>CM060958.1:116377872-116900372 GCA_030765055.1 Mantis religiosa
TATTTAAGCTATAGAAAACAGTTTGTAGAACGTCAGTTTGAAAATAAAGGAAAATTAAATGCAGTTCAATCCAAAGTGAGAGAAGTTAGGCAAGGTTCCACAAGGATCATTCCTGGGCCCATTGTTATTTTTGCTGTACATAAATGATTTGCCAATTGCCATTAATTCCACAGATGTTATTTTATTTGCAGAAAACACTAGCATCCTAATAAAAGGAAACAATCAAGAAAGCGTACAGACCAAATTCAATGATACTCTATGTAAACTACACACATGGTTTCAGATGAATGAACTAATTATAAATAAGGATAAGACTATTGCCATTTCATTTCATACTTGCCAAAATAGAAATGTGGTCAAACCTCCAACAGTATTTGATAAAACAGCCATTAGCTACAATAATGAAACAAAATTTTAGGGATTACATATAAATGAACACATGAAATGGACCACACATATTCAACATTTAATAAATAAACTGAGTTCCATTTGTTATTTGCTTAAACATTCAAAAAGCTTAATAAATTTAGCAACATTGAGAAATATATATTATGGTTATTTTCACAGCCAGCTACAATATGGGATAGTGTTCTGAGGGAAAAGGCAGATAGAGTCTTTAAACTTCAAAAAAGAGCGATAAGGATACTAAGTGGGGAGGATAGCAGAACATCTTGCAGTCCATTATTCAGAAAACATCAAATATTACCTCTAGCATGTGTGTTTATTTTGGAATTAGTGATCCATGTAAAACAAAATAAACTACAAATGCAAAATTACAGAAATGCAGGTATTCACAAATACAATACACGTCAGAAAGATGACTTTCACATTCAAAGTTGTAGAACAGAAATCTTCAGGCCTAGTGCTATCAATAAAGATATAAGATTATACAACAGACTACCAGAAGATATCAAACAAATGAAGAGCCTTATACATTTTAATAAAGGAGTAAAACTCTTTTTACGGCAACATTCATTTTATTCTGTAAGTGAATTTTTAAATGTTAATTAGTTTTAAGTGATTGTAAATAATGACAATAGCCATTAATGTAATTTTTATACTATGACGTGTCTGATATCACTGTATGATCAAAAGGACAAAATAAATTGAATTGTGTGTGTGTGTATATATATATATATATATATATATATATATATATATATATATAGCTGGAATTATGATTAGTTTGATGACACCTTAGTTCCATTTACTACATTTTCACTCAGAACACATTTCATAGACAATTGTCTTCATTATTAAATGTATGTCCACTGGCTTCTGGAAGGGGATTCCCTAATTGCCTTCTTTTCTAGAAAACTAGAAAACTTCAGTCATATACCAGTGCAGTTTCAAAGTATGAACTTTTTGATAAAGTTTAGTTTTTCCCATACTATGAGTTCTACTGGTGTTTTGACATGCTTTAGAAAGTTTGTTTGCTGTATAATGTTATATTTTGTTGACTAAAAGAGGTCAACTACTGCATTCATGTCTATAATTCCAAATTTATTAGGTGCGGTTTTACTATGGTACATTCAATTTGCTGCAAATTCTCAGTTTTCTGGAATTCATTCCACCATCTATTGTAATGACATTGTTTTACTGTAACATGTCTCAATGTGTGCACATTAAGTGATGAGTCTTCCATACCTAAAGCTCTAGCAAATGAAGGTTAAACCTGTGTAAATCTCAGATTAATTTCTATTTAATTTAGAGTGTGATTAACAGCAAACATTAATTACCATGGGCTTCTTTTCATAGGTGGGCCTTGTGAGATGATTTCGGGTGAGGCACATGTGACAGTAGAGGTGGTGAAACCTGGACGCAACCCAAATCAGACTTTCTCAGCAGGAACTGTAGTGAGAGTCTCTTGTGGCAAAGGTTATGGACTGAATATTGGAGCAAATGCTACGGCCAAGTGTGCAAGGGGTCATTGGAAGCCTACAAAACCTGAGTGCCTAATTTGTGAGTTACTATTTCAGCATATATAATTTATAAAAATGGTCAACCATCATAGGGCAGACACATTTATTCAAATTTTCAGTTCCCAGTGAATCAGCCATCCCAAGAAATCCATATAATGTAGCTTTTTTGAGTTTGTTTTAATTATGATTTATACAATAAATGGTTATGTCAGAAAAACCAAAACAAAAAAGCCATGGATCTATAAAAAGTTAATACCATTTACCACCTTTTTCTAATAACAAAATTGAAAATTAATATACTGAGAATTTATTCACTAAGAAGTGCATATTTCTGTTCCAAAAGAGAGCTATATGGCATACAGTTTTAGAAGGCATATGAGCTGAACCAATGCATGCACAGGGTGGCTGCCCTGTTGCCAGCTGATGTGCCATAGAGCAAAATATAGGGAACGAGGAAGGTAACATTTGCTGTCTGACAAATTGTCAAACGTAAACTTACGCAGCAAAGGATAATTATGATAACATTATAAACTGTAACATTCAATACTGACATGCTTATTTACTGAAAATAATGTACCTGGATTTCTGAAAAATACTTATTGTACAAGAGTTGCTAGCTTGAATAAAATAAATAAAGGTTGACTAATCTTTGTGTTCGAAGTTTTGCCCTGTTTCACAATATTGAATGCCCTACCAACATTTACTACCTTGCATTTGTCATCATTTTTCCATAAAGAAAAGGGTGTTTGGAGAATGGAACACCGAAGGTGATATGTTGGATTCATTGTAAATCCCTTAAGTATGAAAAAATTAAACACTTAACATATCACCCAATAATCACTGATCACATAAAAAATTACGTTTTTACACAGGATGCAAACTGATAATAAACACTAGCACAACATGTGAGGCTTGCTTCAAGCGGGTTACCACTTCTACCAACAAATTTATTTTCAAATAAATGAAAAAGTAGGAAGAAAGTCCTGCACTGTGTTGGCAATTTGAGTTGGTGCAGAATATACTGCTTCTATGAATAAAATCTGTAGCCATGGTAACCAGCAATGCATTCTGCCCCTCCAACCTCTCCTTACCCACTGCATGTGTTATGGCCATCTTGGCCTAATAACGAATCACTAGTGGGGAAGTAAGCCAGCTGCATTATAGACGCACGTGCAAAAAGAGAGCAGCTCCATTACAAAATATAATTTGGAGAACTTATATAAAGGAAAATTAAATGATATAACATAAAACATAACCATGTAAGTTATTCAAAAACAAATAGGAGACTCAGCGATTCAAACACATCAAGGAAGAACCGCCGCTACACTGGGTGCTTATCCATCCTTACTATAATCTATTTGCTGTTAGAATAAAGTATTCTTCTGCATTCTGCACTGAGCTCTGCCTCTAGTACACTATTGGTTAACATAATATCTACACATATTTACATAACAGCAATGCCGTCATCTGACTTTAACTGCTATCTTTGTTGTTGCATCAACCATTGCAATGTTGAGCCATTAGTTTTGCACTAACCACATGTATCATGATGTAAGAAAAATATACAGTATTTGTATAATTAAGTGATACAAGCCACAAGAAACATAAAACACTACACCAGCAGTGGTTGATCTTGTGGTGTACAAAAAAACATAACTCAAATTTCTGCAATTAGTAATAAGATATTAAATGCATTGCAGTATATTATATTGTAATATTAATTCTATGTTATAATGACAACTTGAGTGGTAAAGCAAGAAGCATAATAAACAGTGGAACTATATTGAAGAATATAGGAGTATTAAAGCCCAGCCAATGCAGTGAATTTCCACTTTGTGCTTCTTTGACATTTACTTTATTCTTATATAAATAGATCATCCAGATCTGCTAGCCCTTCACGTCTCCCATTCATCACTTCTTCCCTGGGATCATGTTGGAAGGACAAAGAGCTCCTATGGTTTACATACAAATGCTGTGCTGCAGTTACTGCAGGTCCTTCTTTACTTATAAACCATATAGAGTAAAAAACCTTTAACTTAAGTGGAACAATGCCTAATTACATCAAAAAATCAAAAGTACGATAAATTAGAATGTTAATGGTAGTTCACAAGATATCTTATTTTGAAACTTTTACACACCAACACTTGCACTACCTGTGGTAGAACAAACTAAAGAGAAACAAACAGGAGTGCAGTGCCTCTGTGGATCCAGACAAGTAAATGATGAAGCCTGGGACTTAAGTACTTATGATAGTAAGTTGCCACAAATGGTGTATCTCGAATGCGAGAGCCCCTAGGGGTCTACCGGGGAAATATACAAGTCAAATGGAGAATTTAATGTCATGACGGCAAGTTGGCCATGGTAGCTCAATGGGTTAGAGTGACTGGACGGAAACCAAGAGATCCATGGTTCAAATCCTGGCCATAGCATTAAATTTTTTATGTTGACCTTATAAGTAAAGAGAGATTTGACCTATAAAGGTTGTGTTCAAAATGACCGCCTGTGTTTCAATACAAACTTCCAGTCTCCTGTGGTAAGACTAGTGCATACCTTCTAGCACTTCAGCAGAAATTTCAGAGCAGGCAGCAGTAATACATTGTTTCATATCATCTGGTGTAGTCGGTATGTCCTTGTAGAAAGTGTCTTTCTTTTTTCCCCATAGAAAAAGTCTAAGAAGTCAAATCTGGTGAACGGGCTTGTCAAGTTATAGGTCCCCTTTGTGCAATCCATCGACTTAGAAGCAATCCTACCAGTTGTAGTAATTCGTGCACTATGGACTCAACAGTCATTTTTCTGGAACAAGTTCCTCCTAGTCTGCAGAGGAACGTCTTCTAGCATGTGTGGAAAATGGTCTGTTAGGAGGAGGAGATACTTGTGCGAGTTTAGTGTTCCTTCTATGAAGAAAGGGCCTATGAGCTGATGGTTCACTATCCCACACCACATGTTTAAACTCCATGGATGCTGACGTTCCACCTGACAAAGCCAATGGGGATTGTCAACAGACAAATATTGCATGTTTCTGCACTTAAGCTGGCCATAATTAGTAAATGTTGCTTCATCACTTCACAAAATATATGATGAATCTAGAGTATTATGTACAAAAATGCCTATGCCAATGTACAAAAATTACCACAATTCTCAAAATCGTTTCCATGCAGCTCTTGATTGAGAGAGATGTGATAGGGATGGAACCTATGCTGATGGAGAATGCAAAGTACACTTGCCTAATTCATTCTACGTCAACATGCGATTGTGCGGAAACTAATTTACTGATCTACTGCAACAGCAGCCAAAACATTAATTTCTCCAAACAGTCAACTGTTTGTTTCTGTTATGTTTTCTTGGTGTTACACTATCACTTTCACGTAACTAGTTGAAGATATTGACGAATAATTTCCAAGATGGTTCACATCTATTGAGATATATTTCCGTATACACTATACAAGAACGAACTGTATTTTCCCTGCACTCTCCATACACCATGAGTATGTCGACTTTTTCTGCATTAGTAAATCCCATCTTCATTCACAACCTACTGCTTGAACTATCACTGACTAGAACATCGCAATGCACAAATGAACTACAAACATATGTAAGCAAACCGTAACAACTCATATCCAGCGACTAAGCTGATTGAATGGAACACAATTGTCAGTATGTAAAGGTTTCAAAATAAGTTATCTCATGAACTACTAGCACTAGAATCCTGTGGAAAGCACCATTACATTCTAATTTACTGTACTTCTGATTTTGTGATGTAATTAGGCATTGTTCCATTTAAAAAAGTGTATGTTTGCTCCAAAAATACACCTAAGTGTTGTTAAAATCGATTTACAGGTTAAAAATATGAGGCTCTAACTACCAAACAATGCTGTGAAAAACATCAATAACACTTTCTCTTTCAGAAGTATTGGTGGTGCAAGTTGTAGATGATTCAACCTGTATAACCTTCTGATAAAAACAAGCCTCTATTGTATTCTAATTCTATCCTAATTAAAATTTTAAGATGCTTTTCTTAACATGTTCACTGCTGGCTATGTAAATACCTCTTTGTATTAAATTTCTTGGAATTTAATAAGTCTTGGAGTAATAACTCATGCTTTAATTAAAAAGTTAATTTCTGAGAAAAAGCTCACATTACATAAACATTTAAAATTCTGAATATAATGCTATAAATATTAAATAATGTAATACCAGATGTAATACTTTCTGATGTGTATAGAGAAATCTACTTTCTCTTCTGATGTGCCACATTTGTAACTCAGTGGAGCAATGTGTATGAACTTAAGTTTCTTCATTTTCTCATCAAATCCGTCATGTCAATCTTTTTGATTGGAATGAGCATAATGAAACAATGATGCATTACTAGTTCTGACCGTTGATTGCATCTACACCATTTTGATTGGCATTCAAATATTTATGCAGAATTGTTTTTTAAAAATTAAGAATATGCCTACTGAAATGTCTCCATTGGAGAAAGCAGAAAGAAATGTCCATTTCGGATAATTGTGATTAAAAAGGATATGCAACATATTGCTCATTTATTAACTTCATGCAGCTGCATAATAGCTATATATTTTTTTCTTAAGTACCAATTAATTAGCATATGGCTTGACCCTATTTATGCAAAATGAAAGAAAAACATTTGACAGCTTATAATGTTATTTTAAATATAGTCTTATTTTACGTATGTTGCATAAACAACATCGAGGGCAGTTCAAAAAGTACCTGGGTCTCAAAATAGAGGATGTTGCTAAGGCAAGTTGGCATTACCATTGTATGTATGTTGAGAAAATAGAAGTATGCATGTGCGAATGAACGTAAGCGATTTCAAGTTAAAACTCAACATTAAAGAAGCTATAATCAACAAATTTTTTTCTGTATGATAGTCCCTGATATGACCATAGAGTTTAAAGAGGGTTACACAAATATAACAGTAAATGAGAAAAGCAAACAAAAGATTATGTTAAATACAACAACAAAATCCCATTTCTTTTTTGTTTCTGTACCTACATTTGTTCTTTGCTTTCCTTTTTGTTGAAAGTATAAACCTCCTTTAGCATTTAAACTAATTTATTTTTCTTAAAAGTTTCATTTTTATAGTAAAAATGATTCATTTTAAATAAATAAAATAAATATGCAGATGTAAAAGTGAATTAAAAATAAAGTACTTATGGCAGTTTGGGAAAGCTTAGCTTATACATAACCTATATTAGTTTTTGCTTTGTAATACTTATTTGATGAAGTTATACTTTGTTTTATTTAATTTGCAGTTTCAGTGACTTGTGTTGTATGTTAATTTTTTTTGTAGTACCCTGTCACATCCCAGTTTCGGAGCATGGTATTTACAAGCTGTCCCTGAGTGATGGTGGGGGACAAAGCATCTTATTAAATGAGACATCAAAAGTAGAGAACGGCCAAGTGGTGGAGTTCTCATGTTCCCAAGGCTATAATGTGCAGGGTCCCAGTAACCTGCGCTGCTGGCATGGGGAATGGGCTGTTTCTTCCTTACCAGACTGTACTCCAGGTAGTATAAGCACCTAACTTTGTTCACTTAATATATACCAGTCATATCACAGTTGGGGATTGTTGAACAAGAGCACACACTTACGTGTATCTGCACAAATTAGGATTGTAGAGTGTAACAAAAAGGTATGTCAAAATTTTGGGAAAACATTTCTTGCGTATAGAGGACAAAAGAATGTTATGTGAACATAGGTCAAGAAAATGTTTATTTCCTTTTTCAGAGGACTTTTTCTACAGCTGAACCCCATACAACAACACTCAATGACAGGACCATGGGAAAGCAGGAAATCACAGCACATGTTAAAATGGCCTCCTTTAGCTCCATTGCATTAACCACCATCTCATGAGCTCCCTAATGCATTGAATTAGGCAATTTTAGATTTAAAATTTAAATTTAAGAAATTTTAAATGCCCCCACAAATAAGAATCTAATGGATTTAAGTCAGGCGAGCATGAACGCCATGGAATTGGCCCACCTCTTCCTATACATAGGCTATCTTCCTATAATAGACCAACATGGGCTGAACATATATGTGGGAAAATTAGTAAAACAGTATATCTATTTAGATACTTCAGCAAGTACAGTGACAGTAACATATTGAAACTAATATACTATGGATGTTTCTATCCACACATACTTTATGGGAACTGAAATCTGGGGTGCTGCTGCAAAAATGCATATGGACAAATTGCTTATACATCGTAAGAAATGTATCAGAATCATGTTTAATCTAAAAGCAAGTGAATCATGTAAAGAAACCTTAACACTAGTTGACAAAAATAAACATTTTTCTTTCACAAGTATTAAAATAACAGTTACTAGAAGTATTTTTTGTGCTGAATTCAAATATAATTTTAGTTTTTCTCCATCGGGCAGGAGTTTTGTGTGATATTTATTTGAATTTTTATAATATTGTCGCAAGGTGCTTATTATGTGGCGAGAGAGAGAGAGAGAGAGAGAGAGAGAGAGAGAGAGAGAGAGAGAGAGAGAGAGAGAGAGAGAGAGAGAGAGAGAGAGAGAGAGAGAGAGAGAGAGAGAGAGAGAGAGAGAGAGAGAGAGAGAGAGAGAGAGAGAGAGAGAGAGAGAGAGAGAGAGAGAGAGAGAGAGAGAGAGAGAGAGAGAGAGAGAGAGAGAGAGAGAGAGAGAGAGAGAGAGAAGCGGGGAGTAAAAGAGACAGCGCCCAAGCCACGCCTACACATGGTGAGTGGTTGACGATGCTGATGGAGAGACGGAGACGGGGAGAGGAAGAGCCAGAGAAACCTCTGGATTATTCCCTCGCCATCGCAAGGGTCCGTGAAGCTTCGGGAAGTCTCGTCATCCTTCGTGAAACAGCTAAATCGTGTATAAATGGTGAGCTAGAACTGCTGGCAGTAGCTTGGCAGGAGGAGAGACAAGTTGCAATTGTGCAGTGCGGACGGCAGTTAGCCAGCAGGCTGTTTATCGTGTGTGTGAACATTTAAACTGTATCGAGTTGCGAGTTGAGGACTGATAAACGTGTAGTGATTTGAAAGCGAATTCTTTTGTTTATTTACATGTGTAGAAGCCACGAGAGACTGTATTGGTGTGTGTTACATCATTCTGCTGAGATCAGAATTGTACAAGAGCCTTTACACAGAAATAAAGAGCATTTTGGATTTCTGCAAACTGAACTTTTAATCTTACAAACCCACAAAGTCGCAATATTGTCACCCTGGCGGTAGACTCGCGAAGCCGATGAAAAATGATGGCCGTGGAGATTCGGAAAACTTCGGGCCGATCGTTACCGGAAGCGAGAGACAGTTGAGAGTAGTGTTGGAGAAAATAAACAGTTTTAGGTTAGCTAGCAAATTGTAATGTGAAGAATGTATTTGCTAGGAAAATAAAGTGCAGTTTTTGTGTTTGAAGCCTCGACTTTTGATTTTCACGAACCCACAAAGTCACAACTGGTGTCAGAAGTGGGATATACGACAATGGAAGCTGCATTGGCAAAGATTTTAGAGAAAATGGAAGAAATGAAGACGGCAAATGAAAACCTCGCTGCAAAAACAGAAGCGGCAAATAACAGCCTGGCCGCGAAGCTGGAGACTACAAATGACAACCTGGCCGCGGAGTTGAAACAAATAAAGACCGAATTGACCACAGAAATGAGGGCAGCGAACGACAGCCTGGCCACGGAGATGAAAGCGGCAAACGAGGCCCTTGCCGTGAAGTTTGAAGAACAGTTGGCCGGCGTGAGGGATAACGTGACGGAGCTGGCAAGTGGATGGGCCAAGTGGACGAGTGCGTCGAGGACCTGGCGAGCCACGTTGACGACCTGGAGGGAAAGGCCGACAACAGCGTCAAGCCCTGAACGCCATAGTAGAGGACGTCGTCAGCAGGAAACTGAAAGAAATGAAGGCCGACGCGCCGGGACGCGACACAACATCTGCGCGCGTCAAACCGCCGAAATATGACGGCGCGTCAACATTTGAGGTCTTCCGCCGCCAGTTCGACACAGTGGCCAAGCACAACAGATGGTCACCGGAGGAGGAGGCCACACAGCTAATAGCCAGCCTCCAGGGACGGGCCGCGGAAGTCCTAAACGCGGTGCAGACAACGGCGGCGCCCAAGGACATCTGGGAGGCCCTGGAGAATCGTTTCAGGAACCACCGCTTAGCCGCAGCGTACCGCAGCCAACTAAAGGCAAGGTCACAGCAGCCGAGGGAGACGCTGCAGGAGTTCGCCATAGCGTTTGAACAGCTAGCTGGCAAGGCCTTGGTTGACCTGCCACTGGAGTTCGTATCCCGGGAAGCCGCCTACAACTTTGTCGATGGGGTACGGGACACGGAGATTCGTCAGCGCCTAAAGCTCGGCGATTATAAAACCATCCACGAGGTGCTGACAGCGGCATTAAGGATGGAGGCGGCCAAGGTAGCATCTATCCCGACGTCGAGAACGAGGAGTGTCCGGTACGCCGGAGACAGAAGACCAGCTGTGGGACGCCGGCGAACACCTAGTGGCCTGTGTTGGGGGTGTGGACAGCCCGGGCACCTGCAGAGAGACTGCCCACACCAGGAAGGGCAGCGGGAAGAACGAGTAAGGCCCGGCGAGGAGAGGGACACGTCGGCGCCATCACCACCATCACCTCGAGTGACGCTGCGCGCCGTCAGCCGGCGTATGGATGACAGCCTCATCGCGGACGGCTGGGTAGGAGGAAAGCCGTGCCGCGTGCTAGTGGACACTGGGGCAGCCGTGACCATCATCAGACCTGACGTGGCGAATGGTTTGCCGACGAGGAAGCCGAGCCGACCATACCAGCTTGTGTTTGCCTCGGGTGACACCTTGCCTGTGGAGAAGGAGGCCCTGCTGGAGCTGACCTTGGGACGGAGTGCCATGCGTCTGTGGGTGTTCGTCGCGAAGGTGGCTGAGGAGGTGATTCTGGGACTGGATGCCCTCAGGAGCCACGAGGCGACGGTCGACGTCGGCCGGAAGGTCCTGAGGCTCAACGGAGAAGAGGTTATACTCCGTCATGCAGAAGAGCGCCTTGGAATCTGCAGGTCGTCTTGAACGAAGACGTGGTTGTCCCCGCGAGGAGCGAGGTGATGGCGACGGCGCGACCGGAAGGCCAGACAGCACGTTGGGTTCAGAGGCCGCAGGAGTACGACTTCACCTCGGAATATCGCAGAGGGAAGAGTCACGGTAACGCGGACGCTATGTCCCGAAGACTCTGTCCAGAAGAGTGCGGCCAATGCACAAGAGTGCAGGGGAAGGAGCGTGCCGCAGCAGTTCGAGTAGTCACGGCAGTGCCTGCGGATGGCTGGGATAGCGCAGGCCTGAGGAGGGAGCAGCTGGCGGACGCAGACTTGGGGCCACTCTTGAGGGAAGTGAAACAGCCAGCGACCGAGTATGTGGAGAACCTGGTGGACCACCTCCACGACATGCACGAGATGGCTCGCCAGAACATCCAGAAGGCGAGCGACCGCATGAAAACCCGATACGACAGGCAAGCCAACAGCCAAGGATTCCAGCAAGGTGACCTGGTCTGGTTTTACTGCCCGACCCGGACCAAGGGACGCTGCCCGAAGCTTCAGCAGCCATGGCAAGGACCGTAACGTGTGGTGAAGGGGATTAACGACGTGGTCTACCGCATCCAGAAGGTGCCCCGAGCAAAGATGTTGGTGGTACACCTGGATCGCCTGGCCCGCTACGAAGGCGCTGTTCGGGACGACCAGCCTTGAGGAGGGAGCAGTGTCACCCTGGCGGTAGACTCGCGAAGCCGATGAAAAATGATGGCCGTGGAGATTCGGAAAACTTCGGGGCCGATCGTTACCGGAAGCGAGAGACAGTTGAGAGTAGTGTTGGAGAAAATAAACAGTTTTAGGTTAGCTAGCAAATTGTAATGTGAAGAATGTATTTGCTAGGAAAATAAAGTGCAGTTTTTGTGTTTGAAGCCTCGACCTTTGATTTTTACGAACCCACAAAGTCACAATATTCTAAAAAAATCCGTAACTAGCTATCTAACTCAGAATATAACTGCTCATTCTGACTTACCTAGAAAGTGGTAGATAGTGATTTTTAGGCATATTTTGCATCTGAAACATCTCTCTTCTTGGTCCAACAGTAGTCAGCCAGCATATTGAAATTCCACTTGCCTTGGTACTTCTTTTCCATAGTAGAAATTTGATGATGAAAATGCTCACCGTGCTCATCGCTGACAGATCCAAGATTTTCGGGGAAGAAGTGAATTTTTAAGGACATGTGGCATACCATAGCTTTATAAGAATGCAGAAGAACAGTCAGTATGTCACGATAGTTTTCTGCTTTATGGTTTCCGAGAAAATTGAAACATAAATGTAAATTTATATTGAGGAATTAATCCTTAAAGAATTAATCCTTTTAAATACATTACTCCGGTATATGGGTGATTTTTGATTAATTAGAGCCAACTGAAAAATTCAATGCCATGGCCGGGATTTGAACCACGGATCTACTGGTTTCCGTCCAGTCGCTCTGACCCTTGAGCTACCATGGTCAGCGTGCCTTCCTGGCTCTAATTAATCAAAAATCACCCATATACCGGAAGTAATGTATTTAAAAGGATTAATTCTTTAAGGATTAATTCCTCAATATAAATTTACATTAAAAAATAATCTACGATAAAAATCCTGGTAATTAAGTACTTACAATAGTAAGTCGCCACAAGTAGTTGTCTCAAATATGAGAACCTTAAGTGGTCCACCGGGAAATATAATGAGTCAATTGGAGAATTTAATGTCAGGAAGGCACGTTGACTATGGTAGCTCAAGGGTCAGAGCGACTGGACGGAAACCAGTAGATCCGTGGTTCAAATCCCGGCCATGGCATTGAATTTTTCAGTTGGCTCTAATTAATTGAAACATAAAGTTTTGAAAGACTGCCAGGCTGCTTTTTCCAGTGGATTTAAGTCCTTTGAAATGCTCATCACCCATTAATGACCGGATTTGTGGTCCTATAAAAATTCTTACTTTAGGTTTAGCATCACTTGACTTTGGGGAATTTCATTTTCAGGTACAAGAATCCATAAGATATTCACGTGTAGGCCATTTTTTTAACATAGTGAGACTTCCTTTCTCTGCTGTCCCAGAGGCACAAAAAACAGCAAAATTTGGTGAAATCAAGTTACAAACCAAGCAATAAAGCAGTGACCTTTAAATCACCATAGATATTCCATTGATATTTTCCATATTGTATTTTTTCCCAAATTAGTTTCATATTTTGATATGTCTCTTTCATATCAGCAGCATGTGCTACAGGTTTTGATGGAAGTTCATTCATTGCCAATATGTAGCAGCACAGACTTCAAACTTACTTTAGACGAAACTATGAATAGTCACCACTCATCTGGCATGTGTTGAAGCCCAAGAGTTTCCATAACTAAAGAAATATCACTACAAAACACAATACCATTTTCTTCAGAGAAGCAGTCCTTGAAATCACTATTGCGGCCATGATAACCACATGTTCTTCTTTATGGAGTAGATTCCACCCTTTGAGTCTGGAAGTTAAACCTTCAGCTTGCTGTTTAGACAGATTTAAATACCAAATCAGGTCATTAAGGTCTTTCTGATTGGGAAAGTATGGTTCTGATGAACAGGTATTGGCTTCATATGTGGGATTATTTTTATTTTCATTGAAGGATTTTCAGTTTCAGTTAGGTCAGAATCATAGTTATCACCTAAGGTCATATCTACATATACTGGTACAGGGAACTGTTCATTGTGTAAGACAGGTCTTTTTGCAGATTGCAAATTTGGATACTTAACTGAATGTATTGTTTTAGATGTGATTCCTTTTATATTTGTCAGACAGAAATAACAATTACTTAAATGATCCTTCGGTTCCCTCCAAATCATAGGAATTGTAAATTGCATATGGTGTGTAGCATTTTTCCACCCAGTCAACAATCTAACACATGAAACACAGCATGTATTTGGTGCCCAGCTCTTATCAAAATCACCAGCCTGACAGCCAAAGTAAAGTTGATAACACTTCATTACAAGTAGTATCAAATTTTGCCTCTGAGACTTGAAGGTCAGCTCACCACAAATATAGCAGAAACTGTCTACATGATTTACACACTTTCTTGGTATGATGAAAAAACAAAGCACTAAAACACTGCATACACAATAAACTTCCAAAAAGAAAGGAAGGAAATATTTCACTACTGAGCAAACTCACAGTCGGCTCAATACTGACGCATCACACCAGATGAACAGGTCTGTATATTACTTTCTTGGAAGTGTTGAAAACAGTGTTGTTATGATAAATTAACTTTAAAGAGAGTCGATTAAAGACACTAGACAACACTTACTTTTAAATTTTTCCGGAACTAGTTTCAGAGGCTTTGCCTCTATCATCGGCCGGCTCTCGACCCGGCAGTCGAGAGCCGGCCGATGATAGAGGCAAAGCCTCTGAAACTAGTTCCGGAAAAATTTAAAAGTAAGTGTTGTCTAGTGTCTTTAATCGACTCTCTTTAAAGTTAATAGGTCTGTATATGTTCAAACATGAATGAACCTGCACAGCTTTGTTTTATGGTTCTGCAGCATAATATTACAAATCATTTCCTTATATACACCTTGGATAAAATCGCAGCATATGAGCTGAAGGTTTCTATAACAGGTCAAAGAAAATGCCAAAATCCAATTTTAAAAAGTAGCTGTCACATAAAAGCTGTGCCTGATTGAAAAATTCTGACTACATATCTGAATTCAGTATGAAAAAATACACTAGATTCACTAATCAGATTTCTTGTGAAGAAAACCTTGTCGACTAGTGTAATAAGCTATTTACCATCTACTCTCTCTATGCATTCAGAGCAGTAATGTATGTAATAGATAAGTTCGAACCAATCAAAAACAACCAAATTCATGAACATTATACAAGAGAAAATGTAGACTATTTTAGGCACAGAGTGAATAAAAGTGTATCTCTAAAAGATGTATATATTTCCGGAATCACGCTCTATAGCAAACTACCACAAGAAATTAAATCTGCAGCTGATGTTTCTAAACAGCAATTTGAAAGGAAGTTGAGAATGTATCTGATTAATTAATGTTTACACGACTTGAAGGAAATGCGAGAAACTAATTTGTAAATATGTAATTGTATTTCTGACATGTCCAAAAGCATATGTATGATAAACTGGATGAAAATGAATAAATAAAAAAAAATAAATAAACATTTACCAGGAAATCTGATATTCAGAAATAAATAGACAGAAAGCCTGAAATGAAGAGGAACTCCATTGTGCATGAACTGAATACCGGTGCCTAACAAATGGACTATGGCAAAATGGCAACCAGATGTAAAAGCGAATGTTTACTACTGTACAATTAAACCACATTCTGTTGTGGGGTCATGGACACAGGACAGTTATGTATTACACATCTCGCTGTGTAAGCAGAGTTTTAGAAAAGGAGCTCTACCATAAAAGTAAACAATTTGCAGACATATGTTCATGTAACACTTTTTTATCCTCTATATGCAAGAACTGTTTTCCCAAAGTTTTGACATATGTTTTTGTTACACTCAAGCACTTAAGATGCAATAGCATACTGAACACTGAATAGTACCTATATAATGAGTAAGCATTTCATTTGTTTATGCATGCTTATGGCAAAAGGAGTTATGTTAATGAAGACACTTGGGTTCTACAACATTTAAATCAAAGCACATCTTGGCAACCATTAGATAAAAATTGAGAGGTTAACATATGAGCCTTGAAAAAAGTATTTTAAACCACATGTCTTTATCAGCATTTATGTTAGATTCTCATCTATGACAGAGCCTTAGGAACCTTCATTGTAGTGCATATTTTGAATCAGATGTCTGTTCATTTATTTAGAAAAACAGACTGAAAAATGCAAATAGCCTCAGGATTTAATCGGATCCACCCCCTCCCCCAGTTCCATCTGGTTTGCTTGCTCTAACACTGAGCTGCCATGGCAACATGCAACACGACATTAAATTCTCCAACTGACTTACATTTTTATAGAATACCTGAAAATGATTTATAAAGTTGGTTGGTTGCTAATGCTCATGGAGTTGGAGAATTTCCATTTTCCTTCTGGCCTCCCAATAACGTGTGACTAGTTCTGCTGTCAGTTCTCCATCTGTTTTTGTCAGGGCACTACACTGGAGCAGATGATCTCCGTCCATCAATAAGTTCAGGTCCCTACACAGTGTGCAGGTCGGGGATTCAAAAATATTAATCCTGTGTAGATGAGCGGCCAAACCGTCGTGGCCAGTAGTCAGTTGGAAGATTGCAACAGTACTGCTTTTTGGGTAGTCTGGGATGGGATTTTTACTTCCTTGTAGAATTTTCCATTGCTTGTTGGTACTTTTTTCTTTGCATTCTTCTTTCCAGAATAAGTTGATTCTAATGTTTATATGTAGTTTTGATGTGTGGAATGAGGTTTTTTGCTGGCAGCTTTGTTTTATTTGTGTTCCTTTTTTTTTTGCCAAGGAATCTGCTATTTCATTGCCTGTAATTCCACAGTGGGATGGAATCCACTGGAAGTGTATTTCTTTTTTTAGACCTTGTAGTATTCGTAATGAACTGTAAATTTCAAGTATTCTATTGTTGTTAGGGTACAGTGAGGATAGGGCTTGAAGTGCTGATTTAGAATCGCTTAGAATCACTGCTTTAGAGAAAGAGTTCACATGGTTGAAGAGTTGTTTCAGTGAGGTGTTGATTGCTTTTAATTCTCCATCATAGTGGGTTGCTAGTGTGCCCAAACAGATGTAAAAATTGAATATTTTACTATGTATTCCTGCTCCAGCATTACTTTCTTTGTCAAATAGGGAGCCTTCTGTGTATATGTGTAGCCATGAGTCTTGTAGATAATAAGTTTCAATTGTTTCTAGAGCTAGCATGTTAAGTGTTTCTGCAGTTACATTTCTTTTTGACTCTATATTTTGCAGATGGTTTACTCTGCTATTTATTTTAGGTTGTGATAGAGGGCAGATTGGAAGTGGGAGATGTTCAATTTTGTTTGTTTCTTCAAGGTTGTATATTCTCTGTAGGTTATAGGTTTTCTGCATAAATCCTTCTTGTGTTTTTAAGATCCTTTCTCTACTTTTGTAGTTCTTCCAGTGAGTATTAAAGGGGAGCCTTTGTAGTTTTTCATTTAGGAGAAGATTCTGTTTTTCCATTTCATATTTAATTGGCAGGTTATTTGTAGCAATTTGCATTGCAGTAATTGGTGTTGATTTGACTGCTCCCATTATTAGTCTGAGTGCTTGGTTCTGTAATGTTTCAAGTTGTGCTAGTTTGCTTTGACTTGCTGTAAGTATCACCTCGCTTCCATAGAGGAGTGCTGGTTTGATGTAACTTTTATAGGTGGTGTTGAGTGTATTGACAGAGGACCCCCATTTGCTGCCAGCTAGTCTTTTGAGTGTTGTTAATCTCCGAGTGGTCTTTTCTATGGTTTCATTAATGTGGGTTTTCCAAGATAATTTAGAATTGAGTGTTATGCCTAGATATGTATAATTTTCTGTTTCTGTTAGTTGCTCACCATTTGGTGTTATTTTGATAAGCGGTTTTGTGTGGCAAAGTGTGAACACTTGGTATTTTGTTTTGGATAAGTTCACAGTCATTTTGTTATCTGAACACCAGTTATATAGTTCTTCCAATGCCTTGTTTATCTGTTGTGGTAGCTTATTCAGTTCTTTGTTACTAACTGATGTCCAGATTACTATGTCGTCTGCATACATGGCACATTTAACATTCTCTATTTTGTTTAGTTTTTGTGGTAAGTCATTTATCATAATATTAAATAAAGTAGTACTTGACACAGATCCTTGGGGTACTCCTCTATGTGTTTGTTTTGATTTTGATGTAGAATTATCAAAGGTAGTTGTGCAGAATCTTTGAATAAGAAAATTATAAAACCATTTTAACATTTTGTTTTCCACTCCAATTTTTATCATTTTCTGTAATAGTTTTAATCGAGGTAGAGTGTCATATGCATTTTTCAAGTCAACATAAACAGCAACTACTGATCTTCGTTTATCTAAATTATCTTTGATGTCTTGGCTTAATGTAGCTATCTGTTGAATTGTGGACCGGTGTTTTCTAAAAGTTGCTTGTGATGGTGAAAGCAGATTTTGTGTCTCCAGGTACCAATTTAAGCGAGCACAATTTGTTTTATAAAGTAATATATTAACTATTTAAGAATAAGAAAAAGTTAAGCAGTCTATCTGTAGATTCCCATGATGTAATAAAAAAGTGTCTGTTGTACTCCTATGACTTTCTCTACTCTACTCACATTAGGAACTATTCTCACAAATGTTTATTCTACTATCTGCTTAATCATTTAAAATCTAAGTCAGCACATGGCATTTCACCTCTCCTGCAACCTTGCTGGATTCCTCCACTACCAGCTGCTGCTGTGCGCAGAGTTTGGTGTGCTGTTAGCATAAGAGACACATAATCAGTGCAGTATTCTACAAGCAAACTGTAAATGCAGATAGGTACTGAAATGACATTTTGACCACATTTTATCATGAACTGACAGAAGAAATCATATGGGTAGTTTCAACAAGATTCTGTTATTGTCTATATAGTAGAGGAGCGCATGAATAAAATTAGGAAAGTGTTTGAGGATAGTGATTAGTGCGGGGTAGGCCCTCTCGCTCCGTCAGTCTAAAAGTGTGTGATTTTTACTTGTAACTGGAAAGACACAGTTTATGAGACAAATCCTCAGACATTGGAAGAACTAAAACAAAATATTGGAAATGAAATCAGAGAACATTACAATGGCCGAACTTAATTGTGTGAATCAGAATGTGTTCTTCCGATATAATGCTTGTTTAGCCAAGGGTGAATAACATTTCTAGCATCTTCTATAAGGTAAGAGTCTTGTACATGCTTTATGTGTAGAGTTTATGTGGCCCACCCAATTGGACACAGGCGAAATGCTGTGCATGCATTAGGTTTTAAGTGAAAAAACCAGTATTAATCAACATAAACCTTTACAGAAATTGTTTTATTGCACCTTTTCCTGTAAGAACAACAGGATTAGGAGAATAGAGTAGGCTTTAGTGATAATTATATCTTTCAAGAGCTGGTCTGTGTGTAATGACTTTGAAATACCATTCTTTTTGCAATTAATAAGTACATCCGTTTTGGAAACAATAAAGTATTTTAAAATGCAAATAATAACAAAAAATATCTCAAAAATGTTTAATTCCACACATAAAAAATGTACCTAAATCATATGCTTTAACAACTTTGGGTACAAACATTTTGCCTATCTCTTATGGTTTACCAGTTGTAGAAAATTCATTCAAGAAAAAGGGGATGTCCAAAATTATTCTCAGAAAATTCAAGATATACTTTTTATATCTCATAAAAATACTTTTCAGTGCTATTCTCAGAATTGTCCCTATTTGGAGATCTGATGAGGGACTATTTTATCTCTGGAACAATAAAATAATCCCTCGACTGGATCTCTGGGTAGGAACTCACTGAGAGAAGCACTGAGAAGACCACCCATCATTTCTAAGAAGAGGAAATTCAGAGTGAAGTATAGTGGAAAATGTGTTGTCAGCTAACTATTGGATCACTACAAAGAAAGAAAGAAAGAAAGAAAGAAAGAAAGAAAAATGTCCTAAACATACAGAATTTTAATTAAAATCATTAGAGCCATTTTTGAGAAAATCAAAATGTTTAAAAAGATTCCAAGAAGACAATACTTTAGGAGGCTGGCCCCGTAGCTCAATCGGTATTGTACCTGCCTGCTGTGCTAGGGGTCCCGGGTTCGATTCCTGGCCATGAGGTTGGGGATATTTCACTGACCAGGATAATTCCTCATCTTCCCCAGAGTCTGAAAGTATGAAAGAGAGTGCAAATGTGTACGTGATCTAATGATTAAAACTCAACGAGTATGAGATAACACCATCAACATGTTCCACAGGAGAACAGCCGCTGATATGATCATTGGAGTTAAAAGCGGGGTATACATGGAACTGAAAAACAAAAAGACTTTAGGAGGGGAGGATTTTCTCAACAATCTTCATGTGCATTCTTGGAAGACTGAGAACTTAAATACCAAGTTTGGTACATAAAAAAATAGAAGCTAACAACAGTGAAGCAACAAATAGTACACAAAATATAATTATTTGTAACAAAACTTCACTTATCTTTAAGGAAAATGATGAAATTTTCAACAACATGTGTAAAACTAGTTTTGTAAATTCTCGTTTACATTCTCAGTTACTTCCACTTTTGTTGTCGATGTTATGGTCACTAGAGGTCACAATATTTTTTTCCATATTACCAAACTCTGAAAATGAAACAAACTTAAAGACAGAATATATTATCAGTATTTCAAATTTCACTATGAGATTTTTTAAATATTCGGTATACACAGACTGATAAATTGGCTGTGGCAGATCATTTTCAGTCATTTAATCATGAAATAAATCCAGAAGTTAAACTATTAAAACAATTAAATGGTCTGATAGATTTATTGGTTTGGGAAAAATATTTATTTTAAAAAATAGAAATCGCATAATGAATTTTAAAATACTGACAATGGATTCTGTTGGAAAGAGTCAACATGAAAAATTCAATGCCATGGCCGGGGTTTGAACCACGGATCTCCTGGTTTACATCCAGTCACTCTAACCCATTGAGCTACCATGGCCAACATGCCATCATTCTCCATTTGAATCGCATATTTCCCCAGTAAACCACTAGGGGCTCTCGCATCCGAGATATACCGTTTGTGGCGACTTACTATCGTAAGTACTTGAGTCCCAGGCTTCATCATTTAACTCTTATTATTTTAGTTAATTGATGGAAATTAATCATTTCTCCACACTAGCCGTATATAGGCTAAGGTTTTTGATGGATAGAGTCAACATGAAAAATTCATTGCCATGGCCGGACTGGTTTCCATCCAGTCGCTCTAATCCATTGAGCTACCATGGCCAATGTGCCGTCCTGACATTAAATTCTCCACGTGACTTAAATATTGTCCCAGTTAACCACTAGGGGCTCTCGCATCCGAGATACACCATTTGTGGCGACTTACTATTGTAAGTACTTGAGTCCCAAGCTTCATCATTTAACTCTTATTAATGTTAGGACGGCATGTTGGCCATGGTAGCTCAATGGGTTAGAGTGACTGGATGGAAACCAGGAGATCCGTGGTTCAAATCCCGGCTATGGCATTGCATTTTTCATGTTGACTCTATCCATGAAAAACCTTAGCCTATATAAGGCTAGTGTGAAGAAATGATTAATTTCCATCAATTAACTGAAATGGATTCTGTCTTTAAGTTTGTTTCATTTTCATAGTTTGGTAATACAGAAAACAATATGGTGACCTCTAGTGACCATAATGTTGATAACAACATAAATGGAAGTAACTGAGAATGTAAACAGGAGTTTATGAAACCTGTTTTATATGTTTTCTTGAAATTCTCATCAATTTGCTTAAAAATAAGAAGTTTTGTTTCAAATAATTATATTTTGTGTACCAAGTTTGTTACCCGAGGGAAGATTTGGCCCTATCCCGCCAATATTAAAATTGCTAACTTAAGGTGCACATTTCTCTGGAACTACTACAGAAATTGTGAAATTTTTACAGCTATTTTAGCCCATGTTTTTAAGTATGTGCATGTAATTGTGTTATATAGGCCCATTTTTATAAATGTTAGAATTTTCTTCTAGAAGTACTTTTTCTTTAATTTACAATACAAAAAAAAAAGCAATTTTTTAAAAATATATTTCACTGATCAACACAAAATTAGAATCACAACTCTTTTATAGTGTGCTTGATATTTGCTGAAAATTTGAGATATTTATCTTTCATCTTTCTTTTGAGAAAACTGTACCTTTGTAACAGAAAATGTATTTTATGGGAATATTAAAATGAAAACAAACTCACTTTTAAAATTCTAATGTTTACTATTTTTCCCTTGCACTGGTATCAGCCATTTTAGCAGTAGTGGTGTCAATTACTGCAGCGTAAATTCCACTCTAAAATGAGCTTAATTTCATATATTTAACCCAATTCATTCAAAATTATGATTTTTTTGTGCTGCTTCTTCTTTAACTGCCCTCTTATACCACTACATGGTGTTAGGGTATTCTTGCTCCTCTTAAACCTTATGTGGGTTGAGGAATGGAATCTCTGGATCAGAGAGAGAGAGAGTCCAGGATCGGTGATCAGCTCGATGCCTGATATGAAAGTGAGGGTGAGATGAAAGATGATGATAGGAAAGGTAGGCGATATAATAGGAAAAATTATGATGGAGCAATTGGTGGAATACTGACAGAGGAAATCGGAGGACCTGGAGAAAACCCAACCCAGTGTCGTGTTCTCCACCACAAATCGCACTTTGCAGTCACCTGGGATTGAACCCAGGCCGCCATGGTGAGACCCAAGCAGTGTAACCACTCAACCACAGCACAGCTGATTACTTTTTTCTTTCTGAAATCATGAAAATAAGTGTCTGATGCAGCAGAATTTTCAAAAATATATTAAAAATATTTGTAATGCATTCCTAACACTAAACTATATGTCAAAATATTCATAAAATCTGAAATAATAATATAACCCTAAAAACAGGAAATTACATCTTATAACCCAAATGATTGATCTCCCCTTAGCTATATTATTTTTTAATTATGATGTTCTTGCATGTGCCCCTGTGGATACACGTGCACCTATATACAATTCTAAAGATTTTTTTTGGGTGATGTGGTTCATGAACTCAAATGATGCATTTTCAATGAAAGCTCTGCATTGAAATCTTGGGTGGAATGCAGTACTTCTACTTATTATATGTAGTAGAGAAAGAATGCATTCTCTCAGGTGTTTTCTACTCATACTTTAAGGATATCAAGGTAAATTCAATACAGGTCACACAAAAAAATTAGATTTAATGGGAAGGAAAAGAAGAATTTCGAAACCCTCCTTTTGAAACCAAAGCAACTTCAACTTTTCCGCCACCAAAAACAGATCAACTTTTCAATTATTTTAGCAGTTTAATTGATATAGTTATTTATTTTCAGCCCCTTGTGAGCTTCCAATGATAACAAATGGACAGTATTTGTCAGGATATCGTGCAGGACTGACTATAGCAAATGGTTCCTCAGTTACATTTCAATGCGATAATGACTACAGTAAGTCTACAGCACAACCTATAGAATGTGTCCTAGGTGAACTGAGGCCTCGGGTCCCTGCTTGCAGACATCATACATCAGCTGCTACAATGCCTACAAGTAAGTAACTTTTTGTAGCTATTAGGTTACATCGGTAAATCTTGAATTTCAGTGTACACTAAAGCTTATACTATCTGTCACCAAGAGCCACCAAATGGGGTTGCACAAATAGAGTTAGGAAGTTAGGGTTGCAAAACTAAAATTATGGAAAGAGTATTGAAACATTGGTTCAGAATAAAAGAATTGGAAAGTAACAGTATTTTGAAGCAATGTTTGAAAATGCAGCAAAAACTTATTAAAGAAAATACTTGGTGCAAGAGGTAAAAGGAATTCTGACTGAAATAGGATATAGGAATATCTGGAGGTACAGTCACAGAGTAGAAAGGTTTCTGGAAAACAGTTAAAATGAGAATCAAAGTTTGGAAAGGCAGGATATAATGGGTAAAAAGTATACAAATTGAAAGAAGTGTAGAAACAGTGAAGCACAAGTTAAAATAAAAATGAATCGAGAAGATATTGACACATTGCTTCACTAACACTGTTTTTCACAGCACATATTTCAAGAGCTGTTGCTCCCATCATCAACTGATTCTCGACTAGTGCAGGTTGTAATGGTTTCCTCTTTCTCCGTATTGTCGATAGATGGCCTGATGTATTTGTCAAAGATGTCCAGTGGTGGAGTTTCGAAGTTCATAATCCTATGACGGGTTTTGTTAATGAAGATTTTTTCCCATACGGAAAGATCTATTGGATGATTAACTTGTTTTATTAAAGTTGTCTCCAAATTAATGTCATGTCTGGTATTCAAAAAATGAAAGGCTGCTGCTGATTTTTCTGTTTCACCGTTTTTAATGTTATATGTTCTCTCGTTCTGATGTCTGTATTTCTGTTTGTTTTTCCTATATACATTTTAGGGCAAGTTTCATATTTGATCTCATAGATTCCTGGGTTTTCTTTTGTAGTAATTGAATTTTTGGGAGGACCTATTAACAAATTATTTATATTGAATCTATTTTGAGGAGCAAGTACTATGTTGTATGTTGAGAAGATTTTTGGGAATTCATTATGGGCTGATCGGTGGAAAGATAATTTCTTAAAAATGTTGTTCTCTTTTGCTCCTGTAGGTTCCAGGGTGTGAGGCGGTAATCGGTGGATATAAAGGATTCTACACCGAAAGACCGATTTTTGCTCCGGACTAGTGATCAGTATGGTAGAGCGACTCCGTTTCAGGGTCCAGCGATCAAATAAAAATACACTTTGCTTCCTTGATTTTCCCACCAGTTTATTTATATAACATTTAGATTACAAACTTTGCTCCCAAACAACTTGCTCGTTACAACGTTACCTTCCCCGAAAACGATCCCCGATGAAGTGTCGCCTCTTTTCTCCGTTCTCAGCGTCTTTTCCTACCGCAGACTATCTAGCACGCCCCTTTCCTATTTCCGTGACTATTCCGCCCGTATCACGTGATGCATAACCATTTTTATTGGAGGTTCGTTTTCCTATTTCTTTACTCTTACTAGGCTCTCACCCCTCTGTCCCTCCTTTTTGACCTTCGGGGTCATGTGAAGAAATATTCAGACTTCTTCTCACATTCCTTAGGGGAGTGTTTTCTTGCTCGCCCCTTGACACATTCCTTAAGTTAATGGATTTTTTCCCCCAACTGCGGTTTCTGACCCGAACTGTGGTTTCTGTCTCAAAATGCCCTTCGGAGGAATATTGCAATTTTCTTTTATTTACTTATTTATTTTTTTTTTTTTTAATTGGGAAAATTGTAAATTCCTTCGAAAGTCCCACTAAACAGTAATCAACAAAAATGATGTGAACTGGATTACTCCTAAGTTACTTCCTATCGGCCTTCGCTCCATCAACGCGCGAACGAGCAAGGAGTTTTTTTTTTTTTTTTTTTTTTTTTTTTTTTTGAGCTGTTACATATACACTGAACAAGAGACAAAATATATACATACATAGATATACACATATCCTTAAATACATTGTTACCTAGCAATACCCTGAAATACATTGTTACATATATGAGCCCTTAAATATTTCTGTTTATTTGTATTTTACATTTCTTGTGCAAGTCTACACTTTCTTTTGGCATACAGAACAATTGATTTGCCTTCACTTTTTTATTGACATATTTGGTTGGTGCATTTTTGTCTTTTGAGCTCTGTACTTTCATTACAATATTGTGGGTAATTAACACTCCGTACACTATCACACGCATCTCACTTGTGCATATCTAGCACAGATTTCTTTCTTCGTGCACTATCACACTCTTGTTATTTTGAATCACAAACATATAACTCGGATATCAGGAAATATAATTTTTTTTTTTTTTTTTTTGTTACAATTGTGTCTTTATTCTTTTTGTGTAGACAAGGGTAGCATTTGGTTTAAGCTCGGGTTCTTACTTCCCAAAAATTTCGCTCTATCTCTATACTTCAATCCTATTTGCGTCAAACAGTTAGCTTTACAATAATTTTTTTTTTCCTTACAGTTAATGAGGTCAGTGACTTCGGGATGCGTCAAATTATGGCTTGTCATTGGCAATGGCCAATTCTCTAAAGGGTCTCAATAAAGATAAATTATACCTGCCTAATTTTTTGTTTGTCTTAACATCTTCTAACTCAAAATAACGGTCACCGAATTGAGCAATGATCGCAGCTGTTTTTTCCGTAAAAGCAGCTCTGTTCTTCCACAGAACAGAAAAAAGAGATTCCTTTTGTCTTTCGTCCAAGTGTGTGAGTCCATTCACTTTCTCCCCTAATTTGGAACGCATTTGTAAATTTGGGTCAAGGAACGGACATGCGGTTTCTAAGGGTGGCTTTCCCTCCAGCTGTTTGGGTCTGTCACTCACACTCACTCTCATGGAGCCATTTATTACTATCGTGACAGGGGAAAAACTTGCTTTTTGGTCCCTGCCGAATAGGTCAGTTGCCTCGCCATTAATCAAGTCAAAACTTTTACAACTCTCATGTGTGCTAACAATTTCCTCAGTCTTTAAAATCGCAAGGTAAATAACTTTGCTTATATTAATGCATTGAACAAAAAATTGTTCCTCCTCCAATTGGTTTTCGGCTTCTGTTAATTGCATGTTGGGAACTGCCTGCTGGGAAAAAGGAATTGGAAACTCTTCGTTGTTGCCTCGTATGTTTAAAATTCTGGCTGCGTAATTAATCTTTGCGTGAAATGCTTGGAAGAAATCGCTTCCTAGAATAACTTGTACAGCCAAATGCGGTATTATCAAAAAAATGATTTCCACATGATTTTGGCCTAAAGTGAATGGAATCATAACTTGTTTTTGTATACGTTGTTTCTGTCTTCCTATGGCCATTAGTACGTACACATTTTTGGTGGGTAACGTTTGTAGGTGTATGCCTTTCGCTTCCAAGTGGTTAAAGAATTTTAGACTACAGACAGATGCTGTCGCTCCAGTGTCTAGCGTTGCCAGGAAAGCTTCATCTGCTATGGTGATCTCTATTTGTGGCGTTTCTGCTATGTCTTGCTGTATTGTATCTGAGTTCATGTTTCCAGCATCGTTTCCGACTGTCAAGTCTTTATCCTCATCGTGTATCTGTAGTTGCGCCATCGTATTTTTAGTGTTTCCATTCTTCTTAACATACCTCGAGGCAGAAAAAGGAAACGGTCTCCTACCCGAATTTAGTTTTCCGTATTGTGTATCGCACTTGCACCGTTTAGGGATGTGTGGGTGGTTGGGAGAAATGTCTGGTTCGCAAACCATTTTTGTTTGGGCCTTGCACCATTGTAATTTGTCGTTGGGGACCTACTCCTAATTGTTTCTTTGCTTGTTGACTCATGGTTCTCATGAGGTGCTTGTTCTGCTCGCTGGTCCGTCGTGTGTGGTCGATTATCATGGTCATGACCATTATTGGTCCATCGGCGTCCTGCAGGATTTTCCCTGGGTAAGTCATTTTTGTATGGTCTTTGAAAAACATCATACCGTCTCTCTCCGATAATATGGCTGTCATTGGCGTGTCGTCTTGGATATTTTCGTTGTGTGCGCATGAAATTTATGTAATGTGTTCGCTGGGGATGTTGAGGATTTTCTCGGGGTTGTCTTTGGTGATATCAGGAATTGTGTCTTCTGTGGTCATACGCGGGTACCTGGTCTCTGTACCGGTCTCTGGAGTGTGTCTGGTCGTTATGTCTAGCATTTCCAATGTTGTATGCCCTCGTCCCACTAAAGTTTTGGGCATGTTGCGACGTCCTGTCATCTCGTAGTCCTGGGTTCAGTTCAGTCCTGGGTGGTTCTAGTGCTGTCAAAAGTTCGATTGTCTCGCTAATTGTACTGGGTCGTGCGACAATTAAATGATTTTTTATCTGTTCTGGGTAGTGTCGCGTAACTAAACTAATAAATTCCTGAGGTTCCATGGGAGGGTCCAACATTTTACTTTGTTGCGCTAAGTCTAGAAAGTAATCCACCATGGTTCGTCCTCTGTGTGGATATTTTCCTGTATTTATGTTCGTTCGGACAGCATATTGTGTTGCGCCATTCCAATATTTTGTCAAAAAGTGTTGTTTGAAGTCTGTGTAACTAGTGTGGTCACCTACTGCTAGCCTAAACCAAGTCAGTGACCGTCCCTGCAAGCCTCGTTTAACTATTATCATCTTAAAATCATCTGGAATGTTCTTGAGCTGAAAGTAATACTCTAGGTCCATTATGTAACGCTTCGCGTTGTCTCTCACGTCATCAAATGTTGGCACGGTTATTTCATTTAACAAGTGAAAATGGTTAGGGTACCCGGTGTTTATACAGTTATTGTATATGCTCCCTTGGCTAACACTATTACATGTTTCCATAGGTACTGTTGAAGACGTGTTTTGGCACGTGTTCATCGGTCCCTGTCTTGTTGGTACACTTGAAATGTCATTACTCTGAGGTTGGTCATTACATATTTTTAAATCATTAAGAGCCTCTTTGAGTGATGCCATTTCTCGTGCATGGTGTTCAATTCTTTTATCAGTTGAGCGTTGAGCTGCGTCTGCCTGTGTCAGGGTTGCTTTAATTGCTATCAATTCATTATGAGTGGAATTTTCTGCTTCTTTCTGCCTATTTTGTATTATGACACAGGTGTTTCGCATCTCCTCCCTCAACTGGGCATGCACATTATCATAATGCTGTGAAATCTGTGTAAGTTGCTCTCTGGTGGTTTCCATGTCCTTTTGTGTATCGTGCACCTCTGTGCGCATATTCAAAAATTCTGCCTCTATAGTGGCCTGCCCTAACCTAATTTCTGCTAATTGCTTATTCTGTTCTTCTGTTTTACTTTCTAATTGTCTTTTCAACGTGTTTGTGTGTTCTGCAATCTTTTCTTCTAAATTATTTTCTAACATGCTGTTTCTTGCTGCTATTTGCTGACTATGTTCTGACATTCTATTTTCTATTTGTTGACTTTGTTCGGAAATCTTAGTCTCTAGGTTGCTTTGGAGCTGCTGGAGCATCTGTTGCATCATAGCCGTGAGGCTGAGTGTTGCCTCAGGACTAATTTCTTGCACAGCGATATCTCCGGGCTGCCCTTGGATTTGTTCCTCCATGTCTGCGCTAATTATCCTGCCACTTCTCAGGATCATATAAATTTTACACAGTCTGTAGTGTCACTGCCAGACTTGTCCTACACAGTGAGTGCCCCTTGTGGAAAGACTTTGGAAAGGGTACTTACTCGTGATGTTGTTTGTGTTTACCTCCGTCGGAAGTGGTGGTTGTTGCTGTCCTGTTGTTGTCGTGCTCAGCGACCTTGTCCGCGGTGTCCGTCTACGATGTCGTGGTGTGATCTGCTGTTGCTCTGGGTGTTGTCTCCGGGCGGTAATCTCGTTCTCGGCGTCTGTTGCTCTGGGTGTTGTCTCCGGACGGTAATCTCGTTCTCGGAGTGATGGTCTCGAAGGAGATGTTGGTGGTTGTGGAAGCTCGCTGGGTGGTTAAAACACGTTGGGTGCCATTTGAGGCGGTAATCGGTGGATATAAAGGATTCTACACCGAAAGACCGATTTTGCTCCGGACTAGTGATCAGTATGGTAGAGCGACTCCGTTTCAGGGTCCAGCGATCAAATAAAAATACACTTTGCTTCCTTGATTTTCCCACCAGTTTATTTATATAACATTTAGATTACAAACTTTGCTCCCAAACAACTTGCTCGTTACAACGTTACCTTCCCCGAAAACGATCCCCGATGAAGTGTCGCCTCTTTTCTCCGTTCTCAGCGTCTTTTCCTACCGCAGACTATCTAGCACGCCCCTTTCCTATTTCCGTGACTATTCCGCCCGTATCACGTGATGCATAACCATTTTTATTGGAGGTTCGTTTTCCTATTTCTTTACTCTTACTAGGCTCTCACCCCTCTGTCCCTCCTTTTTGACCTTCGGGGTCATGTGAAGAAATATTCAGACTTCTTCTCACATTCCTTAGGGGAGTGTTTTCTTGCTCGCCCCTTGACACATTCCTTAAGTTAATGGATTTTTTCCCCCAACTGCGGTTTCTGACCCGAACTGTGGTTTCTGTCTCAGGTGGTGGTTTCTTTTATCCCTTTGGCCTTGTTGAATTTGTTAATTTTTTTGTCCACTAAATTTGGGTTGAAGCCATTGGACATAGCTACCTTTTTTATGCGTAGGTATTCTTTTTGATAATCTTCTCTGTTTAGTGGAAAGTTGATTATCCAAATGATTAAACTATTGAAAATGGCATATTGGTGTTGTTTTGGGTTGAAACTGTTGTTCTTAATATAATTATCAGTGTGTGTCGGTTTTCTGTAAATAGCAAAAGTGAATTAAATTCAAAGGGAGTCGATTAATGACACTAAACAACACTTACTTTTAAATTTTTCCAGAACATGTTTCAGAGACTATGCCTCCATCCTCAACCAGCCATCAACTGGTTCTAATTGGTGTAGTTGACTATATTTTGTCATAGGTCTCCTCTGGTGGCGGTTCAAGGAACTTGCTGAAAAAATCTTTCTGGGGGATGTTGAAATTGAATACTTTGTTCCACAAATCTTCATTTCAGAAAATAGGAACGAAGTATTCAATTTCGACATCCCCAGAAAGATTTGTTCAGCAAGTTCCTTGAACCACCACCAGAGGAGACCTATGACAAAATATCGTCAACTACACCAATGAGAACCAGTCGATGGCCAGTTGAGGATGGAGGCAAAGTCTCTGAAACATGTTCCGGAAAAATTTAAAAGTAAGTGTTGTTTAGTGTCATTAATCGACTCCCTTTAAATTTAATTTATTATAACAACACTCTTTTCAACATTTCCAAGAAAGCAATTGTACCAAAAGTGAGTTTGTTGTACATTTTTTTAATCTTGATGTCCAAAATAGGGAGCACCCCATCCTTTTCTGTTTCCAAAGTAAATTTTATAGCTGGATTTAGAATATTCAGAAGTCCAAGAGTATCTTGTATAAGGTACCATTGCAAAAATTTCGTCAATAAAACAATACCATTTTTTACTATATGATAACCATACGATAGCCATTTTCTGAGAATTGGAATAAGCTCAGTGGTAGGTATACTTGGGTATTAAGAAGTGACATCGAAAGAAACTAAAGCATCTGTAGAGTTGACAGCTGTGTTCTTCAAGAGATTTATCAATTCCAGTGAGATTTTGATACTTAAGTTTTCGAATTTTGTGAAAGATCTGAAGATTTGAACTAGCCATTTTGATAATTGGTAAGTGGGTGCACCAATGTTATTAATTATTGGTCTGAGGGTAATTTCGGGTTTATGTAATGTGGGTAAACCACATATGTATGGCATTTTTGGATTGTCTATTTTTTTTTTTTTAGCTTTTCTCTTTTGGTCATTATTTTACTATTTTTAATAGCTAATTCCACAGATTTACGTGCTTTCTTTATTGGATTTTTTTCTAGTTTAACAAATTCTTTTCCACTTAAAAGGTTGTCCATGTTTTTGAAATAGTCCTCTTCATCCATTATCACTATTTTGCTACCTTTATCTGCTTTTGTGTAAATTACCGGTTTTTTTCATTTAAAGGTTTGAGTAATTTTTTATAAGAACTTCTTTCAGAATCTGCATTTTGAATGTAATCTAAAGTTCCATACATTGTGTTTTAATCACAGATTTTTTATATTTCCTATTTCAATGTCCGTGATATATTTTTCTATTTCTTGTGTGTAATCTACACATTAATCTTTCTACATGCATATTCACTGAAAAAGAAATAAATTTTTTAAACGAAGGTCTGAAAACATGTGTAGATATACGTGTGTGATATATTTTCCCGGTAAACCAATAGGGGCTCTTGTATTCAAGTGGCGACTTACTATTGTGAGTACTTGAATCCCAGGCTTCATCATTAAACTCTTATTATTTAAATTAATTGTTAGAAATTAATCATTTCTTCTCACTAGACTTATACAAGTCAATTGAAGAATTTAGAGTCAGGACAGCACGTTGGCCATGGTAGCTCAATGGGTATGAGCGACTGGATGGAAACCAGGAGATCTGTGCTTCAAATCTTGGCCATGGCATTGGATTTTTCAGGTTGACTCTATCTATGTTTGTCAAATTTAAAAAAAAAAAATTATAGCACTTTCATTTGGTATAACCAAAATTATATTTGACACTTAATTTGTTTACAGATTCAAGTGGCAAACCACATGAACCAGATGTACAGTTCAAAGGAGGAAGTGACATAACTAAGGGTGGAGATATTAGCGTAATTGATTTTCCAGCAGGCTTTAGGAGAGCGTGTGGCCCACCTGCAAGAGTCCAAGGATCTCTTATTTACAGAGATGGAGAGCCAATAGGCGAATCTGACAGAAGGTAAAAATATTTAAGTAATGAAATTACATGTGCTTATATGAGAGTGGTCTGAGAATTTTTTGGCCTCACCCAGAGATCGTGGCACTACTTGCAGGATTTTTTTTCCTTTTGTTATTACACATGTTAACACACCCTATGTAAAATTACAAGTCATTGCAGGAAATAGTTGACTGTATGTAGTTGTTTGAAGCAGTGGAAGTGTGCATTGATTTGAAAATTTTGACTATCGTCCTGTGATAAAATTCTTCGTAAAAATTTTAAACATGGCCGAGAAAGTGTCCAAGAAGATCCATGCGAAGGACGCCCAAAAATGGTACCACACCAGAAATCACTGAAAAAGTGCATGACATGATTTTGGAAGATCAGTGTACAAAGACACATGAAATTGCTAATGCTCTTGTAATTTCAAAAGAATGTATTGGTCACATCTTGCATCAGGAATTAAACATAAAAAAGCTTTGCACAAGTTGGGTGCCACATATCTTCCCTGTGAATAACAAACACATTTGCACGACACTTTTATAAAAGGCTTGGTGCATTTTCAGAAGGACAGAAGTGACTTTTTGTGCCAATACGTCACAATGGATGAAACAAAGATTCACAACTACACACCCAAATCCAAGCAGCAGTCGGGACAGTGAACAGAAGCTGATTCTTCAGCTCAACAAGGCGAGGAGGTGCCATTGGCAGGAAAGATCATAGCATCAGTATTTTGGGATGCCAAAAGAATTTTGTCGATTGATATTACGAAAAAGTGGAACCATTAATGGAGAATACTACTCTCAACTTCTAACCAAACTGAATGCAAGCATTCATGAAAACATATCCAGGTTAAAAAAGAACAAAATTGTTTTCCATCAGGATAATGCACCTGCCTACAAAAATGTTTTGGCAATGGTGAAATTGAAAGATCTGCCCTATGAAGTGCTGGAACATTCACTCTGTTCCCCATATTTGCTCTCTTGGACTTCATCTGTTTCCAAAACTGAAGAAATTCCTCACTGTAGGCTCTTTTCGTCCAATGAAGAAGCAATTGCAGTTGTAAATGGGTACTTTGCAGCATTTCCAGAGGAACACTACAGAGAGAGGATAATGGCATTGGAACACAGCTGGACAAATATATTTATATTAGAAAAAATTATGTTGAAAAATAAACTACTTTGAAACCATAAATTGAGTTTTGCACGATCAAGCCAAGAACTTTTCAGAGCACCCTTTTAAAGTATATTATTTTACTTATTTATGTTTCTTTACTTTTATGTTACCCAATAAAATTATTATAAACGGTGAATAAATCTGATCCTAAAATGTTAAAATTCATTAAAGTTCATATTTTCTTTCTTAACGAAGATTTTGATATAGAAGTCTATCAAACAATTATAGACTATTTCTTGAATTTTGGCATTCCCTCTTGGCCTAAGCACTTCTTAAAAATGACACTAAGAATCTTTTGAGTCACCAAATCATCAGCAAAGCTTCCAGCTATTCAAGGAATTGAAGAAATGCTCTTAAAATTTACTTTAATTAAAAACAAAATGTAAGTATTTCTCTTTCTGATCCAAATCTTTAATTTATTAATGGTTTGCATGCTATTTCAACATACAAAGAAAACCTAGATATGTGGAAAGAAAACCTAAGTAAGTTTCCTGGAAGTATGATCTAAAAGAAACCGCAATATTTTTAACAAATATTTTACTGAATATTTTTTAAATTGTTTTAAATACATTCTGTACTTTTATGTGAAATTTCTTCTGAAAGTATTACTAGGCAAAGATTATGGATTTTAAATAATTACTTGCTAAATAGTCAAAATAATTCACTTGTCAGTTGTAAACAATGGAGAATGAACTAGCACTATAGTCACTATGCGCCTGTTCCTGTTCCCTTAAGATTTGGTTTGGACCGTTGCTTCATTGTATAGTATTATGTTTACTGTATAGAGTGCGGAAAAATCACTTGTTTACTTTTTAAACTGCACTCAACCACAAAGAATAGATGCTATAGGTTAACTTCAGTTTCAACAGTAGTTTACCGTACAGTGTTTTGTTAGTAAATTTTAGTGTGAAGCAGCTGAAACAAGATTTTAATGATAATAAAACAGGGTGGTTGTTACTAATTGTGAAGAGTATGTTTTGTTGGACTATGGACTACCTATTTCAAATGTTACAAACAGTGCCTCAACTGAGCTTTTGCAGCTTACCCTCTCAGTTCTTATCCTCAAAATACTTTATTTTGATTATACTTTTCATAATTGAATTTTGTGTACATCAAATGTGTAGAATTGGGAATAGATTTATGTGTTTTAAATGCAGCGTAAGCTAATTAACTGTACAATTGCACCAGCAAAGATTTCCTGGAAAACATTGTTCATATCCTGGAGCATTAGGAACAAAGAATATTTAGTCTAGAAGCAGTTCATGTGAAGAATACTACTGAAACAGAGAGAGCTTCATTACAAAAAGATGCTTATGACAGTTACTGTAATACTGAGATTATAAAATCATTAAAACTTTCCACAAATTTGTTGACAGAGTAAAAGCACTTGTGAAGTAAATACGCCAAAATTATCTTTTAAATATTTTAAGTGGCCCTATTTAGAATGGAAAATGGCCATGATTGTCTTGCAGAACATCTTTATAAAATACACTGCATACCTACACCCAAATGTACTATCTGTAAAGAGGGTGTCATCATGAACAAACACCATTTGGACAAATATAATGGTCTCAAAAGTGGGAACCTACAGGCTTTATATTGGGAAGCTAGGGGGAAAATGATGCAAATCAACTAATCCCCAGTGCCATTAGTCAACAACAACAACATATTTTAAAACTACAGTTTTATTTGCCATAGGTAATTTATTAAAAAATAAGATATTCCTAAATTTATTACACCATGAGGAGTGCTTAATATAATGTAATGTAATTGTTCTTTATAGTTTTCCAGATGGTACAGAAGTGACATTCAACTGTATAGCAAGCATTATGGGGGAAAAGACCACATGGAGAATCATATGCGAAGATGGCAGTTGGGTTGGGAGATCACTTAATTGTGGTAAGCACTCCATATCTGATTTAGTTGTCTCATTAAATTGTGACAGTAGGAGATGATTTGAGTTATGAGTTTAATGCACAGTTATTTTAAGTAATGAAATGCATTTTATAAAACTGGACCTGCAATAACCAAATCCTGACTGCTATATAAAAAGGGCATTATTAGGAAAGAGAAATACCATAAATACATAATCATAACCCCACTAAGGATGCACTATACATTGTTCTTAGGGTTTAAAGGAGTAAACAATATGCCATTATGACATTGGTTCTCTTCTTTAGGACTTGGTTCAAATTCTTATTTGAGTAAGTGGCTTGGCTAACAAGGGAACTATCACTATGCTTATACCGGTATTCGCTTGAGAGTTTGATGGCATCATCTCTACTCTATGTGGGGTCTGTGTGCCGAAAATCGGGTGTGGAGTATAGCTGGAAGTACCAAAAATGATCTCAGAATATGTAGGAACATACAGGCATAATAACACAGCATTATATGAGAGGGACAGTTTACCCCTGTCAGGCAGCACTCTACACATGGCATACATAGGAGTACCGTCCCCCACATGCACAACAAAGCTGACAAGGAATGTCCAGCAGCTACTTGCAAGTGGTCTCATGTGGTAGTTTCCAGGCTTCAGTTTTGGGCATTGTGGTTCTACTGCACAGCAGATTATTCATGCACATGGTTTATATACAGCACACATTATACCATCAAATCTTCAGGTGCATAACAGCGTGAGTACAGTGATAGTCCCCATGAAAATACTTGCAGCATTGTAAGTTACCATAAGCTATCTTATCAGATATGCATATGGGATACCCTTGTATTTCACCTGGAAAAAGTGTGAGTCAGATGAAGAATTTAAAGTTGTGGTGGCATGTTGCCAGGGTAGCGCAGTTGTTAGGGCAACCAGCTGGAGATTGGGAAATACATGATTCATATCTCAACTCTGACAGTAAATTTTTCAGTCTGACTCTACCTTTCCAAACCTTGATCTATACATGACTAGTGAAAGAACAATTAATTTCCCAACTGAAGCATTCTTCTGCAGAAAAACAGTGCCTCTAAATTACCACTCATTTGTCCCACTTTCCTTCACTTAGGATTTTGGACTTCAATTAGCTTGACAAATTAATGCTAACAGGTTACTGTAAGACATTTTGTAGTAATTAATTATAATGTAGACAGCTCTCTGTTATCAAAAGTGAAATGTTTCCTTTGAAGATGTTATATTTTGGATTCCTAAATTAATTTTGCTTATGGACAAGTCTGGTTTTAAGTACAGGTATATTTAATGTTTTATATTATTTCTCAGTGTGGTTTGTGTTTTTTATTTTGTCATTTATTTGTTCTTTTTATTTTCTAATTTCTTTCCATTCACAATGTGTTGTGCCTGTTCTGAGAAACTTTTGTTCTCTTTGCAGTACTAACAGTAAGCTAATTTTCACTGTTAACATAGTACTCAGGTCTCTACCTCATAGAAAATCCACAAACAGCACCACAGAAGAACTCATTCTACTAAGTACATAGAAGTGTATTTTCCTTCTGTATGTCAAAAGTTGCAGAATATCATACTCTAGACCTTTAAGGCTGGTTCACAATAACCCAAGAATGGAAATGACAGTAGAAACGAGAATGGAAAGCAGTATAGAATGCATCATTTTGCCTCACAATTACCCATAATAATAAACCATATCAACAGCAAGATGAAACATGAATTTTACATGCTGGCATGTTATTTATAGCTGACCAATATTTTTTCACCTGCTTCCAATTTAGCCAACATAGTGCAGGTTAGCCAATATAAAAATTTGATAAAGTACACCTTTTTCTAAATGTAAATCAATTACTATTTCCAATACCTCAGTCCTGTCAAGCTTCATTCCTCTATTAATTGCATACATTATTGTTGTTTGTTGTTATATTAATTTCTACCAGTTTTTTGCTATTATTTCTAATTTTTGCTATTGCTTTTAAGGTAATAGTCAGATTTAAAATGCATATAAACAAGCTATAACTGAAATAAGACCTGAAGCTTTGCCAGCGACGAATACGCTCACTTTCTTCATGGGCAGCCAGCCAGGTGAAAAGATGATTAGATATCAATGTTTCGGGAGTGTACATCTCTCCCATCATCAGGATATTTATAAAATGTTATAACCTCAAATGAAATACTGAATATAACACAACTATAAACAAAGACAAAACACTATCAAAATTCGCATTACTGAACAAAAGACTGTCTTCAGTAAATTAAATGCCAGGTCAGGAAATGGTGTGAGTATAGAAAATTGTGTCAAAGAAACGTAACTACTTAACTTGATTATCAAGCTGTATTGATCTTTGTTTCTTAATTCGACGGATTTCCATTTTTAAGGCCGGTTTCCAAGAGGAGCTGAACTGAAATCCAGCATCACGATTAAGCGTGCTCCTTTCAGAGGAAATCGCCAAAGCCTCCTTAATTCTCCGCTCCCAGTAACTGTTGTATTTTGCCAATATGGTCGTCTCCCGAAAATAGGCTTTATGGTCATTAAAACTCTGCCAGCCCAGACTTATCAGGTTGCAATTAAATGAATGCTCCGTTCATGTTCGATTATTCTAGTAGCGATGGTTCTTCCAGTTTGTCCTATATACGGTGTCCCACATTCACAGGGAATGCGGTACACTTCCGGAACTTGGAAGTCCAGTTTGTCTTTCACTGGTCTCAACAGATGTTTAATCTTCGGAGGTGGCTTGTGGATGGTCCTGATGTTGTATTTGGTGAGAATTCTGCTGAATCTGCCGGATAGATTGCCGGTAAACGGGATGCAGGCTGTAGTGGTAGGCTTATCTGACGCTTGCTGTATTACAGGTTTCCCTTTCCTAGCTTTGGTGAACGAGGATTCAACGTCATATTCGGAGTAGCCGTTTTGACGGAAAGTGAGTCTCAGGTACTGTAATTCTTGTTTTAAGTGGCTGGGATCAGAGATAGACAAAGCTCTGTGGGCCAATATATTGAGAACTCCCAGTCGTTGAGACTTATGATGATAACTATGTGCGTTGAGATAGAGATCGGTGTGTGTAAGCTTGCAATATACAGCATTCCCCAGTGTACTGTTGCTGTTTTTTGAAACAAGGATGTCCAGGAATGGAAGAGTTCCATCCTTCTCCACTTCTGTGGTAAACTGTATTTGAGATTGAAGGCTGTTGAGATGCGCAAGAAAGCTAGGCAAAGTATCTGATCCATGTGGCCAAATTACAAAAGTTCGTCCACGTATCTATAGAAATGAGATGGTTTAAATGGAGCTGTGGCAAGTATTTCATGTTCTAGGTGTTCCATATAGAAATTAGCTATAGCTGGTGACAAAGGGGAGCCCATTGCTACTCCGTCTACTTGGTCAAAGAAAGTACCACCAAACAAGAAGAAAGTGGACATCAGGGTGTGTCGGAAGAGCTCTATGACATCAGCCAGAAAATGCTCCTTCAGAAGTTGGATGGCTTCTTTAAGTGGTACTCTTGTAAATAGAGAAATTACGTCGAAGCTGACAAGAAGATCAGAAGGGCCAATGGTAATGTTCCTAAGTGTATGTACAAACTGTGTGGAATTACTCACATGATGTGGGCAATCCCCTACCAGAGGTTGTAATAGATCAGCCAGGTGACGTGCCAGCCAATATGTAGGGCTGCTCCTTGCATCCACAATGGGGCGTAAAGGAACATCCGATTTGTGAATCTTCGGAAGTCCATACATTCTAGGAGACCTGGAACCCGATGGTGATACCGTCTTCTTAATTTCTGAAGTAAGGCAGGATCTTTTAATAAGTTGTATAGTCTGACATTCGATGGAAGAGGTAGGATTCTTATCGAGAATCCTGTAGGCCGGATCATCTAAGAGCTGCTTCATTTTCTCTAAGTATTGGGCTGTGGAGAAGATCACTGTGGCATTACCCTTGTCCGCCGGCAAGACAACCAAGTTTTCATCATTCCAAAGTCTCTTAAGTGCTAAACCTTCTTCGTATTTCTTCGGCACTATCCAACATAAGTTTCTGAACAGCGGATTCCACCCCGCTGATGATATCAGCAGCTGGAAGATAGCTCGGAGTTGGCACAAAATGAACGGAGCATTCGTTTAATGCAACCTGAGCAGTCTGGGCTGGCAGAGCATTGTTTTGAAAACGACCATAGAGCCAATTTTCGGGAGATGACCATATTGGCAAAATACAACAGTTACTGGGAGCGGAGAATTAAAGAGGCTTTGGCAATTTCCTCTGAAAGGAGCATGCTTAATCGTGATGCTGAATTTCAGTTCAGCTCCTCTTGGAAACCGGCCTTAAAATGGAAATCTGTCGAATTAAGAAACAAAGATCAATACAGCTTGATAATCAAGTTAAGTAGTTACGTTTCTTTGACACAATTTTCTATACTCACGCCATCTCCTAACCTGGCATTTAATTTACTGAAAACAGTCTTTTGTTCAGTGTTGCGAATTTTGATAGTATTTTGTCTTTGTTTATAGTTTTGTTATATTCAGTATTTCATTTGAGGTTATAACATTTTATAAATATCCTGATGATGGGAGAGATGTACACTCCCAAAACGTTGGTATCTAATCATCTTTTCACCTGGCTGGCTGCCAGAGAAGAAAGTGAAGTTACAACTGATTTTACCAGAAGAACCAACACTCAATAAATTTTAAAAAGTGGAATTTGTAGTCAGGAGCATATTTGCTAAAAGTTCTTCCAGTTTCATTTTCCCAGTTTGCGACTACAGAACTCTGGCAACTTTTTCATGTCACATCTGCCTTGAATAACCTTTTACAGTGAAAAGTTTTAATATGCACAAGTGATCAGATCTATTATTCCACGCCTGGCAACAAGAAGAGAAATTAAAACTTGACAAGATCTTCTTTGTTGTTTCCGTTGTCCAACAAAGCTTCACATTAATTGTGAAAACTTGCATTAGAATACATGTATTTCAGTTTACCATTTTCATTCTCATTATTATGAACTAGCCTTTATCTAAAAGAATGCCTTTATTTCATATCATCGTGATAAACAGGGCTACACTGTGGCCGAGTAGATAGACCACTTGACACTCACCAAAGTGGCCCACGTTCGATCCCAGGAGACCACATGTGAGATTGGTAGTCAACAAAAGGCATCGGGGTGGGTTTCCTCCAGGTGCTCCAGTTTCCCCCGTCATCTCATTCCACCAGTGCTCTATTTTTATTTCATGTATCATCGTGTCACTGCATGTGGTGCCGCATGTAGTAAAAGTGGGTGTTAAACACTACAAAACAAAACAAAACTGTGATAAACTTGACAACTAAACCTGCCATGGATAGAGGAAGAGTTAATAGAAGTATATTCTTGACATAATTATAAATTTAACAAAATGTACTCCAGACCCTTATTAACATCTATTCTTCAATTGTAAGTCCTGAAACAGTGTCTGGTAAAAAACAAGAGATAATGCATGCTGCATATCTTTACTAACAAACTGCACGCATGAAAACAAACATCTGTTTGCATAAAAATGTAGCTTATGTTGGTGTTACGAGCACAGAAGGGGAGGAGGTGCTGGATACTGGTGGAAACATGCGGAACAGCACATGCGTCTTTCGCAACACAGAACCAAACTTGGTATCATTCTACAATGATCAGCAGATTACAGAAGAGGTTGTGGAGTTCCCTCCAGGCTCAGTATTGGTGAGTTTTACTTTTAAAGAAATTGGTTAATATTCCTTATTTGGTGAGCTGTATAATGTTACTACTATAACATTGTAACTGATAATTATTAATCCTGTAACTTCAAATACCTTTTATATAAAACTTGTTATATCTAACCGTTTTTAATGAACTAAGAGTGTAGACTGCGACACTATGTAACTATTTCTACAGCAGCCTACTAATTTAAAGTTCAATCCTCGTATAGTACAGTAAAACCTGCCTTCAACAGACCCCTGGTTAAGCAGAAATCTGTCTTAAACAGAAATATTTCATGGTCCAAATGAATTTAGGGGTGAAAATCATGCTAAATTCCTTTTATTAACTGGAAACTGTCTTACACAGACAATGGAAATCAAAGTGCACATTTTAATGAAAAATTTCCAGTACTGGAATGCAAAGTTTAGAAAATTTTCGGCACCTGATAAAAATGTGCATTGTCTGCTCTATGAACATGAAGTTTCAGCTGAAGCAAAGCCGTACTGCTGCTACCTGGCTTATCTAGAATGGAGGTGCACTAATGACGGTATGAATACTGAAAAACCTCTCATAGTCATCCTTCACGCATCCTTCATGTATAACAAGACAGCATAATTATACACCTCTAAACTTAAGCAAAGGTGGTGGTTTATTTCCTATAGTCACCATGGCTTCTAAAACAAGAATTATGCTAGATCTTAGATAACACAAGAGTGAAAGTGATTTATGTTACTGAAAGAGATAAATTGAGTGCAAAAAAGATCATGAAGGTGTTCAATGTAGGCAAAACTCAAGTTTACGATATTCTAAAGAAGAAAACAGGTATTCTGAAGCGATGGGAAAATTATGGTGAATTGAATGATGTTAACACTAAAACCATTGCTGATTGGATTACTAAATTACCTTTAATAATTGAAGGATACAAACCTGAAAACATAGCAAATGGCAATGAGATGGTATTTTTTTTTTTAAATTTATGTCCTTTAGTTTTTTAAGTCATATTGGACAATGAATGGAATGGGTGAAATGATGCTCAAATGGGCCCAGGGTCCATGGAGCTTAGAGTTACCTGACATTCGTCTTTTAGGATAAGGGAAAACCTTGGAAAAAACCTTATCCAGGTAACTCATCCTGACCGAGATTCAAACTCGGGACCTTTAGAACGTGAGGCAGACATGCTACCATCTACGCTACCGAAGCGGGCCAAGATAGGATTATTATTCCGCACTTTATGAATAAGTCGTTGTGTTTAAAAGGTGAGAAATGTATGGCAGGAAAATTGTCCAAGGAAGGATTGACTGTTTTCATTTGTGGTTTTATGTTAGGTGAAATGGAAAAATCCCTTCAGTAACTGGAAATCTGTCTTTAAGGGAAATTGTCCAGAGTCCCCTTTGATTTCGCTGAAGATATGTTTTACTATTTCCTTTTTTGAAGGCAGTTCTGACTTAAAACATTTGATTTAACATAAAATTTTACAGTTTATATCTTTGATAAAAATATAGAGTACAAAATGATGGTATTCCTTTTGCTTGCATTTGAATTTAAAAAACTGTTGTTGAATTTGAATTTAAACAATTGTTGAATTGTTGTTTTTGGTGTTAATAAGTAAACATAAAGAATGTATGTGTGTTTTATAGTTTATAAATGATGACACATATCAGTTCTTTGACCCATGAGACCTTATTAAATTAACAAAATTGTAGTGCACACACTTTTGTCATTTTTGGCTTAAAGCAAATGAAGCTTTTTCATTCTCTAGTTGCATTAGGCTGCTAAGACTACCTGTTTCTATTTTCAAACCATATAATGGAATGCACATTGTAAGAACTTACATTTAAAGTGAAAATGCCACCTTTTAATTTTAATGAATATATCTTATCTTTGTGAAGAGTAATATAATCCAATTTAATGAATATACTCCATAAAGGTATCGAGATGTGTAGACATTGGCAAATATGCAATGATTGGATCCAATCGTAGGCGATGTGTTGGAGGTGAATGGGATGGTCAGAAACCTGTTTGTTTTGGACTCAATCAAGAAAACGACTATGCATGTAAGTAGTGCACCTACTTTTTATATTGATTTTGCTAAAATAATGAATGTTTTTTTATAATTATATTTACCTATTTACCTATATTTATAATATGATTTACCTACTACTCACAATGCAAGTATAATATCTTATGCAGATGATACAACTGTCATCTGCTCTGCTGTAAATAACAAGAATTTAATTCAGGATAACATTTGTTAAATTATTTTGACAAAAACAACCTCAAATGCAACATGGAAAAAACCACATCAATGCAAATTAGCCTGACAAATAAGACTCACTTTAACATCAATCTACAGATAGATAACTCTAGCGTAAAGGATATCAGTGGCCATAAATTCCTAGGGCTTTATATGAACAATAAATTGACATGGTGTAGTCACATTGATTATCTATGTAAAAAAATTAGTAAATCAATATTTCTAATTAGGCATTTTAGCCTATAGGTGATACCAGACTACTAAATAATATTTATTATGGTGTTATTTTCCCATACCTATCATATGGAATTGAAATATGAGGAAGTTGTCCAAGGGTACATCTGGACAGAGTATTCATTCTACAGAAAAGGTGTATTATGATAATTTTTAACTTAAAATATACTGATTCTTGTGTAGATATTTTCAAACAAAACAAAATGTTCACACTATCCAATTCTTTTTGTTGTAAGGTAAATTTGAAGACTGCTGATGTACACAATTATAATACCAGATGCAACAATGACTATTTTAGAGACTACTTCTAAACGGTATACTGATAGAGATGTTTTTATAATGGGAGAGATTTTATTTAATAGACTGTCAATGATTAGAATACTAATCTCTAAACCCAGAGATCTCAAGTCTGATTTGCAGCTAGAAGAAAAGTTTCTCTAGAATTATTCCACAACACTTCCTAGTGTTGAGAATATTAATTTGATTGACCATGACCATGACCATGACGTGCTGGCTGGCTGTATATAGCCAGATGGTTTTTGCTGCATGCCCACCCGTTAAGGGTTTTACCGCAGGTAACGTATTTGAACGGGATCTTGTAGGATGGATATGGTGTATGTTTTGAGATTTGAAGAATTTTGTGAGGTTACAATTTGTACCTTCGGGATGAAAGGATAGGATGCAATTCCCTGCACCCTGGTGTTTTTAATTTAGTTTTGGGATGGGCAGAATTTTGTTGCCAAACAACTTGGGAGATTATGTGGAGCTCAGCTTTAGCTGCTGTTAGGATTAGCTCCTGGGTTATCTTGGGTGCCCACATGCCATGCAGGGGACCCGATGTTGTCTAGAGTGGCGTCTAGTGGGGTCATAATCTCCCAGTGATCTAACAAGGGCGCGTCTGTGAGTTGGTAAAGTTGCATAGAATTTTGATGCCCGGCGCCTAACTTAACCTCCACATATGGAAGTCCCGAGGCTTCGTGAAGCAACCTGGTAGGAAAATAGCGACCCACAGAATACATAGACTGTAGCCCTCTATTCTGTGCACGTTGAAGCCATGCCAACCAGCTATCTGCGGCCATGCCCCAGATCTTGCAGGCATATAGCATCACGGGGATTACCAGCACTCGGAAGAGCGCCTCTGGCCAAGCCGCATCGAGCTCGACCCCAGCATAGGATACAGGGAAGCGATAGCTCCCTGTACCCTTGCCGCTATGTCTCTGATGTGTTGGCGAAAGGTTAGGCCTCTATCCAATGTTACTCCAAGGTATCGGACAGAGTTAGTCCACTCTATCCTTCGACCTCAAAAGCTGAATTTGCGGCAGTCTGCAGGGGTGTGGCGCTTTGTGAAAAGTATGGCGTGGCTTTTGTCCGGATTTACGGACATCCGCCAATGCCGACACCACTGCTGTGTGAGACGGAGGTGTCTCTGTATGGGGTTGAAGGCTCTGAGTATGTGTCTGTCTTTGCAGAACAGAAGCACGTCGTCAGCGTATTGTGCCATTACGACTCGTGGTTCTGTGGGGAGATCTGCCATAAAGACGTTGAATAAGGTGGGAGATAGTACAGAGCCTTTGGGGACTCCGCCTCTCACTGGTCTAAGTGTTGATGTTTTCCCCGCGACTGTGCTGGACTGTCGAGTGCCCCGGACGAAATCCAAACTGATGGTCGGGAATGGCTTGAATGTCTCCCAGAATGGGGCACAAGCGGGAAAGAATCAATCTCTCGAGAACTTTTGAGAGAGTGGAAAGGAGACTGATGGAACGGTAGCTGGAAGGGTGTACCGGATTCTTCCCAGGTTTCAATATGCATATCACCCGGGCCTCCCTCCATTGGCGTGGAAAGTACCCAAAGGCGAGGCACATATTGAAGACCCTAGTTAGGAAGACAACCGCGTTGAAAGGAAGATGGCAGAGCTTGAGGGGTGTCAGCCCGTCAGGACCCCCCCCCCTCCTTTTTTGGTTTGAGACGCTGGAGTGCGCCTTTGACTTCACTGGGTCGGATGGTAGGGAGTCTTTCCGCATCCTCAGGAGGACGACGTAAGAAACATCGCACCTCTCGACGGACACGTTCGGAAAAGATGTCGTCCTGGGGGTCGTCTCTTGGACACAAGGTACGTTCAAGGTAGTCAGCGAACGCATTTGCTTTGGCGTGAGGTTCATAGGCCAGGCCTTGGGTGCCGTTGATAGGGGAGGTGTATAGACCTTTGTGTTTTCTGAGGGCTCTGGCTATCCTCCACACGTCGCCATCCTCGACGCGCAGCCTGGCCATTTTATCCTCCCACGCTTGCACCTTGTGCTCGCGCAGTCGGACACTGACAAACGTCGCAGGAGCGTTTGATTTTGTGGCGTGCAGTGACGCTGGTATAGTCTCCGTGCTGCCCAGGATCGGCGGATGAGTAGTATTATGTCCAATGGGAGGACATCAGGATGTAGTGGGGCTGCAGAGTTGATTGTCAGGTTTTTGACAATTCGTGTCACGATGGAAGTGAAGGATGAGATTGCATTCCCCAGGGTAGGTATGTTGGTGATTTTGGGGTTTGGCAGAATGGAAGTGCAGAGGCAGTTCCTAACGCCTTCCCAATCGACTTAACGCGTTTGAAGCAGGATGTCATGACTGGCAACCCTGGTGTTGATTTCCGTCAACACCGGATTATGATCAGAATGTAATGCGTTTAATGATGTAAGGGTGAGATGAAAAGGTAGATGTTTGTGATAGCGAAGTCGATGACTAAAGCCATTCCTCCACCTCGCGGATGGTGGATGGGTTGCCAGGGACCCTGCACTTGAAGCTGGGGGTCTGCATCTTTAAGGCGAATGATTTCATTGCCTCTTGCATCTGCTCGGTAACCGCAATGCCAACGTTGATGTTTAGCATTGAAATCGCCTGCCATGATAGTACTGGGATATAGGGCTAGGATGGAAAGATAGTCGTTTGGCACGAACTGCCTATGTGGTGGATGATACACGGAGACCACCAAGACCTCTCACCCACCAATGTCCATACTAATGGCCGTGGCCTCAAGTGTTTGAAGAGGTGGCAGTTGGATTTGTTGGTGGACCACATTCCGCCTCACCAGCACCGCAGTTCCGCCTCCTGGACGGCCCTGTCGGTCTGTACGATGGCAAATGTAGCCCGGTATTCGGAATCGGGAGTCTGGTCGGAAATGTCTCTCGCTGACTAAGATGACGTCTAGAGCATGGGATTGAGCGAAATGAAGTAGCTCGCTCCGCTGACCATACAGGCCGCATGCATTCCAAAATGTGAATCGAAATGAGGTACAAGACCTATTGTAACTCGACATTTGTGGGCTGCTGGATTCCTGTTGTCAGAAGAGCCAATGCCTCCTTTGCCACCACCAACTTGACAGCCGGGTCTGTAGCGGAGAACGTCACCACGATCTCGCAGATTTTCTGCCCATGTGTCAACAACAGTTGTTGAAGCTACTGGAACACCTCTGAGATCGAGGGATGCTGTAAGGGGAGCAGGGTTAGAGGAAGAGGGTTGAGGGCTTGAGGTGGGTGAGGATGACCTTGACCTAATGGGAGCAAGTCTTCCTCCCGCCCTTTCGTCTCTCAACTGACGAGGGGGCATGGGAGTTCCATGCTCGCCCTCAGCAGTTGGGTTCGTGGGTTTGGAAGGACGCCTGGACCCATTTTTGTCAGGGGTGGGAGTGGAGTTTTTTGGGGCTGGGGCCCGCGATTGTTTCTGTTTCTGAGTGGGCTTAGTGGTTTTCTGTCCACGTGACATTCTAGTAGCATCAGGGGCTCGTTGCGCAATTTCTGAAACGTGGTCTTCTGGTCCTGCTGCTCCTGTTGTTGGGTATTCTCCTGCCTGATTCTAGGCCAGGCGCTGGTGCTTGTGGTGGGGAGCGGCCCTTGCTCCTCCCTTGTTGGCGCAGGTCGTTGTTGCCTGGGCTGCTGCGTCGGCCTGTTTGCAGCAATCACTGCCTTCCTGGCAGGACATCCTCCATAACAGGCAACGTGGTTGCCCTTGCAGTTTGCGCAAGTCGGCACATCGGTGGCAGCTCTTGTGCAGGCCTCCTTGTCATGGGGACCACCACACCTTAAGCAGCGGAGGTTCCGCTTGCAGAAGGCGCTGGAGTGGTTAAACCCCAGACAACGATGGCACTGTGGTGGACTGCCAGTGCTCCTGACGGCTTCTACCTTGACTCGAAGGTAACAGATGGTATTGATACCATCTAATTTTACCTCCGGGTCGTTAGCCCTTTCCACTATCACCAAGAAAAGTGGGATAGGGACAGGGCCAGGCGTGCCTTGTGGAGCAGGCTTTGTCAGTTGCCTGACCAGACGGGGCCTGATGCCCTGGCGGTAGAGGTGTTCCTCTATGTCTCCCACCGATGTGTCGACCGGAAGGCCCCTGATGATCCTACGAATGTCACGGGGCTTATCAAGGCCGAAGGTGAAGTATGGAATACTTCTCCCATTCAAGGCCCTGAGGAGAAGCTGGTAGTCCTCCACGTGTTTTGCCTGAAAGATGAAACGACTCTTCCTCCTCTCCACCCTGAAAGGGTTGGCATGAGTTCCTTTAGGAAGCCTACCATACCCTTGAAGTCGTCCACGATGACAGGAGGAATATGTCTCCTGGCTGGCTGACTGGGCTCGCCAGTCGTCTTTAAGGAGGTGGTGGTCCTCTTCCTTTTCCTTGTCACTTCACGGAAAGCAGCTTCATCTACATCCGTGGAGATGTCCGATGAGTTACTTCCCACCTCGTTAACTTCCATCCTGGAGGATGAACTTTCTGCTGCTAAATTTTCAGCTTCGGAATCAGAGCTGTCTGAGAGCACGCTCTCGGTAATTTGGCCTACCCGTTGTGGAATCTCGCGGGAAGCGCCCTTGCTAACCGGCTGTTTGGCTACACCCAGACGTTTAGCCTTGCCATTTGCACCCTTATTGGGCTTTCGGCGCGGCCGTTTGCTTCCTGCAGTCAGGGAAGGAGTCCCGACTGCAGGGTGGGTGACACCAGTACTGGTACTGGGGATTGCATCCATTTCTGGATGGTTGGATGGGGTTTTGGGGTCTGTTGGTGGTGTTTGTCTGGGCCCTTTTTGCCCTGCACCGAAGTGTAGTGCACAGCTAACCTTGGCTATTTACTTACCAGTCAGCACAGGTTTGCTAAAGAGCGTGAGGAACAGAGGGCCGGACCCTAGGGCGCCTTTTATACCGCCTTTTAGGGCGTTGGCTTTGGCCGTGTACATCACCTGGCTGGCGAGGAGTTGGTCGGCTGTTTTCTGTGAGGTTGTCGCTCGCACGCTGCTGCTGCCTTCTCCTGGAGATTTAGTTAGGAAGGAACATCACCTTGCAAGGATGGGAAAGAAGAAGAAAGAAGCAGCTCGCAGAAAGGCTAAGGAAGCCACACTGCAGAGTTCACCAGGCAGCTCACGTGCCTCGTCTCCGGCGCCGCCGGCACTGCCAACATCAGAGCGGGGCCCCGACGGTGCCTTCAATGGGAAGTTCTGGGCGATTGCGCTCGGCCATGATGCGCCTAGCAGATATAGCATGCCACAGCTGGCGGGCGACTCGCCCACACCAGTCCACTCCGCATCGACCAACGCAACGCAGCCGATAGCCCATCCAGCACCTGACACGCAGTCATCAGACCTTCCAGCCGCTGAAGATCAATAATCACCACCTACTAGTGTTACTGCACAACTGCTATCCTACGCCACTGCTGCACAGCACACAAAACAACAAGCGCCCCATTGTGCACCAGCAACGTCTGCAGGATCCTGCACCCTAGTCATCTACGGGGTACCGCGGGACCTACCTTGCAGATTCGTCCTCTCAGCCGCGAAGCAGATGTTGCCCTCAGCCTGGAGAGCCAACAGGATCGTTACGAGAATGGGCACCACCACTTTAGTTCGCCTGCATCTAGCCGACCACTTGGAGCAGGATGCTGCCTTGAGGACGGGGCTGCCCTTGTCAGGGCGCTGCCTCAGAATCGAGGCAAGCAAATTGGAGCGTCACGTCCCGTGTCGACGATGCTGCGACTACGGCCACTGCGCCTCCACGTGCACAGTTCCTCCGAGATGTCCCCACTGTGGGTCACAGTGCCTCACCACCGAGTGCAGAAGGCATGATTTACGGCACCGACGCAGATCCTGTGCAACCTGCAATGGCGTAGGCCATTTCAGAGTTCAGCTACAGTGCCCACACTACCCCAGACCGAGGCATTCAACACAAGGCAACACAGCGACAACCAGGGAAGACGTACTTCGCTCACCTCCGACATCAGCAGCACCTACCACCCTTCCTCAAGATGGCTTGAGGGAATCCCTTCAGGTACTTCGGAGGGAGGTGGAGAACATCGTTGCCCGGCTCACCTCTCTGGAGAACTCCATCACAGCTACACAGTCCTCCAGAGAAGAAATCCATGACGTCCACTCAGAGGTGCTCAGCATTGCACCACGGCTTGGACAACTGGAAGAGACCGTCACCGCAAACATCACATAACGCCACTCAGAGCAGACCGACCAGCTTAGGAGGATAACAGCAATCGCCCAACGCTCTGCAGACACCTCATCTGAACTTCAAAACCGGCTAGATCTGGCACAACAATATCTACAGCAACTCCACAACAGCGACAATTCATCATATGTGAAGCGAAAGCTCTCACGGCTGGAGGAGAGTCACACCAACACCGACGCCAAACTAGACCAGCTCCTACAACTGCTCCACCGCCTGGTTGAGCATCAGCTTTAGACCAACACCGAACATCCTGCTGTCTCTCTTCGCGAACACGCAAGAAGACATTATGCCCACAATTCCCAACAATAGAAGTCCCTAATCCCCTAAATAAAGTGCCATTCTCAGGACTTCGGTCATGGTCATGGCCAAGGAAACTAACCACAAGGCGCTCCCGCACACTGTGCGGCAGCATATGATGACGATAATGACGGAGTTGCTCTTGTGGAACTCCACAATAAGCAGAAGCATAACTGCCATCCCAAAATCCATCTTCAAAATCTCTCCTTATAACTCCTTGTTATTGTTGATAAAAACCCTAAAACAAAAAAGAAACAAAAAATAAAATAAAAAATAAAAAAATGAAGATCTAGCGAATTGTCGGGAGCTTCCCTAAGGTCCCTCCCGATGGTGGCAATTTGCTTGCTCCGAAGCTCTGGACGGCTGGTATGTCTCGTAGAGGAGACGATGTGTACTCTTCGAAGTCTCGAAGAGAAGTCATTAATTTGATTACCAGCAGCAGACCAGCAGAAGAGTCGAGTCGTCCAGGTTTACCTGGACGGAGTGTTTGCTGCCCAGCACCTAGCCGCTTATTGCGTCTTTCTCTGGGCAGTATAGAAGAGTCATCATTTGTCTCAGGCGGTTGTTTTCGGCAGTGGACATATCTAGCCTTGTGCGCGCAGTCGCCCCGTGAGGGGGGAAGCGCCAGTGCTGGCTGCGCTCTTCCGCCTGCCTGGGAGGCATTTGAGCACAGTCCGCTTAACAGGCTAGAGGGAAAGGGACAGTGTTAAGGTATTGAGTTTATCAAGCCCATTTCTGGGCTTAGGGGGTTGGAGTCAGGGGAATGTGGCCCTGTTCAGTTCTAGTTACCCAAGGCATCTTTGGGTAACTGGTAGCGCGGTCGGCGGCGAGGAACCCTGTGGTCGTAACGGCCAAGGGAGTTCACCAGTATGTTTGGATGGGAGTCCAGCTTATCGTAGATGGTGCGGGATCTCTCCCGCACCACGTCCACGATATACGGGACCCCAGAGTATGTATGAAGGATGTGGGACGGGAATCTGCGCCCGGTATCGTAGATCATGCGCAGTGCCCCGTTCTGGACGCGCTGGAGTCTGCGATTAGTGGTGGGAGCCGCTGATCCCCAGACTTCGCAGCCGTACAGAATCAGGGGCGGTATAATCGCCCGATGCAGGCGTAGTTTGAGGTGCGTTGGCACGGTGGATTTGAGAATAGGGTATAACTGCGTTACCGCTGCATGTCCTTGTCCGGCTTTGACCCGGACGTGAGGTGCGTAGGTGAGGCCGCGATCGAGGTGGACGCCAAGGTATTTGGCAGTGGGAACCCAAGGGATTTGCCTCTTCCTCAACCTCAGCGACCAGTCCGGTCGCCTAGCTCGGACCTTAGCCAGGAGAAGAGCAGAGCTCTTCTCGGGGCTAATGGCCATCCTCCACTTCTCACTCCAATGGCCAATGGCTCGGAGTTGGCGCTGCAGCGGAGGATGACAATATCGTAGGTTTTTGTTACGTGCCATTATGAGGACGTCGTCAGCATATTGGCACGTAACAGTCTGTGGTTCTAAAGGGAAGTCAGACATGTAGGCCGCAAAGAGTATCGGGGACAGTACACTGTCCGCCGGGATTCCCGCGGCTATTGGTCGGATAGATGACTTCCGTCCTTCCACTCTCACCCCGAATGTGCGGTCTCTGAGGAAACTACTAATCAGGGCGAGATAGGGAGGAGGTACGTTGGCCTCCCTGAGTTTGTACAGTAGGCCTTGGTGCCAGGTGGTGGCAAAGGCTTTCTCTACGTCTAGCAGCACCGCGACTGTCTTGAGGTTCTCCTGGAATCCCAGGGCTGTCCTCTCAGCCAGACGCAGTAGCTGTAGGGTCGTGGAGTGTCCATGACGAAAACCAAACTGGTGATCGGGTAGGAGCTGCCTTTCCTCGAAAAGAGGGGTCAGGCGGGATAGGAGTAACCTCTCAAATAGTTTTGAGACGGTTGGGAGAAGACTTATGGATCGGTAGCTAGACGGAAAGACCGGATCCTTGCCGGGCTTCAGGATGCACACCACTCTCGCCTCTTTCCAGCAAGCCGGGAAGTGGCGGAGGTGGAAGCACGCATGGAAGATCCGCGTCAAGTGGATAACGGCCCTCTTGGGAAGGTGCTGGAGCATGAGGGCACTAATGCCATCATGTCCAGGGGATTTGTTGGGTTTCAATTTTCGGATTTCAGCAGTCACCGCCCTTGGGGTGACTATTGGGATATGGATCGCCTCATGGCACCGCTGTGGCTCCTCATAGAGGTCTTCCACATCAGCCTCCACGAGGTCAGTGAAGTCTTCGTCCTGGGGGTCCTCCCTCGGCTCGAATTGGCTTTCCAAATGATCCGCGAAAGCTATGGCCTTTTCTTGGGGCTCGTAAGCGAGTGTCCCACGAGTGCCATGCAGCGGATGCTGGTAAAGAGTTCTGTCCCTCCTGAGGGATTTGATGATCTTCCAGGTGTGCTTTTCCTGGAGGTCAACGTTTCGGAAAGTGTTCTCATAGGCCACCTTACGGTGGGCACGGAGCAGCCGCCTTGCCAGGGATTTGAACCGCTGGTAAACTGCTCCTATCCTGGGATGACGCAAACGCTGCCATAGCTTCAGAACAGCTGCCTTGGCTTTTAGCAGCTGCCGGATCTCGTTTGTGATGGACAGAGGGTTAGGTGTGTTGGTTGGGATACGGTGAGTGTGTGCACTCACCGCTTGACGGACCTGCTGGGAGAAACTCATCGCCGCAGCCTCCGGACGAGGGTATATGATTTGGTTGAGTTTGAGGATGGCTGCATCCCAGTCTACCTCTAGTTCCCAGTCTGAGTTAAGCAGAGCTGGCATGGTGACGTCGGAATCGACCGTGACAGGGTCATGGTCAGAGTCCCATTCATTCACCGCCGAGAGGTCTAGATGAAATGGAAAGTTCTTGGTGATCATGATGTCGATGGCATCCGGCCTGCCGTGGGCCGGATGGAAAGTTGGGCCTCTCGGCCCGTACGCGGCGAGATTTGGGTCACCGCTTATGAGGCGGTAGAGCCCTCGTCCCCTCTGGTTGCTTGTACGGCTGTGCCAGAGCCCATGTTTCGCGTTGAGGTCTCCTGCAATGCAAACCACTGGGTGTAGGTTGAGAAGGGTAGTGTAATCAGCTTCGAAGAAGTGATTACCAGGTGGATCATATGCCGCTATCAGCAGGGTGTCCTGTCCTCCGACTGACAGCCGGATGGCTCAGGCCTCCACGTGCTGCAGGGCAGGGAGAGGAACAGGGGTGTGCGTGATGATGTTTTTCACGAGTATAGCTGTACCGCCACCCCGCCGACCGTTTCGATCAGTGCGGGTGGAGACTAACTTGGCAGCGAGAAGTCTACACCAGCATTCAGATGCGTCTCGCAGATCATTAGGATGTCAATCCCGTAGGACTGTACAAGCTACAACATTCCAGGACGCTGATCCCGTACACCGTTTGCGTTCCAGAACGCAACACGTAATGGTCTCCTGACAAGTCGGGGGACCATTACTCATCGGCGGACGGGAAAAGTTCTTCGAGTGTTTGGAGGAGGATGGTGTGTTTTTCGAGGAAGTCTAGCCTCGGGTCTTCCATCTTCTCCTTGCAGTCCCTAAGGATGGGGAGAACTCTCAGAATTAGGTCGCCAAACCACAGGGAAAGCTCCCTGAATTCATCGACATCCTTCGCAGAGATGGTACCCCCGAAGGATGCAAGCGCCGCTGCAGGTGCCCTCGTAGATGCAGGCGCCCTATTCGAAGCAGGTTCTGCAGCTGGTACCGGCGCTGGCGCTGCGGCCGGGCCGGTAGACTCAGCTGGGGCCTCCTCCCTAGTGGGAGGGTTGCGGCCTGTGTGACAGGCTTGGCTATTCGTTGCGCCTTGCGGCCCTTTCTTGGACGCTGTGGGCGTGGTGCCTCCTGTGGAGGTTTTGATGCAGTGGGCTGAGGAGCCGCCTGCTCTGCTACTTGCAGAGTGCGCTCTGCCCTTCCGAGAGCTGCCGCGAATGAGACTCCGGGACGGACATTTGCCAATCCCGAATTGCCTCCGCGGCGGTGCTCTATGATCCTCTGCCGCGCCACACAGCCCTTGTAATTGCTGACGCGATCCTGGCGGCAGATCGCACATTTCTTCTCCTCGGGCGCTTTATCGCAATCCTTCAGGAGGTGGGGACCCGCACACCGCAGACATACGAGCTTATGCTCGCACGCCATGCTGGAGTGATGGAACCCCATGAACCTCTAGCATTGCACAGGTCTACCCTGACCGTGAAAGCGTTCAACCTTCATGACAGTGTGGAACAGCACCCGATCAGCGTCGATGGGCTGAACTGCCTCTCCAAGAACCCCGTCCACTACCACAAGGAAAAGAGGCATGAGAACACGCACAGAGCCTTCCTGTGTGTACTATCTTCCTCAGCTGGGCGACAGCTGAGGCCTTGATACCGTGCTCCTGCTCCAGAGCGAGTTTTACCACCTCTGGAGGGCACTCGGTATCCAGTCCCCGCAGAACCCGTCTTTCGACGTTGGGTTTCTGGGGGGAGTAGTAATAGAACGGTATTTCACAGTCCCGCAGAACCTGCTTTGCAGCCTCGAAATCCTCGGGACTGCTAGTATGGATGAAGACCCTGCGAGGCTTCCTCTTGGCCTCGAAGGGGTGCTTTAGCGTGGCCGCCAGCTTTCGCATAACACCCACGTGGTTCTTAAAGCTATCCGCTATGATGGGCGGAAGCTTGGACCCCCTTTTGGTTAGGGGTTGGAGCGCCTGTGCAGGTTGGCCCTCTGGCTTAGGACCAGAGTTACTCCGCCGTCGTCCTTGGACGACGGTGAAACCCTCCTGGTCGGTTGTGTCATCCTCTGACTCTGAGTCAGGCAGAGGAGGATATTGGGTCACAGGAGCTGGTGCCTCCGTGACCGGAGCAAGGCCCTGAGGGGGTGCCGAAGCTTTCCTCTTCGTGGACCTTGTCTTCGTGGCTGCAGGTGCCACGGGATCGGGTGCAGTTGAGGTGGAAGGTTGCTGCCCATCGTCCGACGTGAGTCGTGTCGCCGCAGTTGCGCTCTGGCAGTCCGCAGAGGACCGGGCCCCCCTGAGGGAGGCGCCTGAACGAGTCATGGACTCAGGGTTTTGGACCATTGGTCCGAAAACCCTCGGCCATGGTCTTGAGGACCTGCTGTCACGTGGTCTGTCAAGTCTTTTGTCAAAGAAAATAGAAGACAGTAGAAGAGGAGTATGAAAATTTCGCTCTTCTGCTGGTTGCTGCCGGTGCGGCGGCTCGTATTTTGGCTGTCAGTATGAGTGCCTACGCCTTCTGCTACTTCGCCGGTAAGACCAGTGTCTACAGTTGCTTGAAGACGATGCGTGCACTAGCGGAAGCTTGAGTATTTGGGACATTGCCCACTGCCTTCCGCTAGTGAGCCGCCAAGAAGTACCGGTGCCCTATTGCTGCTTGGCTGCTGCGTCGCAGGGTAGAAAGAGCTGTCCATCCATGTACACCAGTCGAAGTGTGGCACAAGAGGGATTAATTTGATTAGGTATCTCAGAAACTATTTGTAGTTGTATATCGAGATTTAACTGAATTGGAACGCCACAGTGAAGCGAAATAATTATTACTTTATAGATGAGCCGTATTTATTACACATCTGCTTCACTTTCGTACCTATTTTGAGGACATGTCTCGTAAATCATCGTTTGCATCTTTGGCTCTTATGCGACTAAAGCTTGATCCAGTGGTGTGGGTAATTCTGGAGTTGCTGCTGCCATGTGTTGATTTAGTGATGAACTTAAATGTGGGATTCTCTTCTGGCGAGATTTCAAAGTTCATTAGTTGGTTTTTTATGTTTGTCTATGTATATTCTCTCCCATATGACGAGTTCACTATGTTTTTGTACGTATTTTAGTAATTCGGTGCTATCTTCAATTTCATGATTTTCAGACCAGAAATGAGCTGCTATTGCGGACTTATCAATATTTTTGTATCTTAAGTGCCTGAAGTGTTCTTTCTTTCTAGTGCCTATGTTTCTTTTTTGTCGTCCCTAAGTAAATTTTTTCACAGTCTTTACACTTAATCTTGTAAATGCCTGACTTTTCCTCTGGTTTTATCTTATCGGATTTGGCAAGAGTTCGCCTTTGTTCTAGGGTCTCGATTGTTTGAAAAATTTTTGGTGTGTTAGAAATCGATAAAAGGCAACCTGCCTGAAAAGAGACAGTCAGTCGGTAACTGAACGCGTGCGGGGAAGCAGCTGTGTTGGTGAACAGTGTATTGCGACGGAAATAAAGTGCAATTTTTTGTGTTTGTAACCTGGACTTTTTATTTCACGAACCCACAAAGTCACAATTGGTGTCACGGAGCGGGATATTACGGCCATGGAATTGGCATTGGAAAAGAGTTTGGAGAAGATGAACGAATTAGCTGCGAAGACGGAAGCGCAAACAACAACTTGGCCACGAGAATGACCGCAAGGATGGCCGAACTGACCACGGAGATGAAGGTGGCGAACGAGGCTCTCGCCGCCAAATTTGAAGAACAGTTGGCTGGCGTAAGGGATGACGTGACGGAGCTGGGCAAGCGGATGGGTCAAGTGGACGAGCGCGTCATGGACCTTGCTGACCGCGTAAACAACCTGGAGGGAAAGGCCGACAGCAGCACAAAGTCCCTGAACGCCATGGTGGAGGACGTCGTCGGCAGGTTAAAGGATTTGAAGGCCGACGCGCCGGGACGCGACACAACATCCGCGCACGTCAAACCTCCTAAATATGACGGTGCGAACACGTTCGAAGTCTTCCGCCGCCAATTCGACGCAGTGGCCAAGCACAACAAATGGTCACCAGAGGAAGAGGCCACGCAGTTAATAGCCAGCCTCCAGGGACGGGCCGCGGAAGTCCTGAACGCAGTACAGATAACAGCGGCGTCCAAGGACATCTGGGAGGCCCTGAAGAATCGTTTTGGAAACTACTGCTTAGCCGCAGCGTACCGCAGCCAGCTAAAAGCAAGATCAGGGCAGCCAGGGGAGATGCTACAGGAGTTCGCCCTGGCAGTTGAACAACTGGCTAGCAAGGCCCTAGTCGACCTCCCACCAGAGTTCGTATCCCGGGAAGCCGCCTACAACTTTGTCGACGGGGTACGAGACTCGGAGATTCGTCAGCGCCTAATGCTCGGCGATTATAAAACCATCCACGAGGTGGCAACGGCAGCATTAACGATGGAGGTGGCCAAGGCAACAGCTGTCCCGACGTCGAGAACGAGGAGTGTCCGCTACACCGGAGCTGGAGACCAGCCGAGGGACGCCGGCGAAGACCCAGTGGCCTGTGTTGGGGGTGTGGACAGCTCGGACACCTGGAGAGAGACTGCCGACACCAGGAAGGGCAGCCGGAAGAACGAGTAAGGCCCGGCGTGGCGAGGAGCACGTCGCCGCCGTCCACACCATCTCCTCGAGTGACATTGCGTGCCGTCAGCCGGCGGATGGATGACAGCCTCATCGCAGACGGCTGGGTAAGAGGAAAGCCTTGCCCCGTGCTGGTGGACACCGGGGCGGCCGTGACCATTATCAGACCTGACGTGGCCAAGGGTTTGCCGACGAGGAAGCCGAGCCGACCATACCAGCTTGTCACGGCATCGGGTGAGACCTTGCCTGTGGAGAAGGGGGCCCTGCTAAAGTTAAACTTGGGAAGGAGTACCGTACGTCTGTGGGTGTTCGTGGCGAAGGTGGCTCAGGTGGCTCTACCGTTTTTGGACCTTAAAATTACAGAAAGCAATGAAAAACCAGAATTTGGTATCCATAGAAAAGCAACACACACAGATAATTACATCAAAGCAAATAGTTTCAACCCAATTCCACACAAACATGCCACCATCAACAGTCTCACACACAGATTAGTAAATCTACCCCTCAGCCAGGAAGAATATCGAAAAGAATACCATCAAATCTTAAACACTGCAATTAAAAATGGATATGGAAAAAACCTTGTAGATAAAAAACTAAAATCATTCAAATTTCAAAAGAGATTAAAACAGATCACAGCTATCACACCAATTAAACAAGAAATTAGATTTGCGAAATTTACTTACCACCCCTGGGCCACAAAAAAGTTCCAAGTAATATTCAAGAAATACAATATAACATTGGCACCAAAAAACAATTACAACATTATAAACCTACTTAACAGTAATAATACTGATAAGATAAAACCAGAGGAAAAGTCAGGCATTTACAAGATTAAGTGTAAAGACTGTGAAAAGATTTACATAGGGAGGACAAAAAGAAACAGGCACTAGAAAGAAAGAACATTTCAGGCACTTAAGATACAAAAATATTGATAAGTCCGCAATAGCAGCTCATTTCTGGTCTGAAAATCATGAAATTGAAGATAGCACCGAATTACTAAAATTCGTACAAAAACATACTGAACTTGTCATATGGGAGAGAATATACATAGAAAAACATAAAAACCAACTAATGAACTTTGAAATCCCGCCAGAAGAGAATCCCACATTTAAGTTCATCACTAAATCAACAGATGGCAGCAGCAACTCCAGAATTACCCACACCATGGCTGAGTGCTATCATGCAGCAATACAACACTGGCGGTAAGTATCCTGCATGGCTTGTTCGGGAATTTAAACTGTACAGTAGATTATCAAACAACTCCTAGCCAAACCTCTGTAGAAAATTTGTTGTTCGTAGAACCATGTGTGGCCAAGCCTTATCATTCAATAGAAAAATACTGGCATTTAGTGTCCTGCACTATTTGTTCAGAAATTTGAATGACCCATTGGAATATCTTCAATGTTTGGGAGCAGTGCTCAGGATTTACTGTCTCACCCTGTTCAGCAATTCAATGAGAAGAATCACCTGCTTTTCCCAGAAAACCACACACAGCATTTTCCACATTGACACAATCTGCTTGAAAGTCATGTCTTGCAGAGACATACTAATGCATTGATTGCTACTTGGTTTCTGGGGTACCATGTGCAAGTTACATTTCATCACCTGTAATGCTCTAGCTATCATTATCATGGTACTGCTAAAAAACGTCAATGCTGATTCCATACACTTTGTTGTCAATTTTGAACTGTACCCGGAGGCTAAGGTACAATTATACAACTTACTTTGATAATTTAAAAGCTTTAATAAGTCTCTTATTCACACTGACAGCTTACTTGCACAATTACACTTAACCTAAACTTCCTCGAAAGTTAAACTTTGTACACATTATAACTTCACTTTAACACCTGCTATTGCATGATTTTGAACTGCACCCGGGAGCGAAGACAGTTATAAATCACTGTGCGTGCTATGAAAGGAGAGCCCCGACTACTTCGTCTCGTCAGCCTGGAGAGCTGTCCGAGAGAGGAACCAAAGCAACCTTCACGTGCTCACATGGAGTAAAAGGGAAACACAAAACAACTGAGACACATGCCTCGTAAAGGAAAGGTGCAATCGGCACAATTTTCTGAACTCAAGGTGCTCTGCGACAATTTCATGGAATAAGGAATGGAAAATCTCTAGGAAATGACTGCTGAGTTCCATAACTTTGAAGCAAGCTGCTATTTATTTTATTTTATTTATTTATTCATCCTTTAAAATCAAATCTGTGTATAGTACATTGATATAGGATATGTCAGTAAATTTACACTTAATATTACAAAGTTAAACATCAAATATATACCTTACCTACATTCAATTATAATGTAACACAAATTGGATATAATTATAAATGAGAGAAATGAACAAGCTAAGTAAATTCATGTTTTATGATTATCTGGATTTGTTAAATTGCAGATATTCCTTTACTGTGTAAAAGCAGTGCTCCTGCAAGAAAGCCCTTGCTCTAGTTTTAAACACATTGTAGTTATCTATGTGTTTGATGTAATTAGGAAGGGAATTATAAACTATTGTACAGGAATGCAGTACTCCATTCTTAAACTTTGTAGTTCTGATTGAGGTTACGTATATATCCTTAATATGCCTCATGTAATGCATATGAACACTTCCGTTGTTTTGAAAGTTAAATCTATTTCTTTTTACAAATAAAGCTGTCTCCAAAATATAAACACATGCCAAAGGAAGTATGCAAAGATTTTTGAACAGTGGCTTACATGATTTTAAATTACTAACAGATATTTAACTAACTTAGCAGATACTTTACAAGGCATTCTTTCGTTGCCTTTAATTCGAATGGCTTGTTCTGTTTTAATAAATATATCTTTGGCTTCTGGTGAATTTCCCCAAAATATTACTCCATATTTAATTATAGAATGTATATGTGCATAATAGAACATTAAAAGTACACGAAGGCTGACATTTTGACTTAATATTCTTAGAGCATATATATTCCTGCTTAATTTTGTTAGTAGATGATTTGTATGAGTTTTCCATTTTAAGTTATCCTGTATCCACAAACCTAAAAGGTTTGTTTCACTTTTGTATGAAATTAATTTATTATTTAATTTTACTTCAGGATTACTTTCATTGTTTTCTCTGTCAGTAATACTACATTTATGACAAACTGTCTTATCTCTACGAAAGTAAATCGAGAAGATATTGACACACTGCTTCACTCACACTGTTTCTTCACAGGAAATGTTTCAAGAGCTTTTGCTCTTATCATCAGCTGGAACTCGACTATGCAAATTGTAGTGTGCTAAGTTGTGCTAGGTGTCTCTACGATTCTTTCAAGTTTATACTTTGTGTCTTATCTGTGTTTAAAACCAGGTTGTTATTAGCTATCCACGATACCAAGTCTTTACTAGTGTAACTTAATGTATTATTTAATGTTTCGTTTCGTTAGTGTCATCTGCAAACAGTACAGTGTTATGCGCCTTGATGTTATTTACAAAGTCATTTATATACAAGATGAATAGAAATGGGCCCAGAATTGAGCCTTGCTGCACTCCATACGTAATGTCAAGTAAGTCTGATTTAACTGCCGAATGAGTATTGGTATTAGGGTTTGTGTCCAAAATATCTGTTAATTGCTTTCAATTTGTAAGGTAAACCAGCTGTACGCTGGTCCTCATATGCCAAATTCAAATAATTTAGCTAACAGAATTTTGTGATCAACAGTATTAAAAGCTTTACTTAGATCTAAAAATATACCAAATGCTTTATCTTTACTATCCAAAGTGGTTATAATGCTATTTGAGAAAGAGTATATTGCAGTCTCTGTTGATTTTTTGTGTCAAAATCCATGCTGTGAGTTAGTAAATAAATCATGTTTTTCCATAAACGAGAGAAGCCTCCTATACATTATCTTTCTAATATCTTTGAAAATACAGAAGGTATGGAAATTGAATGGAAATTTGATACTTCAGTCCTTTTCCCTTTTTTATGTAGGGGTATAACCTTAGATAGTTTCAGTACGTCTGGAAAGATCCCGCTAGTCATGGATGCATTACAGAGATGAACAAGTGGTTTGATTATGTGTTCACTGCATCTTTTTACAATTATATCTGGTATATCATCCGCACCTGCAGAATATGTATTATTCAATCCGTTTATTATTTTAGTTATTTCCTCAGGTGTAACTTTATGGAGGTATATAGAATTTAGATTATTAATAGTATTAGTCTTTGGTGGATTGTGAGGATGTCCATTGTTATTATGAACCAGATCATTAATTATTCCTGTGAAGTAAGTGTTAAAATATGTAGCAATAGTTGCATCTGTTATCCTTCTATTATGATGAATAGCCTAATCTTCTACTACACTTATGCACATTTTGTTGACTTACTGAAAATTATCTCACCAGTATTTTGATAGAATTAAAGAAGCCATCCAGATTAAACTCCAACCATTGCATTTCAATAGAGAACCAGGACTTTAACTGAGTACAGCTTGGGCTCCAGCCATAAAATAATTTTGCAATAGAAACCCCGACCAGATGATGGACGATGCTGAAAACAATGTGAGGTCATTCTTCCTGTGAACCAGCTGGACCAATGACAGATTTCTATGCAGTGGCGTGACACAAGCCCCACTCACATGAGGGTAGTGCATGACTGAATGGTTGGACTGCTTGACTCTCACCAATGGGCAAGTGTTCAATGCCAGGCTACCTCAAAGTGAGATATGTGATGGACAACATGGCGCTGGGGCAGGTTTTCTCTGGGATCTCCCCACAATTTCATTCCACCATGCTCCATCTTCATCTCATGTATTCTTAGTATGTACACCTGTGGTGCCGCATGAAGTGAAAGCAGGCATTAAACACTATTCATTTCATTTCATACCCATATGAGGACGGCTATATATATGGGGATGGTCGGCCAGCTTTTTCATTTAGTTCCTAAAGAAGGCCATGCACTTGAAATGGCCAAAAGTGCTAATTCAGTTATTTTGACATAGCTGATCACCCGTAAAGCTTTAATTACGAGGCATATTTTTTAAGGCATTACCGTTTTGCGATTCCGCCGCCGCAGCGCTACGGTCGGCGTTCCGCGCATGCGTGCTGGTTACCTACATCTCTTGTCTATGCCACTAAAGTCTGATTCTTCATTGTATACGTTGGTTACTGAGTGTTTAAGATGCCTCCGACAATCATGAGTCCCGCCGATTGTGAACTACGGGCTGTTATACGATTTCTTAGTGCTAAAGGCGTAAAAGTGATCGATATTCATCGTGAGATCTGTGAAGTTTACGAACAAAACATTATGAGTGATGGAATGGTAAGGAAATAGGTGAGAGCCTTTAAAGATGGCCGCACAAATGTGCATGATGAAGAACGGAGTGGGCGTCATTCGGTCGTTACTGAAGATTTAGTGCAGAAAGTGGACGAAAAGGTGAGAGGAAACAGACGCTTTACAATTTCATCATTGTGTGAACACTATTTTCCTCAATATTCTCGTAGTGTTTTGTATCGCATTGTGATTGAGAACTTGAAGTACCGGAAATTGTGTTCACGTTGGCTTCCGAAAATGTTGATGGATTTGCACAAAACCCAACGTTTAGGTAGTGCATTGACTTTCCTTGAACGGTACCACAATGAAGGTGAAGATTTTTTAGACCAAATTGTTACTGGTGACGAAACATGGGTAGCCTACATCACACCAGAATCGAAACAACAATCCATGGAATGGCGACATTCATCATCACCCACAAAAGTGAAGTTTAAGCAAACATTTTTTACCCAGAAAATGATGTGCACAGTTTTTGGGGACAGAAAAGGAGTATTGCTAGTGGAGTTTCTGCCTCGTAATGAGACAATCAATGCAGCGTCTTACTGTGAGACATTGAACAATCTGCGCCATGCAATCCAGAACAAAAGACGTGGCAAGTTGAATAAGGGTATCGTTTTGCTGCATGACAATGCCCGTCCACATGTGGCTAATCGGACCAAAGATCTCATCAAATCTTTTCAATGGGAAACTCTAGATCATCCTCCAAACAGCCCTGATCTGGCGCCCAGTGACTACCATTTGTTCCTGCACTTGAAGAAACATCTGGGCGGTCTGCATCTTCAAGACGATAAGGAAGTCAAAACAGTTGTGATACAGTGGTTAACACGTCAGGCGGCAGAATTTTATGAGGAGGGTATTCAAAAACTGTTGCCACGTTATGACAAGTGCCTCAATATTCATGGAAATTATGTAGAAAAGTAGATTTAGGTACAGGCTTTAATGTAAACATAAAATTATTGTGACATCTATGAAAGTCTTTTTTTTTAATTCCAAAACAGTACTGACTTAAAAACCATGCCTCGTAATAATGCTCACCATGAAGGTTTTAAGTCGTACAATACACCATTGTTGTTCATGACATTAGGTCCATATACCTGGTGCAGCTGATGATGCCTTTCAATCAGTGCTATACTATGTGCGTATCACACACCACAGTTCGCATTCAGTAAGAGCTGGAATAAGAGCCTTCATCTTAAACCACTGCAACAGTTTTGCTGTGCGATCTTGGAAATTCTAGTACTGCTCGCACCATGCCACATCGTTGGTCTTAGCACATATATTTACGTAATGTAATATATGGTTTTCCTAGCTGTGGAACAAGTGGGAAACTTACTTTATGGATATGCTGTCTAACTATAAACAAATTATCAGCTTAAAAAATATGCAGCCCTTTTTCTATTTAAATAAACCAACTTTAGTCATACATAATTCTTACAAAAAAATAAACGAGTACTTTGATTGAAGGTCATTCATTCCATGAATTGCTCCATTATCATCTACATTGCGATCATATGTCATTGTGTAATTAAAATATAAATATATAAAGAAGAAGCTAATAACTAAGGAAGCAAATATTTTCAGTTACATCTAACATAATTTAACTAAACACTGTCCGTAATGAAAAGCTACAACTTTCAAGTTTTGTGGTAAGTTCATTCACTCTTATCCAGAGTAATTTTGGCTCTTTATGGGGAAAACTATGCAGTTAAAACCTCTTTTATAGAGATAGGTTTCTTTTTAATTGGTTGTTTGTAAAATACAAAATGCATCAGTTTGCTCTACTTCACAAATACAAATTATTGCATTCAATTTAATGTTTATATGTTTGTTACCATGTTTATTATGTCTTTGTAAACTGAAATGCTAAAGTAGTTGGCAGATATGTATAAACTGAGATAACAGCATTTCTACCCGCAGTGGAGAAGCCACCAACTATACTATTCCGCCATCAGCTGGGTCCAATAGCACAAAGTAACGATGGTCGACTGATAGTTTATCCTGGAACTATCCTCCATATGGAATGCTTATGGATCAGAAGATTTGGTACTCCTAAGTGGGTAGTTAGTCATAATTACAGGTAACTATCTGAAGCATTTTAATTAAAGGTTGTAGAAACTTTGCTTTCTAAAACTTCAGTGATTTTGAGGAGCTAGTGAACAAAATTTAATGTTAGTAGCACTAAAAATGTATTTTAGCTGATGTATGAATTTCAATTTTCAACAGCAATATTCCCAGTTTTAATAAAAAATTAAATACATTATGTTATAACAGTTTACCTCAAAATACATTATGTTAAAGGTTACACACATCACTTTATGCTTTCCTTTCTTTCCCTTTTAATTGAGAGTAATTGTCATCAAGCTGTATAAAAATGTTAACTTTTTTGACTACAAGTATTCTTAGACTTCTGGGGAAATAAACAGTTACTGTAGCAATAAACTTTCAAAGATGTTTATTACCTTCACCATCAGGGTGCTTTGATGAAAACAGAAATTTGAGACTGTGTATTACACGGAAGAGAAAAGAAGGAATGTGAAACTAGAATAATTGGCTCACCATACCTTTTAATGGGAAAATGTTTATTATCTTCACCATCAGGGTGCTGTGATGAAAACAGAAGCTTGAGACTGTGTATTACATGGAAGAGAAAAGAGGGAATCTGAAGCTGGAATAATTGGCTCACCATTCCTCTTAATTGGGAAGATGTTTATTATCTTCACCATCAGGGTGCTGTGATGAAAACAGAAGCTTGAGACTGTGTATTACATGGAAGAGAAAAGAAGGAATGTGAAGCTAGAATAATTGGCTCGCCATTCCTTTTAATGGGAAGATGTTTATTATCTTCACCATCAGGGTGCTGTAATGAAAACAGAAGTTTGAGACTGTGTATTACATGGAAGAGAAAAGAAGGAATGTGAAGCTAGAATAATTGCCTCACCATACCTTTTAATGGGAAGATGTTTATTATCTTCACCATCAGGGTGCTGTAATGAAAACAGAAGTTTGATACTATGTATTACATGGAAGAGAAAAGAAGGAATGTGAAGCTAGAATAATTGGCTCACCATTCCTCTTAATGGGAAGATGTTTATTATCTTCACCATCAGGGTGCTGTGATTAAAGCAGAAGTTTGATACTGTGTATTACATGGAAGAGAAAAGAAGGAATGTGAAGCTAGAATAATTGGCTCACCATTCCTTTTAATGGAAAGAGGGTGGCAAATGGACAATTAACTTATCTTGCCAGGGGAAAGGACTGGACTGGACTATGTTACGGAGTGGATTTGGCACGGAGGTCCAAACTTGGTCTGTTGTTCCTATACCCCTAAGTGGGGCACCATCCTGAGGAAGGATGAGCTGAGAGGAGATAGAGGGCAGCCATACCAAGGAGCCATGACAACAGAGGGCAGGATCCTTACACTTTACCAGTTGGAAACTCCCTGGCACGCCAGTATAACCACCATGCCACCGTACTGTGGTCTAGAAATGGCCCACCAGACCAGGTTCAGAGACCGGAGACCATCCTATCAGAGGAGGAAGTTTAGCCAAGAGTATATCATCCTGCCATGCAATGCCGAGACATCCACCGACACTTCTACCCTGGAAGGGACTACCACATGTGAGATGATGTGAAATGATAATGGCGATGAAATGGAGGGACAGGAAATTTGGGGAATGTAATTAACCTACCCAGCATTTACTTGGCAACCTGGGAAAATCCCTGTAAAAACCCATAAGCCAGGTAGGCGGCTATAGGAATCAAACCCAGACCTCCCAAATGAGGGTCACAGATGAAAGAACCTGAGCCATCCTGCTCGGTTGCCAGGGGAAAGGGAAAAAATCTTTGCCAGAGGAGGATCCACTGGATACGAAGAAAGGATTCTTTGTTGTCCCACACAACAATGTGGTAAATAAATTATGAAATACTGCAGTCCAATGGATGGGAATGCACAGATGACAGCACCCTGAGTATAGACATAGCTGACACCCTGACAGTGAGCCAGAGGAATTGTAAAGCATTTGATGGCTAGGAAATAGGTTTAGAAAAGAAAAGGTCAACCTGAGATTTGGAAGAGGTGGTACTGTTCATCAGTGTTGAGCAGCCATGATCTGGTCAAGTAGGTGCTCTCCATGAAATTTGTTATGTTCTAAATTATTTTGTCACATTGTGGCTGACCAGTTAGACCCCTTGACTCTTACATAGGTGGGTCAGGTTCAATCCTAAGAAACCATATATGGGAGTTGTGTTGGACAACATGGCATAGGGACGGTTTTTCTCCTGGATTTCCTGCTTCTCTTGCCATCATTCCTCAAACTGCTTCATTATCACCTTTCCTTTCTTTCGTTTCACACTCTGTCAACCACTTCCTCCCTCTCATACCAGACATCAGCCTGATCATCCATCCTGGTTTTTCTACCTGATCTGGAGTTTCTGCTCCTCAACAGGCATCTCTCCAAGCTCTCATTGTGAGCTGTGGAGGTGTAAGTCCTACATAAGAGGAGGGTAAACAGGAATAAGCTAATAATTATTGTAGAGCTTATTAAGGTTCACAGATAAATCTGTAATCCAGAGGTATGTCTTGTTGTTGATGGAAAATGAAGCTATCTTGGTGTCTGTGGCTGCTGTGGTTTTATACAGTTGTAGGTCATTGTTTCAAATGCCTTTTGAAGTTTCTCTTCCAATGTTAAGATGCACATGACATGTTTCAGAACTTCCACATGAACATACTGTCTTAGACAGGGTGTGGAATGATGAACTGTGATGCATAAGCCACTTGTGCCTCTCTTAAGCTGTTATGGTGGAATTAGCAGTTGTGTTGCCTTTATACTGGTATGACCAAAAGTACAACATATCAACATGCCTAGCTGCTGACCTCAACCTGGAGGTGTCAGCCTTAAAAGGGCAATTCAGTCCACCATATGGCCTCATAATCAGCCCAATTCTGACATTCCATCTGGACTAACAGCAAAGTCCCTGATCATGGCACTCACAAATGAAGAGCACTGTTGCTGCACCTGCTATGTGGAGATGTTCAAATGGACCTCTCATACCATGACACTGAGAATGGCAGCCACAGAAAAAAATTTGCCATGAAGTTCCTTCATTGTCTTACTATGGGATAATAGACATCAAATTTGAGCACCAAATATGGCACTGACTGAAAGCTACTGGCTGTCAGAGATCTACTATAGCTTTTGGTGAATAAGATGATTATTAGAAATTGAGGCAACAGCAGTTGCCACCACTACCACTGATAATGGCAGTGATGCAAAACTTACTTGATGAAAGAAAGGTTTCAATGATGTTGTTTAGTAATTAAGAACAGCATTTTGAGGCCAGGATAACGTATGCAAATTAAATTGTAGTTGAAAATATGGATGATTTTGAGAAGCAGAAGTTTCCATGATAAGTGTTACCTCATATTACTTTGCCATAATGTACTACCACCTTGTGGCATTGACATTAAAATTATTGTGATAATAAGGAAATGATGCAAAAGAAGTTTAGTGCACTTGTGCACACCTTCAAGTAGACATGATCACATGTATCTGACCTATAATTACATCATTCCAATTGCAAATGGGTAAAGCTCCTTAAAAAGTAGAAATCAAGATGCTTTACCAACCCTGTTGCATATCTCTTCAACTTTAGAGAAGTATGATTATAGATTTAGATTTTAAATTACTGCATAAGTTATGTTTAATAGCACTCAAAGGAAAAATAACCAATTACTTCACAAAATGTGAAAAGTTAGGTAATCATATTCTATTATACAGCAGCTACCACTACAAACCACAGAAAGATAAACCAAACATACTGTGACTTTGTGGGTTCATGAAATTAAAAGTCCAGTTGCACAAACACAAAATGTTCTTTATTTCCACCGAATAGAGCCATCGTGTGGGTCTTGTTCACCCCACGCCTTTGTAGTGCCTCCTTCATTAGTTTGGATTCAAAATTGGTGCCCTGGTCACTGTGCAGCTCTAACGGCACTCCAAATCGGCTGAACACTTGCTCCACGAGGCAGTCTGTGATTGTCTTTACCTCTTGGTTCGGGGTGGCATACACCTCCGGCCACTTGGTGAAGTAATCCACGACCACCATTAGGTAATTGTTGCCTAGGCCGGACACTGAGAATGGTCCAGCTATGTCGACAGCGATCCGTTCGAATGGCGCTCCGACGTTGTACTGCTGCATGCGACCCCGGCTCCCAGTCTGGGGGCCATGATTCGCCGCGCACACATGCCACTAACGGCACCATCTCTCAGCGTCTGCTCGGAGCCTCAGCCAGTAGTACCGCTGCCAAAGTTTGTCAATCGTTCGGTTCGCTCCCAGGTATCCCCCTGAAGTACTCGCATGCACTTCCTCCAAGACTTCCCGGACCTTACTCTGGTGAAGTACCAACTGTTCTCTCTGTATCTTCCCATCGGGTGATTCCCATATCCGGAATAGCACGCCTTCTCTGGTCTTCAACGAGTCCCATTGGGCCCATTACGACTTGTAGGTGACGCTCCTCGGTGCGATGTCCTCCCAGGTTACTCTTGTCCCTGCCTCCACTTCCCTCAAGAGTGGCCCCAAATCTGCTTCCGCCAGCTGCTCCTCCTCAGGCCTGCGCTATCCCAGCTATCCGCAGGCACTGCCATGACTACTCGGACTGCTGCGGCACGCTCCTTCTCTTCCACTCTTGTGCACTGGCCGCACTCTTCTGGACAGGGTCTTCGGGACATAGCGTCAGCGTTACCGTGGCTCTTCCCTCTGCGATAATCCAAAGTGAAGTTGTACTCATGCAGCCTCTGGACCCAATGTGCCTTCTGGACTTCCAGGTTCTTAAAGCTCCATAGCCAGGTTAGGGCGGAATGGTCGGTCTCAGGTGGAATGGATGACCGTACAGGTACTTGTGGAAGTGCTCCAAGGTCTTTAATACCCCAAGTAATTCTCGCCGGATGACGCAGTAGTTCTTCTCTGCCTTGGATAGTGTCTTGCTGTAGTAGGCTATCACCCGCTCGTGGCTGTCCTGGACTTGGGATAGGACGCCTCCAATACAGTGGTCGCTGGGGTCGGTGTCTAAAATGAAGACGCCACCGGGTTGTGGAAATCCCAAAATTAGAGCACTGCACAGGGTCTTATTCAGTTGCTGGAAAGCGTCTTCTGCGTCGTCCATCCACACACAAGGTTGGTATTCTTCTGTCAGGCGGTTGAGGGGTTTGGCGATGTTGGAGAACCCCCTTATGAAGCGTCGGCAATATTTGCACAGCTACAGAAAACTGCGCAACTCTTCCTTATCCTTTGGGCGAGGCCAATCTCTCACAGCCTGGTCTTCTCCGGGTCTGTGGCCTCTCCGGTTGCTGAGACTATGTGGCCCAAGTAGTTGACTTCCTTGCGGAAGAGCTGCCACTTCTTCGCGTTCAGCTTCAAGATGGTCGCCTGAAGTCGCTGTAGCACCTTACTCAGATTCTCAAGATGGTCTTCAACAGTCTTACTGACGATGATGATGTCCAGGTATAGCAGGCAGGTGTCGTAAGTCAGTGCTCTCATCACTGAATCCATGAGGCGTTGGAACGTAGCTCTTGCGTTGCACAGCCCAAAGGACATAACTGTGAACTGGCAGAGCCCTTGGCCTCTCGAGAATGCGGTCTTCTCCTTGTCTCTCGGGTCTAGAGCTACCTGCCAGTAGCGCGACTTCAGGTCCAGGATCGAGAACCACTGTGCACTACCTAGCGCTTCCAGGGTGTCGTCAATACGGAATAAGGGGAATCAGTCCTTCCGGGTGACAGCGTTCAGCATCCTGTAGTCCACGCAGAAGCGTAGCTCGCCGGCCTTCTTCGTCACCAAGACTACAGGGGAACACCAAGGGCTTTCAGACTCCTCAATCACTGCCCTGGATCTCATGTCCTCCAGCATGTCTCGTACCGACCCTTGCTTCGCCAGCGGAACGCGTCTAGGTGGTTGCCGAATAGGCCAGGCGTCCCTGGTGTCGATGCCGTGAAGCACTTTGTCCGTGCGGCCGTAGTCACTACTGCCTTAGCTGAAGACCCGCTGGTATCGTCTCAACAGTTGTCGAACTTTCTCCAGCTGCTCTGCGGTCAGGTGGTCGGCCGCCCTATCCAGTGGGCCTTCTAGCCGTGGCCCCAGATGTTGCATCGGCACCAGCTCCTGTGTCTTGTCGATTGCTGTTACGCTTACCACGGCCTCGCACTTTCCCAACTCCGTCCCGGCTTGGACGTCGTCATCGGTGTCCGTTGGATTTAGCAGTCTCACTGGCACCTCCTCTCGGCACGGCAGCAATGCCCTGGCAACACATAGTCCGTGTAGAGGCGTCGTCTGGTCCAGCATCATGTTCCTGGTTCTCTGGCCTCCAGTCGCGCCGTCACCACCACCTCGCTCCTCGCGGGGACAACCGCGTCGTCGTTCATGACGACCCTGCAGATTCCAAGGCGATCTTTGGGTTGACGGAGTATAATCTCTTCTCCGTTGAACCGCAGAACCTTCCTGCCGATGTCGACCGTCGCCTCGTGGCTCCTGAGGGCATCCAGTCCCAGAATCACCTCCTCAGCCACCTTCGCGACGAACACCCACAGACGAACGGCACTCCGTCCCAAGGTCAGTTTCAGCAGGATATCCTCCACAGGCAAGGTGTCGCCCGATGCCGTCATCAGCTGGTATGTTCGGCTTGGCTTCCTGGATGGCAAATCCTTGGCTATGTCGGGTCTGATGATGGTCACGGCTGCCCCGGTATCCACCGACACGCGGCACGGCTTCCCTCTCACCCAACCATCCGCGATGAGGCTGTCATCCATCCGCCGGCTGACGGCGCGCAGTGTCACTCGAGGGAATGGTGGTGATGGCGCCCATGTGTCCCTCGCCACGACGGCCCTTACTCGTTTCCCGGCTGCTCTCCCTGGTGTGGGCATTCTCTCTCCAGGTGCCCCGGCTGTCCACATCCCCAACACAGGCTACTAGGTCCTCGCCGGCGTCCCGGCTGGTCTTCTGTCTCCGGTCTAGCGTACACACCTCGTTCTCGACGTTGGGGTAGCCGTCACCTTGGCGGCCTCCATCCTCAATGCTGCCGTCAGTGCGTCGCGGATGTTTGTGTAGTCGCCGAGCATTAGGCGCTCACGTATCTCGGTGTCTCGTACCCCGTGGACAAAGGCGTTGGCGGCATCCTGGGGTACGAACTGCGGCGGAAGGTTAACCAAGGCTTGCTAGCTAGCTGCTCAATCGCCAGGGCGAACTCCTGCAGCGTCTCATCTGGCTGTGGCGACCTTGTCTTCAGCTGACTGCGGTAGGCTGCGGCTAGGCGGTGTTTCCCGAAAAGGTTCTTCGGGGCCTCCCAGATATCCTTGGGAGCCACCGCTGTCTGGACCGCGTTTACGACTTCTGCGGCCCGTCCCTGGAGGCTGGCTATTAGCTGTGCGGCCTCTTCCTCCGGTGACCACTTGTTATGCCTTGCCACCGTGTCGAACTGGCGGCGAAAGACCTTGCACGTTGACGCGCCATCATATTTCGGAGGTTTGACGCACGCCGAAGTTGTGTCGCGTCCCGGCGCGTCGGCCTTCATATCCTTCAACCTCCTGCCGACGACGTCCTCCACCATGGCGTTCACGGACTTGACGCTGCTGTCGGCCTTTCCTACCAGCTCATTAACGCGGTTCGCGAGGTCTTCGACGCGCTCGCCTAACTCTGTGACGTCCTCTTTTACGCCAGTAAGCTGCTCCGCAAACTTGGCGGCAAGGGCCTCAATCGCAGCTTTCATTTAGGTTGCCTATCGTTCGCCGCTTTCATTTCCGTGGTCAGTTCGGTCATCTTCGCGGTCATTTTCGTGGCCAAGTTGTTTTTGCCACATCCGTCTTCGTTGTTAACTCGTTCATCTTCTCCAAAATCTTTTCCAATGCCGATTCCATGGCCGTTGTCCCAATTCCTGACACCAGTTGTGACTTTGTGGGTTCGTGAAATTAAAAGTCCAGTTACACAAAGTCAAAATGTTCTTTATTTCCACCGAATTACAGTTGGTTCACTTACAAATCACAGCAGGATTACGTACCACGCACAATTACGTAACACTCCAATTACGCAATCACTCACAATTACATAAAACTCTCACTAGAGCTGACTAAAAACTCCTCGGATACACGTACGCAGTCTTCCAGTCCATTCGCTAGCAGTTCGCCCTTCACGGCTGCTCGCAAAGAACTGAACTGAGTCGTCTAACGCGCCGATTATATAGCCAGATCGCTGCATCTCGAAGCTTCGTGGCTCGGAACATCATCCCGATTATTCCAGACGTCAGGGGGAGGGGAAAGAGACGGCACAGTGCCTCGTGACACTTTCCTAACCATCCCCTATGTGAGCGCCACAAGATAAATGGATCGGCGTGGTCTGAATGCCTCCTGTTGCCTACCCAGCTCCAGTTGGTCATGCCTTCCGATAATTGTGTGACAATACTAATTGACTGAATGATTTAGTGTCATTTTGTCACTGAGGTAGAATACAAGCACTTATTAATTTTGTTAATTAATGTCCAATGTATGAGGTATAGTCCAAAAGTAATGCATAAAGAACTCTCGAAGTTCTTTATTAACTCAAAATCATCTATAACACAAAGGTTATTTTTCCACATAGCCTTCTTTATGTAAACACAGTCGCCAACATTCAACCCATTTTTCAAAATAGGAATCTCTGGGTATTGTCATCCGAATGTCGGAACTCCCTATAGAACCGGCCGGTAGTAGGGCCAGATGTGAGGCATTCAGGCACGCCTACCCATTTGTCTTATAGCGCTAACGAAGGGATGGTTGGAAAAACATCACTGGCCGTCTCTTTCCCCTCCCCCTGCCGTCTGGAACCTTCGCGGTGATTCACTGAAACGCGAGACTTCGAGAAACAGCGATATCCATATAAAAAGGGGGCTGCAGTTGGCAAGTTCAGTTCAGTTCTTGGCGAACATCCCTGAGGAGCGCCCAGTGAGGGGACGGACTGCGTACGTGCATCGGAGGAGTGTACGTAATTAAGAGTGCAAGTGGAACTGTAACGGACGAACTGGTGAACTGTAATTGTGTGCGCTACGTAATTTTATGTAATCGACAAGTGTTCCAACTGTAATTCGGTGGAAATAAAGAACATTTTAAATTTGTGCAATTGGACTTTAAATTTTACGAACCCACAAGGTTACAACTGGTGTCAGGAGTGCGATATAGAGGCTACATTGGAAAAGATTTTGGAGAAGATGGCGGAAATGAAAGCAGGGAATGACAATCTCGCTGCAAAAATAGAAGTGGCAAATAACAACCTGGACGCAGAGTTGAAACAAATGAAGACGGCTAACGAAATCATCACCGAGAAGATGGAAAAAAATAAAGGCCAAATTAACAGCGAAGATGGAAGCGGCAAACAACAGCCTAACCGTGAAGATGACCGAATTGACCATGGAGATGAAGGCGGCAAACGAGGCCCTCGCCGTAAAGTTCGAAGAGCAGCTGATTGGCGTGAGGGATGACGTGACGGAGCTGGGCAAGCGGATGGGCCAAGTGGACGAGCGCGTCGAGGACCTGGCGAACCGCTTCAATGACCTAGTGGAAAAGGCCAACAGTAACGCCAAGTCCCTGAACGCCATGTTGGAAGACGTCGAAGACCTTGCTAACCGCGTTAACAACCTGGAAGGAAAGGCCGACAGCAGCGTCAAGTCCCTGAACGCCATGGTGGAGGATCTCGTCCGCAGGAGATTGAAGGATTTGAAGGCCGACGCGCCGGGACGCGACACAACATCGGCGCGCATCAAACCTCCGAAATATGACGGCGCGTCAACGTTTGAGGTCTTCCGCCGCCAATTCGACGCAGTGGCCAAGCACAACAAATGGTCAACAGAGTAGGAGGCCACACAGTTAATAGCCAGCCTCCAGGGACTGGCCGCGGAAGTGCTGAAAGCGGTACAGACAACGTCGGCGCCCAAGGACATCTGGGAGGCCCTGGAGAATCGTTTTGGTAACTACCGCTTAGCCGCAGCGTACCGCAGCCAGCTAAGGGCAAGGTCACAGCAGACAGGGGAGACGCTACCACCATCCTCAGAGGCAGGCTGGAAGGATATTAATTTTTCAACAGGTTGTAGTGCCTTTTCTTTTCATTTCTCTTTTGTTTTGTGTGTAAGAAAAATGTACTTAAGGAATGATTAAAAAGCTAAATATACAAAACAAGACCTGAAACTTTCCTGGTGAAGAATATCTTGAATATAGCTAAATATTCAGTTCAATTTCCTAGAGAGGTAACTTCTAATTGAAAAGGCAACTAATCACACAGCAAATTGTTTGTGCTACTGCATGTCTTACACCTGATACAGTGCAATTAGAATTTGTTTTTGGAATTATAACTTAATTTTGTTACCTACAGTACACTTTATTGTATAGATAGTCAATCTGAAAAGTTCAATGCCATGGTCAGGATTTGAACCACGGATCTCCTGGTTTCTGTCCAGTTGCTCTTACCCATGGAGCTACCATGGCCAATGTGCCATCCTAACATTAAATTCTCCAATTGACTCATATTTTCCAAGTAAACCACTAGGGGGTCTCTCATATTCCAAATACTCCGTTTGTGACGACTTGTGTAACTACAACTTATAACAGTGCTGTTTATGTGGTAAAGACGATTTAATGAATATCGATCATCTAACTGTATGTGAAACTCTCGAAAATCAAGATGATCTAGTCTCCAAATATTGGGAAGCAAGATGAAAAATGATTTTATGATCAAATTCTGAGCCTTAAACACACACACACGCACGCACCCACTCACCCACCAACCCACCCACGCATGCACACACGCGCGCGCGCACACACACACACACACACACACACACACACACACACACACACACACACACACACACACACACACACACTCACTCACTCACTCACACACACTCACTATTGTAAGTACTTGAATCCCAGGCTTCATCATTAAACTCTTATTATTTTAAATTAATTGACGGAAATTAATCATTTCTTCACACTAGCCGTATATAGGCTAAGGTTTTGGATAGAGTCAACCTTAGCCGTATATAGGCTAAGTTTTTGGACAGAGTCAACCTGAAAAATTCAATGTCATGGCCGGGTTTTGAACCAAGAAACTTCTGGTTTCCGTCCAGTTGCTCTTACCCATTGAGCTACCATGGCCAACGTGCCATCCTGACATTAAATTCTCCAATTGACTCATATATTTTCCCAGTAAACCACTAGGGGCTCTCTCGTATTCGAGATACACTGTTTGTGGCAACTTACTATTGTAAGTACTTGAATCCCAGGATCAACAATGCTTTTTCACTACAACTTTTCACACTGATGTTGTGTCTACATAACCTTCATTAAAGAGGTTCCTAATTTGAACGAGTTATTTGGATAAGTTTTTTTCCAGGATTTTCTGTCACCAGTGACTGTACATAGTGTGTATAAGCAATTTCTAAGTTGGGAGCAAATAAGGTTTTGATTTTGCATCTCTTAAGTGCCACCTCTCCTATTAATTTTACTTTCCGATCTAGCATATAGCTAGATTAAAAGTAACTGAGAACTGAAAGACAAAACTGCTGTTCAACAGTAAGCAACAGATACTGAAAATTATCTTTACTTCTCATTTGTTGCTATGACATGTGCCAAAATACATATACAAGCTAACATCTTTTGTTTTAGTGGCCTCTCAGCTTACATCTTTGTCAGTAGCAATAGCAGAAATGTGTTTTGAGTTTTAATAAGTTAACATATGCTCATTTAATTACATATAACTCGGTTGTATTTCACTGAAATTCAATATGTATACTGTGAATTACATATAAATGCAATATGTATAAATAAGGTTGCATTAACATGTTTCTAAATTACATTTTTTCCACCACCTACAAATATTTACATATTAATAAAATTATGGGTAGGAATAAAAGGAATGTAAATTTTAATTATTAATTTGGTTATTATGCTTAACAACTTATTGCAATTCTTGTTTTTTGTTACTATTTTTTGTGTAGTTAGTAATTTGACAATTCCACATCATGAACTGTATGATTTACGGATGCAATAAATGAATATGAATAAGGTTATGTATAAAGCAGGTTCAACTGTATTTATTGCCAAAACACATGCACAATTTTAAATATTTCAGAATTTTCTTTGACCAACCTATTGTTTTAATTGGTGTTTTAATTGAATGATATTTTGCTAATAACTTTTCAATAATTATGTTATGTCTGTAGAAAGTATCCAGAAGGTTGGACAACAGATCCAGGACGGGATTCACAGTTGGAATACAGACTCAGTATCTATCATGCCAGCAGAGATGATTCAGGAATATTCACCTGTGTCACTCCTACGAGACATACTCATGCAGTAGAAATTGTTGTGAAAGGTGTGTTAATTATGTTTACAGTAAATAGTTTTAAAGGTTAAACCATCCTTTATTTGTTTGTTTACTTTTTAAAATAACTAACTATATCTATAGTCAATATTTCATCCTCCCTTAAAATTCAAATTTCTAAAACATCAGATTGTACTTTCTGAAACAGCTGTTCATGTAAATTTTAAGGCCAGTCCCCATAGACTGTCTAAAAACAAGACTAGTAATCTAAAAGCATTCAATGGACTAGAGTGCCAAAACATGGAGGTAAAAATTCTGAAAATTTTGCTATGAGAGAAATAAATTTACATAATATATTCAGTATCACATATTTATTTTATTAATGATCAAGTTAGTTTATTTACATTAATTCAAATGTCTTTGATTGTATATATTTCTTCTTCCCTTTTATTCTTTTTCTTTCTTGGAGGATTTAAAGCTATAATTGCTCCAGTCTAAGAACCAAAATTGATACAGGGTGCAGCAGAAACAATAAGTGGGTTTTAAAGGGAAAAATATCTTAATTCATAATGATTTACATTTTTGTTGCATAATCTTAAAGTATAATTCTTGGAGATCGGAGAACACTTCTCATTTGTTGAATATGTCTTTTATGTGCACCGCCACTTTCAATACATTGCTGTACTCTGCATTCAAAGTCTCATAACTTAAATTAAAACACTAAACAACACTTACTTTTAAATTTTCCCGGAACATGTTTCAGAGACTTTGCCTCCATCGTCAACCGGACATCAACTGGTTCTCAGTGGTGTAGCTGGTGATATTTTGTCATAGGTCTCCTCTGTAGGTGGTTCGAGAAACTTGATGAACAAATCTTTCTGGGGAATGTCAAAATTGAGAACTTTGTTTCTATTTTTCGAAATGAGGATTTGTTCCCATGTGGACAGTTCTTGTTTTCCTGATGTATGTTTTAGTAGTTTTAGTTCTGGATTTATGTTGTGTTTTTTTTTCCCCAAAAATGCATGGTAATTGCTGATTTTATGTAATTGTTTATATTTTATGTTCCTAAAGTGTTCCTTTGCTCTTGTTTCTAAATTTCTTTCCTTTCCTGGCATTTCTGCCTGTACAGTGGCTATCTCCTCTCAGATTCAATATCTTAGTTCTGCAATGTTTCCTAGATCTGACAGCACCAGACTATTTCTTGTGAGGCTATCTTAAACACAAAGTGTTTGAGAGCAGACCAGCAAACATTGCATTTTGGATCGATAGAGTCAACCTGAAAAATTCAATGCCATGGCCAGGATTTGAACCACGGATCTCCTGGTTTCCATCCGGTCGACCTCTGAGCTACCATGGCCAAGCCATTAAATTCTCCAATTGACTCGTATGTTTTTCTGAGAAACTGCTAGGGGTGCTCATATTCAAGATACATACTGTTTACAGCGACTTACTATTGTAAGTACTTGATGTCCAGGCGTCATCATTAAACCATTATTATTAAGTTAATTGATGGAAATTAATCATTCCTTCATACTAGCTATGTATAGGCTGTTTTGGATTGATAGAGTCAGCCTGAAAAATTCAATGCCATGGCCAGGATTTGAACCATGGATCTCCCAGCCATGGCATTAAATTTTTCAGGTTGATTATCCATCCGAAACCATAGCTTACACATGGCTAGTATGAAGGAATGATTAATTTCCATAAATTAACTTACTCATATATTGTTACATTTTGTATTTCAATTATACTAACTTCTGTAACACTTAATTTTAGAAAGCTACTACAGTAGGTATGCTACAAATCTTGGCAAGAACTGCATGGCTCACCTCCTGGTCACATGTGTGTGAACATAAATCAAATCTCAAATCACATTAATAGTTACCAGAATAAACCTTATCACTGGTTATGTTACAAATACTACCCATCTGCATCAATACATCTATGCATCTTCTGAGAAAATTTCCATTCACTCGCATTAGTTCAGCTTTCAAAATAGCATTAATTTCTGCCCTGATATTTTGTCTAATTCTTCTGATTTGTAGGGATTAGTTTTGTATTCTTTATTTTTCAAATTTCCTCATAAATAAAAATTGAATGCCATAATATTAGGGGATCAAGTGTGGCATAAATCCTTAATGATTCTATCTTAAAACTTTTTATAATAAATTTTAATGATGTATGCGCAGTGGCAGAGTCTTGCTGAAAATATCCAGACCGACATTCAGTGTACATCATCTGTTTGAAACATGGTACCAGTATATTATTTCCATAATTTTCTGCATTTATGGTATGCTAAAAAAATAGGCCCTATTATTTTGATTGAGCATTATACACCAACTTTTTTATTATGTAAGAGAGTTTCACAAACAAAACTGAATTTGTCTGTGGTATAATATAAGTATTGGTTATGTTGTGATGATACGCGTAAATAAAACCATCTGTTTGTCAGTGAACACTATTAATTGTATATTGATTGTTATATCATCAACATTCTTCAAAATCCAGGTACAGAAATTTACCTGACTGGTGATCACATGATACCAATTCCTGGACAACAGTAACTTTGTATGGTTTGAGTTTGAAAGTTTTATTGCTTTCCATGCTGACACTTTTGAATTGTTCTTTCTTTTGCAATGCGCCTAAGAGATCTTTGAGATGACTGTTCTACGATTTAATCTAATTTCTGTTCTGTAAGCATACACCTTCTTAATTTTCTTTTCCTATCTCAATTTGACCTCATGTCCCTGAATAAATAAATTCAGGCAAATGAACGGCCTCTCTACTTGGAACATGCATGCCAGGAAATTTAGTTTCAAACTGCCTTAAAACTTCCCTACAAGATGATGTAAGCATTTACTTATTGTACATAAGCACTCTTTGTTGTACTATATACTGCGATTGAGGCATTTGAAAACAGTTCAAGCAAAACTAAATACTTCGAACATTAATATCATTTTGAGTCAAATTATACTCTATGCTCCCTGTATCACTAGTATTTACCTAGAGTGCATTTTGTTAAGACCTTCCTAGCCTGCTCAGCTAATGTTGACTCTTGAGGATGTTAAGAAGGTCCTAATGAAACATTTCTAGGTAAACACTAGCAATATATGGAGCACTGAGTATAGTTTGACTCAAATTATATGAATTTTGTGCTTCATTGTATCATAATCTTTACTCATAAGAATACTCCTAACATTATTCATGTGTGAACTGGACTAGAACAGAAGTAAGACTGATGCACATGTGATAACTAAAATAGATGCAATAGTGCACACAGAGAAATGCTGTTAAGGTCATACAGACTGGGCGCCTGCCACCCAAGTCTTGTGGCATAGTCCTGTATTACTGTGTTTAAACTTAATATCGGACCTATAAAATACATTTAATAATTATTATATTGCCCAGAGAGACAGTCCATATCACATAGCTCAAGAGAGAAGTAACATGAAGGTAATTTCAAACAAATAATAACACAGGAATTCACTTACGTGTTTTTATTTCTTCCCTTCGACTGAAACAACTTGATAATTATAATGCCATAAATGATATGAATTCTTGCTAGCTTAATACACATAGGCATATAAGTAAGGTCTCACAACATTATATTAAAGTACTCTTCATTTGTAATAGAATTTGAAAACTTTAAGTTAAAAATTCTAAAAGCTTGTTTCAATATGAAATTTTATATCATTTAGTGTTTATTTTACAGTTCTTTGCACCATTTATATTTAAAAACACTTACACTTGCATAGCACCTGAGGAATCTAAATTAAGATGGCGACGTGTAGTTATGGCACGCGAAGTAAGTAATTGAAAATCAGTGAAAAGAGTGGTATTAATGGCAATAAAGCAAAAAGAGATTACAGCAACAACAATTTCAATGACGGAGAAAGCCACAGAAATGAAGACAAGACTGGGGAGGAGCTCTTAATAGAATTAAAGAAACAAAATCAACAAGTTGAAGAACCGCCATCTCGGAATGGAACAACACGTGAAGCGGAGGTAATAGCGTCGCTTCAAATCATCGTGAACTTATTGAACAAAGACTTAAAACAGGCTCATGAAGAAATAAAAACCTTAAAGACTGAAAACAACGAACTCAAAACGGAAAATCATCTCACCCTAACCTCAAAGTCAGGAAACGTGAAGGGGAAGGAACGGACAAGCCGGAAACGGAAAAATGCAAAGTGTTAGTGCTTGGGGATTCTATTATTAAACATGTAAATGTGGATGGGGTTAAGTTGAGGTCTCTAAGTGGAATAAATGTGCAGCAAATGTGTGGTAAACTCAATGATCCCAGCATCACTGGAAGACCAGAAGATACCGAAGTGGTTGTGCTACATGTTGGTACAAACAATCTAAAAAACTCGCGGAATGCCGAAGAGATTCTGGGTAACATGTACAATCTTATACGTGCGACCAAGAAGAAATTTTCAAATGCTAAACTAGTAGTGAACAGTATAGTGAGAAGGCGTGACTTAGGTGATAGGTATGTAAATAGTGTTAATGAAAATATTAGATGGGCATGCCATGCTCTAAGAGCTATTTATGTGGACCTAGACAAGAAGCTGGACTACTCGTGCCTTGGCAAGGATGGTCTACATCTAAACAGAAAAGGGTCGTTTACACTGAATGAAGCTATAAAAGATGTGTAGTATGTAAAAGTCGGGTAAATTAGAAACGTATGAAGAAGGTGAAAAGCATGTAGGCTTTGATAGCAATCCTCCTGAGAAAACAAATACTGGTGTAAATACTAGCTGTAAAATTAGTAACAATAGTAAATTCAACCTATCAATCTTCCACCAAAACATCCAAAGCTTAAGGAACAAAAAGTGTAATATTGAAGTACTATTAACATCTGCTTTAAAAAACTCTACAGCAATTTGTTTAACGGAACATTGGTTGGGAGAAGATGAAACTGGGTATTTTAATATACCTAACTATGTGCTAGCATCTTCCTTCTGTAGGTCAAACAAGAAAAATGGTGGATCATGTATATATGTAAATGAATCAGTTAAATTTAGGGAGATTGTTATGTTTAAATACTTAAACCAGGAGGAACATTTTGAAGCTAGCATGTGTGAACTATTAAACAGCAAACTAATTCTTATTTGTGTGTACCGAAATCCCACAAGCAATACCAAAATTTTCCTTCAAAATTTAGAAATCATTTTAGACTTCTTTAAAAAGACAAAAAAATCTGTAATTATAGTAGGGGACATGAATATAAACTATTTAACAGAAAACGCAAATAAAAAGGAGCTGCAAAATGTCTTTAATATGTATGGAATGGAAAACATAGTTAAATTACCAACCCGTGTTTCAAATTCGTCTTATTCTGCGATTGACCAAGTAGTGCTGAATATAAATAAGTGGAAATATGAAATTCAGATTTTTGACACAGCCCTGTCAGATCATTACGCACAAATGTTAAAATTAGTTGTCCCAGTAGATCAGCATAACCCAAAACAGAATGCAATAAAAATATTCAAAAAGGTTAGACTTGCTAATGATGACAATCTAAGCTATCTAAATTTTCTATTAAGTAAAGAATCTTGGGAAAGCGTGTACACTGAGCGAAATCTAAACGATGCCATGAATGCATTTTTGGACACATTTGATTTTCACTTTGTAACAGCCATACCAATGGTTAAAGTAGCAATGAACAAGCTAGGTAATAAGTGGATCACAACAGGAATCCGCAAATCTGGTGATAGATTAAAATTCTTGAGCAAATTCATGAAGGAAAACAAGACTACACCGGATTTTAAGGCCTATTATGTAAAATATCGAAATATATATAATAAAGTTATAAGAGCAGCCAAAAAGTTACATAACGATGAAACAAAAAAAGCAGTTAATAAAACTAAATCCATATGGCAAGTAATTAAGCACGAAATAAAAAATGGACCCAAATTGAAAGAAAATTACCATCTAGAAATTAATGGCCAAAAAGTAAGTGATCCTAAACAAATTTCGGAATTATTCAACCAGTTTTATTCAACTGTAGCGGAGAAACTGTTAAATACTCATTCTCTAGGAAAGAAGGAAAGATTAAGTGTAAAGAAAAATGAACATAGTATGTTTTTAATTCCAGTAACATTTGAGGAAGTTAAAGATGTTATAAAAAAATTGAAGAATAAGAAATCAGTAGGAATAGACGGTTACTCTAACTGGGTCATAAAGCGTTGCTCCTTATTCCTAATTGAACCACTGACGTACTTGATAAATCTTTCACTTTCAAGTGGGACGTTCCCCAACAGGTTAAAAAAAGGTAAAGTGAAACCCATCTTTAAAAAAGGTAACAAAGGGGAGGTAGGAAATTACAGGCCAATTTCCATAATTTCAACTTTTGCAAAGATCTTCGAACAAATAATGTATAAAAGAGTAACAAGCTTTTTGGAAAAATTTAAAGTAATTAATGACAATCAAAATGGTTTTCGAAAAAATAAATCAACAAGTTCTGCACTGATGAATTTCATTGAACAAGTGTATGAAACACTAGATAGTAAACAACTAGGGATAGGCATTTTTTTAGATCTTACAAAGGCGTTTGACCTGGTTGATTATCCTCATATGGCATAAGGGGGTTAGCTTTAGATTGGTTCAGATCTTATCTGGAGAATAGAGAGCAATCGGTGGAAATAGAGTATTTTGATAGCGAAACGAGTGAAGTTAAAACTCACATTTCAAGTAGCGCTATAATGAAATATGGGGTCCCTCAAGGTTCGGTGCTTGGACCGCTTTTATTTATAGTGTACATTAATGATTTGGCAGATAATGTAGAAAACAGAACCAATATAAATGTTACACTTTTTGCAGATGATACAAATATTTGTATCAAAGGGGTGAATAAGGAAGGGGCAGATGTACATATTGAAAATAATCTAAAATATATTCAAAAATGGTTTAGTGCCAATATGTTAATATTGAGTAAGGAGAAAACAGCAGCCCTAAGCTTCTATAATAAAATGAGTGGAAGTCAATTGTATCCAAAATTAATGCGGGACAAGACCAAATACATTACGTACAAACTATCAAATTTCTGGGACTAATACTAGATGAAAATTTAAATTGGGAAACTCACGTAGAGGCATTGACGAAAAAGCTTAGTAAAATGTGTTTCTTAATGAGGGCGATTACAGGCATGTCAAGCTTGAAAGTTCGGAGAATAGTGTACTTTTCATATATACACAGTTTGTTGGCATATGGTATAATTTTTTGGGGAAATTCTAAAGACAGTATAAAAGTATTCAGATACCAAAAGAAAATAATCAGAATCATAGCAGATGTCTCAAGCACAACTAGTTGTAAGCCATACTTCAGTAAATTAGGTATCTTACCACTGCCAAGTATATACATATATGAAACTCTTGTACATATGAAAGCAAGCCTAAGTTTATTCAAAACAAATTCTGAAATTCATATACACAACACTAGAACAAAGAATAATTTATTTGTGAAGTCACACAAAACAAAGATATATGAAAATAGTTTCACATATGCTGGCTTACATCTTTACAATAAGCTACCTGAATCTATAAAAAAGATTGAATCACAACATCAATTTAAGAAATTGTTATTAAACTTCCTTAGAGCCAATAGCTTCTACAGCGTGGATGAATTTTTAAATTTGTAAATATTTAGTTAGCTACCTTAATTATAAATATTGTACTTAGTTTTTAGTTCTTAGTTTTTAATTTGACGTGTCCTATAACATGTACATGTTTTAATGGATGAATCAATAAATCAAATCAAATATATTACTCAATGAAAAAGTGTCGACAAATTTTAACAAGTCCAAAAGATATATGTGTAAAATTACCTTGTTAAATTACTTGCCTCGAACATAGCCCATTGCTGGACTTGCTGTAGATGTGGATGCTTCTGATGTTCATAGCTTAATCTTTTCAACTTACTGGTATACCCATTCCATGAGTTTTCTTCTCTTTTTTATATGCTTGTTGTTCATTTACTTACTCTTATGAGTGTAGGAAGAGCATACTGAAAATGAGCATGAAAAGAGTATGAAATTGCCTGGAAGGAAGCTATTCTTAAGATATGTAACGGAATTGAGAAAAATTTAAAGCCAAAAAGTCAGATGATATACAATATTAAGGCAAATGGTCTATGTGCAGAGGCAAAGATAGCAGCAGGGGTGTTTGGAAGCTTTTTTTACATTACCACTTGTAGGCAGAAAGCTATGATTATTTATTTAAAATAAAAGTGAATCGAGAAAATATTGACATATTGCTCCACTTACACTGTGTCAATATCTTCTCAATTCACTTTTATTTTAACTTGTGCTTCAGTGTCCCTACACTTCTTTCAGTTTTTATACTTTAGATTTATTTGTTTATTTATTGTAAACTTTATCAGATAGCTTTGAATAAAGTACAAATGGTAAAAATTAAAATATAAATGGAAATCACATGTTATTAATAATACAAATACATCACCCATCTAAGTAGAGGGAAGTTTATAATGTCCAGCTTCTCTGTCTGTATACTTTGAAGAACTGTTTTGAACCATTATTATTTATAAATGCTCTAGAGGATTTTTAAATGTTTAGTTACATTCTATGTGTTGCAAAGTAAAACATAAACTATTTAACACAAGTCTTTTGCAAAGTGTCGAGGAAATATTTCTTTGTTTTAAAAGAAAACAAATATAACTAATAATGTGATTAATTTGAAGTGAAAAATGTAATGCAATGAAAGAAAGCAATATTTTAACATAAATTGTTTATTTATGGATCTTATGTGAGAGATTGTGTTTATTCATTCTTTATTCATCCTTTTAAAACATATACATGTTTTTGGACACGTCATGGTTACAAAGTATATGTACAAAACAAAGCGATAAAATGGTACAAATGGTACTATAGTACATCAATAATCATACATTATTTTTTACAAATTTCCTGTATTTACAATTCTTTGTTTAAAAATTCTTTTATTAGGTAGACACATCCATTTATACAATACTTCTTAAGTTCCTTTTTGAAAATGTTATGGTTTTGGATGTAATAACACATATGTGTTATTTTCATTCTGCTGCAATCCTTTCGTTATGCTGAAATACTGATTGTTCTTTACAGCTGTACACTGTCCAATGATCCCTCCTCGAAGAGGATTAAACTTGAATACATTAAACACTAAAATGAATACCAAAGTTCTCCTGTCATGTGCAAATGGTAATTCACTAATTGGTGCTCCAGAAATAACATGCCTTCCCTCAGGCAACTGGAGTGCTCCAATACCCATTTGTGAGAGTAAGTATTTAGATTTAGGGATATTTTTATTTCTTTCATTATTTTGCTTAGGCTTACTTATGTGATGAGCTGTATTAAATGCAGCTTATTACATGACTGCACATTATTTTATAAATCTTTAAATGTCTTCAAAAATATTGTTAATTATAGGAGAATATTTATACAGAATACATATGCAGAAATGTATATAAAGTTGTAATAATGGTATTTACTTATGAACAGATATTTTAAATAGGTCAGGTGTCATCCACACATCTAAAGTAAGTTCTATGAAACTAAAGAGTATCACTAAAATCTAATTAGTATATTCTATACACCTTGAAAGGCAAATATTTAATATACTTCTATTTTACAATTTTCACTCTTGTTTGGAGCCAATTTATAATAAGTTTATTTCATATTTCTTTATTATTTGCTGCACTGTGATGCCAATTTGTAATAAAGAATTGTTATATTTCCCTGCGCTAAGTTTGTGTGCCAATTTCATAATGAGCTTTAACTTCTTTCCCCAGCTTAGTTATAGTCAGCGAACACTAAAAGATTAATCTCTTGCTCATGGTCTCAGATTGAAGTTTTGTTTCCCCTTAATTAGTGAAATAATAATACTTATATTGCTTTGAAGATTGTTACTTACTTTACAGACACAACTAATACATTGAAAATACAGTTACCCACAATGTTCTCTGAAATACACCTACATCACTGAGAGAAAAATTTCTAGTTGTCTCCCCGGAAGTTTATTCTGTCCTTATAGTAACCACACAACAGTTATATATCAATTTCTTGTGTCTGTCTCTCTTGTTTTTGCGTTATATTCATAATCACTTTTATAGTACACTACACAAACATTTAACACCTCATATTTCAACCAACATTCCAAATTTATAAACAACTTATGTTTGAGGTTAACCTTAAATAACGGTTTCAAAAGTAACAGTATCATCTGTTTATCTACACCATATCAGTATCATCTATGAAGGTGATTCTACAAGTTTTCTGCCAAACTCGGATTTTTATGAAGATGTCTAGATTATAATGATAGTTCAGTAATTTTTATGTGAAACTTCTGAGTAAAGAGTTTTTCACTTGAATAGATTACCAGTCCATTGCAAAACCCCTAACCTGGAGGACCAGTGTTTTATTTTAGGGTGTCCTTCCCTTAGATAAAATGCCTTACTGGGCTCGCGGGTCTTACTCAGGATCACAATAGTAAAACTGATTTAGTATTCTGTAACTCCTGCTCTTCTTGCACGCTGTGAGATGGTAGATCTTTGATCTATACATCAGCACCTTATAACGTACATTGCAGATTCTTGCACGTTGTATCTTCCTTTAGAGCTTGTGCCTTTTTTGCATGCAACAGGCAGCTATTTGCTGATTTGCTGTTGTATTGCCTTTGCCGATTGGTCAATAGGGATCAATCAGAGGACCGAGAAAGTGGGACAACTTCTACTAGTGTGAATGAGGATTCTCACTCCATCAACTACTACCTGGAAGTTGGTGATTTGTGCTCCTTTTTAAGTAAGGAACTGATTACTAACCCGCCAATACCGCTTCCCAGCAATGTCCATCTTCTGCAACTGGAGCTCAAAGCTTGGAATCACTATCTCAACAAGGCAGATGAAACCATGCTGTCTTTTGTTGGCACCAGTGACGCTATCGCCATTGAGGAGTTTCAGGTGTACATGGCACACCAATCCCACATTTCTGCAATCACCAAAATTCTCCTACTACCTTCCTCAGCCATCCCCTCAACACCCTGTCATACGGTCCCCAAATGATCTGCCAGGTCACCTCAGCCAGTCCCCTCTCCCATCATCACCACCACCTCAAATGCCTATTCGATCCTTTCCTCAGAAGAAACCCTAGACTCCACTCCCTCTAGCGCGCACCTAAAGGGGCGCAAATGCACCACCCCTGCACCACCAGCTGCTGCTCCCATGGAGGAGGACTCCTCAACTCTCACGGCTCCCACTGTTACCTCACAACCACCACCCTCAACCCTTCAGGTAAATCAACCCACTCCCATCTTCCTGCACAACCCTGCAGATACCAGGAAAGTACTCCACCATCCCACCCAGCATCCAGGCCAATTTTACCCTCAAAAATCTGCGCGGTACAGGGGTCCTTCTACTAGCCACCAGCAACCACCGCAGCCTCCGGAAAAACTTGAAGGAACACCAGATAGATGGCGTCACCACCCTTCTGCCAGAAGAACGTTATCTTCACGTTACTGTGAAGGACGTTCCCGCCTTTGTTACTGAAGAGGTCCATAGATACCTCTCCAGCCAGAAATCACCAAATGTCCGCGACATCTACAAGGAAATGCAAATGTTCTACACCACAGTGCGGGTGAAACCTTACCACCCACCACCACTCCTGCAGCAGTGGACAAATTACCAGCAATTCACACACAATGCTGCTGGCTCTCTCCTTCAACCTGTTTGTACCTTCTGTGGTACCTCCAGCCATAAGCACGCCTATTGTCAGTGCCTTGGCCTTCCTGACACAACACCTCGATGCTACAATTGCGGTGACACCCATTCTTGTCGCTATGCCAAAAGCCTGGTGTGGCAGGAGGTCCACCTGGAACTCCTGACTTCCAAAAACGGGCAGATGTCTAAAGACAATGCTCGGCCCAGTTTACCTCATAATGCCGACTTACCCATGAAGCTTTTATGGCTGCTCGGTATCCTGGCCTGCCTCCACGTCAGGCCATCAACTATCCAAAGTACACAGCCGCTGTCACCAACACTCCTGCAGACGAGAACCCCTCTCCGACCACTCCATCTACTGATCTACAACACCCACAGCCCAAACCACCAACACCTTCCCCCGCACATGTGGCATACTCTCAACCTTCTGCTCGACAGCCATCCTCCGTCCAGCTCAGACTACAGCAATGTTGTCAGCAGCACCCCCACCAATGCCATAGTACAGTCTCCTCCTGAACCTAGCACCTCTCCCTCCCCATCTACTATCCCCAGCACAGCATTCCTTCCGTCTGATATGACTTAACGTTGGAGGACGTAAATTACAACAACAAAAAAAGACAGCATTCCTTGGCACCATGCAGCATATCCCCATCCCCCTTCAACCTGCATTTGCTGCCTACTTGGCTGAATCATTCTGCTCTTGCCCTAGTAACGTCAATCCTTACACCATGTATATCATGCTGCATCATGACTGTTAGATCTGATATTTGACTCCCTTCCCCATAAAAAAATAAAAAAAAAATAAAAAAAATAAAAAAACAGCTCCCCACAATAATACCACCATTCACCACCGTCTTAATTGAACCACCACCATTCAACCAGTGAAGGACCTAGTCCTGGAATGGTTTCTGTTGGAAGGTCCCACCAAGACTTGGTAGTACCCCCTTTCATGACAATTACTCTGCTTATTTTAGTTAATTGATGGAAATTAATCATTTCTTCAACTAGTCGTATATAGGCTAAGGTTTTTGATAGTCAACATGAAAAATTCAATGCCATGGCCGGGATTTGAACCACAGATCTCCTGGTTTCCATCCAGTTGCTCTTACTCATTGAGCTACCATCACCAACTTGCCGTCATGACACTAAACTCTCATTTGACTCATATTTTTCCCGGTAAACCACTAAGGGCTCAATGGTAGCCAATGGGTAAGAGCAACTGGACGGAAACCAGGAGATCCGTGGTTCAAATCCCGGTATTGGCATTGAACTTTTCATGTTGACTCTTTCTATCAAAAACTTTAGCCTATTATATGGCTAGTGTGAAGGAATGATTAATTTCCATCAACTAAAATAATAAGAGTTAAATGATGAAACCTGGAACTTAAGTACTTACGATAGTAAGTCGCCATAAGCAGTGTATCTCGAATGTGAGAGCCCCTAGTGGTTTACTGGGAAAATATGCGAGTCAAATTAAGAGTTTAGTATCATGACGGCAAGTTGGCCAAGGTATCTCAATGGGTAAGTGACTGGACGGAAACCAGGAGATCCATGGTTCAAATCCCGGCCATTGCATTGAATTTTTCATGTTGAATCTATCAATTACTCTGCTTGCTTGTGGGTCTTATACACTCGTGCTAGTTTTGGTTCACCCCACGTATTACATGAGAAATAGAGAAATCTGTGAACTTGATAACTCTTGAAGAATTAGATGATGCCCTATAATAGATAATAAAAACAAAAAATAGAAAAACTGCAGGAGTTGATGGACTCCCAGCTGAATTATTTAAATATAGTGGAATGTTTTTTAAACTAATATTTTCACATTTACTGAATATGTGTTGGAAAACTAAGAATATACCAAAGTAATGGCATGTAAGAAAAGTTGTTTCCATTTTCTAAGAAAGGAGAAAGGACTAAATGTGAAAATTATAGAGGCATAAGGTTATTGAACACTGCTTATAAGATATATACAAACATAATAAATAGTAGGTTAAATATAATAGCAGAGACCAAAACTATGGAAGAACATAGTGGGCTTAGGTGGGGCAGGTCATACTTATATGTTTATAATTAAACAAATAGTGGAAAACACCAGGAAGGATAAAAACTCTAGTTTGCCATGAGTCCTCTGAGGATGCTCGATGCACGTACGAGCAAAATGTCAGGAACTTCAGTTTTTCCAACTAGATCACGGCGAGTAAGCCCAGAAACTTCTACATATTACTGGATTAATGCCAGCCGTGAAAGCCCAAGTTGTTACATCAGGAAGGAGTTTAATAAAGAAACTCATATAGCTTTCATAGATCTGGAGAAAGCATTCAACAGAGTGGAAAGGAGAAAATGATGGGATATTTTATTCACTAATGGTTACCCTATACATTTAGTTAAATAATAAAAAGATTGTATAATAATAAGATAAGTGAAGTAGAAGGACAATTAACAAATGAAATAGAAATTAACCAAGGGGTTAAAGAAGGCTGCAGTCTGTCCCAATTCTATTTAATATATATTTAGACAACATTCTTAGGGAATGGATCCTAAAAGTACATAGGACAAAGCTCAATAAAGATATTGTTGTTTGCTGATGATGCTGTTTTAATTTTTGATACTGTCGCGAATGCATTGTTGTGACGAGGCGGCATGGCAAGGCATTCAAAGAGATGGGCAGTGCAGTGCAGAGATAAAAGATTGCCAAAACGATGGGGGAAAGGAGACGGAGTTCTCGAGAGTTCGTCTTTGTTCTAGCGTCGGCTTGATTGTTTGAGAACATTCCAGATAGTGAGTAATCTATAAAAAGGGAGCATTGAAAGGAAAAGTGACTGAAGACTCGCAACTAAAGTTTTATTCCATCATGGCACTCTCTGTTTTAATGTATGGTAGCGAGGCATGGACTATAAAAAATAAAGACTACACTAAAATACAGGCAGCTGAAATGTGCTTTCTGAGATCACTGAAAGGGTATGAGACAGGACCATTTGAGAAATGCAGATGTTAGAAGAGAGTTAAGAATTGAACCGGTGGTAGACAGAACATTACAGTATAGGGAAAAATGGAGGCAACATAGATATCGAATGCAACCTGATGGAATCCCCAAACAAACAATTAATTATAGACCAAGAGGATATCGATCTACAGGAAGACCTAGAAAGAGATGGAGGGATGTGAACCCGGAACAGGCTTTAGCCTGATCCTTAATATTAGAAGAAGAAGTTGTTCAGTATCATTTAAATGACACATTGTAAAGTTTCCAGTGCATAAGTATGGCCATTTCTTTGGTACCATTTAAACAAACTAATCTTAACATTTTGTATGATGTGAATAAAACTGAAATATGAGCTGTGTAAAGTACCTACTTTGTTTTGAAGGGTTAAACCACAACAGAAATAAAAGGTAGTTAAATTCCACATTAAAGGATTCTTTTCCTTTATTTTCAATGCTTAAAAATGGGCTGATGAATTTAAATGTAATTGCATTTCCATTTAAGATAAGTGCTCTACAACTAACAAAAATGTGAAAAGATTTCATATTGTATAATTTGTGTTTGCAACTGAATGTAGCTGAATTAGCTCATACTTACACTGAGAAGACCTTGGTAGTTACTTCCACTATACGAGGATCGGCTGATAAGTCCCGGACCTCACTAGTGGCACCAGGCCAGTTTGAGAGATAACATCACATAGTTTAACTATAGACTGATTTGTTTCCATAGTTACAGATCAATAGCTTGTTTAGTTTTTGAATCACATCATTTTAAACAAGACAAGTGTAGAGGTTTCACGAAAAGAAGGATTTGGAAAAATGCACAGTGATTAAATACTTCCATTTGAAAGGCTTAACACCTAAAGAAATCAAGGAGGAAATGGACAATACATAAAAAGACTCTGCACCTTCATATACAATGATTAAAAGGTGGGCTGCAGAGTTTAAAATGGGACGTACGAACACTAGAGATTAACCTCACTCTGGAGCCTTGTGGTAGTCACAACTCCAGAGATCATTGAAAAATTCATCATTTGGTACTGGAAGACCGCAGATTAAAGTTGAGATAGCAGAGGTTTTAAACATATCAAAAGAATGTGCAGGTAATATTTTAAGTAATATTTTGGGCTTTTGCAAGGTCTGTGCAAGATGGGTGCTGCATTTATTAACACCTGATCAAAATAGAGTCAACCTGAAAAATTCAATGCCATGGCCGAGATTTGAACCACGGATCTCCTGGTTTCTGTCCAGTCGCTCTTACCCATTGAGCTACCATGGCCATCATGCTGTCCTGACATTAAATTCTCCAATTGACTCATATATTTTCCTGGTAAACCACTAGGGGCTCTCTTATCCGAGATACACCGTTTGTGGCGACTTACTATCGTAAATACTTGAATCCCAGGCTTCATCATTAAACTCTTATTATTTAAGTTAATTGATGGACATTAATAATTTCTTCATATTAGCCGTATATAGGCTAAGGATTTAGATAGAGTCATAATGGGCCAGAAACCATTGCAAAACTGCATGATTTCTAAGTTTTAATGGTTTGTATTATATTTAAATGTTCCATAGCAGTCCCCATCCAGAGATCCAATTGAATATCCAAGGAATATTTTGCCTTGGGAAGTATAATCATTGAGCAGTTTCACAGTAGTTTTTAATGAACATCACTTTTTTTTTCTGATTTGGTGACTGTATCATCCTTAGTCAACCCCCAGTATGCCAGGAAGACTGCACCTGTTGTTGGTTAATGGGTCTCCTTGGACCTAGCCGGAAGGATATATGCATATCCATTAACCTTTCCTACAGTCACCTCTGTAGGACGTCTGAATGCTGTGATTTGGTCCTCAGAGCCCTTTTAGTAAAAGCAGGTTACACCATAGGCAGATGAGAGGATGAGGTTTGGGTAGAAGAGATTACAGGTTACACATCACTACCCCTTGCAACCCATTTCTAAATAATGTTAGATTTGTACATATCTTCATTGTTTAAGTTTTATATATGCAGGCCAACTGTATTACTTCAAAACAGGTTATGCATTATCAAAACCTCATTTATACATAATTCTGATTTATAAGTAACTTTTCCTTGTCCCCTGATATACATATAAATCAGGTTCAACTATGTATATATTATTTGTCATGGAATATTTTAAATTGTTTTCTAATAAGAATTGTTGAAATGTTACACCAAACTTAAAGATCATGTTTAGTAGTTATCCAACCTGTTTTATTTTTCACTTATGCTGCTCAAAGGCCCTCTATAGATTCAGATGGCTTCAAAACATCTCTAAAATCTTGAAATCTTAAATTTTGGATGGAGTACATACTCTTTCATACCAACTGTACTAGGTGACAAAGGAAGCTAAAATTTTATCAGTTCTTTTGTCCCTGCTGATATGACAGATTAGGTAATTTAAAAATTGATATATGTGCCATGTTCATGCTTATTCAGATATAACATAAACATTCAGTGAGAACATTACAAAGAATGCGGCACATGAAATGTTTGCAGGTATTGAATGTGCAGACCTTGTAAACTTAACGGATCCCCATTTGAGGGTGTCCATACTCAGCCGAGAAGTGGGAGGCCGTGCTGTTTTCAGCTGTGCACAAGGCTATGGACTGCGTGGACCACATGAAGCTCTTTGCCAACATACGGGTGATTGGGCATCACCCCTACCAACTTGCCAAGGTAAACATTCAACTTTTAGACTTCATTGTACAGATTTTTTTTCCTAGTTCTGCCCAGTTAAGACATCTTCTTAAATTAATGCAATGCTATGATTTAAAGTAAATAAAATACTCTGCAAGTGACAGATTTACAAAATATCCCATTACACAATTCACCCACAAAAACTATACTGGATACATATGCTTTCAAAATGTAAAATAGTGTGGATACAAGACCTTTACAGCTGAATCAGATCACAGAGGACCCAGTTTCAAATATTGCTGGTTGTCTTCTTGTCTATGTGCATGGTACTCATGCATAGGGATATTTAGGGTTTGAATTTGCCCATGTGTCTGAATATATACTGGGCGAGTCCAGTATTTAAGCATAGGTGAGTGACATTGGTGATGAATTTAGATATTTTATTAAAATTGGGAAAATTATTTGCTTTCATCTAGTCACTAACATTTTGGCTCATGTAAATTAGCTTTTTGAGCAATTGTTCCATAGGCAAAGCCACCAAAATGACCTTTGATGTTAAACGTAACATTTAAACAGAACAAAAAAGCAAAAAATGAATAAATACATTTGTGAACACTGTTATTCCATTATACTTTTCAATTTTATAAATGAATTTTTGGGAACTTAATTGAACAAGATATAAAAGAAAAATGCATACATTGATTTTCAGAGGTTCAGTGTGACACACCTGATACTCCAGAAAATGGCTATATTCAGGGCAATGGACCATACAAAGCTGGAGATGTAATCCAGTTTAACTGTAATCCAGAATACATGATGGAAGGTCAACCAATCATCGCCTGTCAGGAAAATGGAAGGTGGTCTGGAACTGTGCCAAAATGTAAGTTTAATTACTTTCTTGGAAGTGTTGAAAACAGTGTTGTTATGATAAATTAACTTTAAAGAGAGTCGATTAAAGACACTAGACAACACTTACTTTTAAATTTTTCCGGAACTAGCCGGCCGATGATAGAGGCAAAGCCTCTGAAACTAGTTCCGGAAAAATTTAAAAGTAAGTGTTGTCTAGTGTCTTTAATCGACTCTCTTTAAAGTTAATGTAAGTTTAAGTTTATTTCTAAAATTCACACAATTTTATTCCATGTGACCCATAGTGTTAGGACTTTCTTTTGTTAAATATGTATTGCATTTGTTTGGCATTCTGTATAAGGCAACAATACAAGAGAAAAAGTTTTAAAAAGAAGTATGAAAGAAGGATGAAATGTGATATATGAAAAGTGAATATGTTTATAAATAATTAAATATGCAGGAATATTAAATGCTGAAGATACAACTTATGTCTTAGTACCTCAGGATGTTCAGCAGGGGGAGCTCCGCATTGTTTATAAATACTGAATAAGGTATGTAATATAAAATAAATACAAAGAAATTTTAAAGGGAGAACTGGAAAGTCTTATGTAAAATAGCATGTTTTCAATATGTTGAAAGATAAAATAAAATCAAGGACCTAAAATGATTCTTATTAATTTAATTATTTGTGCTTTCTGTTACATGCCTATGAGAATAAGAGTCAACTGCATTGAAAATTATTCCAAAACAAGAACCATTACAAAACTTTATACATTTATAGATCTAAAAAAGTAATTTATAGGTGTACATTCTAGTTCATAGTTTTATATTTTGCTTCTGCAATGGCTATAGATCTGCATTTTTTCTCTTGCTCACAACCACTTAATTTTTGCTCTATGTAGAAATTTCTTACTTTATTACAGCATCTCTTTAGTCCAAATTTCTCTATTTCTTCTCAATAAATTGAATCTTATAAGAAATATTTGTGTTCCTACCTCTGATAAGTACTCAAGTATTACTTTCCTTCAAAGAACAAATTTTTGTTTTTAATTTTCTGGTCTTTTCCTTTAGTATAAGAATTAATTGCTTACATTTTTGGCAATTCTTTGATCAACCATACTGTTGTCTATGTTGACATTCCATTTGATAAACATGTTTCTTTTTTTACTTTAACCTGTTAGACCATATTGATAATTAATGAAATAGGTAAAATGAAACTCATGTGAGCCTAATCTTTGTTTCAAATAACCTTAGCCCACTAACACGTATCCCTCTGTGTACTATTGCCTTCCCTTTTCCCCTAATTGACTGATGCTTTCGGTGCCATAGGCATTGCTTTCACACCATGTAGAAACCTGCACTAAATGTTATAATTGGAAGTTAATTGCTCTTTTACACTAGTCATGTGTAGGACACAGTATGGAAAGGTAATCTGACTCTACCTTTGTCATAATAATTGCCAGGAAGATAGATAAAACCATGCAAATAAAGATGGGAAGGCATGCAAAAATCCAAGTTTATAATGAAACTCAACTCACACGTTGAATGTATGACAAATGTATGACAAATCCAGTTCAAAACAAGGTCAGTTATAAAATTAATATAAACAATATGTCACAACTACCAATAAATGCACATGCTATCGTCAGTCATCGCAAGAGTGGCAGGTTTGAAGCAAAGGATTTTCCTGTTTATTTTCTTTAAGAATTAACATGCATTTCAGATAAATTAAATATGTTATATAATGCATTTAATTCATGTAGTTATGAAAATATGAATTTGACAATTCTCTTCCAACATATTACGATATATCACCTTTTTAAATAACAAACTCATTTTTACCCACAACATTCTATACCAGAATAGCAGCCAATGAGAAGTGATTATGAGACATGGAGAAAACTTATCATTAAACCAAGGAATTTTTCCAGATTGCTTAAAAATTACTACTGTTATTCCAGTATATAAGGGTGACATGCAAAACTATTGACCTATAACCCTTACTTCAGTAATTGCAAAGTTGTATGAAAAGATAATACTGAAAGGAATTGTTACTTTCCTAGATAAATATAGTGTATTAAATGACTTTCAAGATGGCTCTCGGGGAAAAAATATCAACCACTACAGCACTTATAGACTTTGTTCACAATGTGTTAAGCAATCTAAACGAGAAAAAGAAAACTGTAAGCATATTTATTAAATTATAGATGAGTCATATTTATTACACATCAACTTCACTTACGTCCCTATATTGAAGGTATGTCAGTGAAGCTGATGTGTAATAAATACGACTCATCTATAATTCAATAATTGTTTTACTTCACTGTGGTGCTCCAATACAGTTAAATTTTGATATATGTAAGCATATTCTTTGATCTATCTAAGGCATTTGACTGTGTCCAACATGAAACATTACTGCTAATCCTAGAAAGTATTGTGACTTTGTGGGTTCGTAAAATTAAAAGTCTAGTTTGCAGAGATTCAAAATGCTCTTTGTTCCTGAAGAAAGACAGTTTGTACAGCCTTTTGCAGCAGAATGACGTAACATACACCATCACAGTCTCTCGTGGCTTCACCACATGTAAACAAATAAAAGAAGTCACTTTCATATCACTAAACGATTATCAGTTCTCAACTTGCAACTCCATTCACTCCTAACAGCTCCGCTGCACGACTGACTCACAAACCTCCTTGTCCCTTATTTATACCCGAGCCATTTTTTCTTGAAAGTTGCTGAAGATCACGGTCTTTCACGATGTAGTAAGGAGAGGGAACTGTCCAAACATCTCTCTGGCTCTTTCTCTCTCAGCAAGTAACAAGGCTCTTCCGCTGGGCATGGCTTGGGCGCTATCTGTCTCTTTCACTCCCTGCTTCTCTCTCTTCAGCGTTCACAAAGGCACCGGCTGGCAGGAAACAATGCTAGGTGATAGTTGCCGATAGACTAATTTCATATATTTAAAAGGACGTGTACAACACACAAGTAAATTTTAAACAAGGAATTCAAGTGAGAAAAAATTAAATCTAGTGCTGGAATAGTTAAATATGGAGTACCCCAAGGCTCTGTGCTTAGACCACTATTCTTTATATTATATTTAAATGATATGTATTTGACACCTGACTAAAATTATAAGCTATGCAAATGACACTACTATTATATGTAAAGCAAACAATGATCATGACCTGCAATTATTAGTTACTAAGGAATCAATGAGAATAAATACATTATTTAAATCTTTAAACCTCAATATTAATCCTGGCATGACAAATTTAATGTAATTTGAACTAAATAATAAGAAAAAAGATACATTATTTCATATTAAATTTGGTAACTTTATAATACCAGAATCTGACTCACACAGCTTTTTAGGATTGCAACTTGATAAACATAGTAATGGAGTAATCATATTGATAACCTCTGTAAAAAAATAAGTAAAGGTTTGTATCTAATAAGGGAGTTTGTGAAAACTTGTAACATAGATGTACTAAAATGCTATGTTATGGATTAATGTATTCACATATCCAATACAGTATTGAGTTATGGTGTGGTGGTAATAATTCTCATATTCAGAGGGTTCTAGTACTACAAAAGAAATGTATTAGAACAATGTTTAAAATAGGGGTGCATGAATCATGCAGAGAAGTTTTTAGAAAAGAAAAGACGTTTACTGTTCTGTCTTTATAAATATATAAAGTTATTAATTTAATAAACCAGAAAAAAAAAATTAAATAGTGAAGTACATAATCATGATACTAGATGTAAATCTGACTTGCACTATACTAGTTATAATGTAAAATCTGTAAATAAAGATCCATGTATAATAGGATTACAAATGTACAATAGACTTCCAGCCTATGTTAAAAGAGAAAACAATGCTGTTAAATTTAAGCAATGTGTTAAGAAATACCTTTTAAATAACCTGTATATAATATAAATGAATTTTCAAATTAATGCACTACAAGCTATATAATGTTGTGAATTTTAATATTGTAAATTGTATTTTAATGTATATTGACAATGCTCGATACTTATATTAGTCTATGGGCAGTAAATAAATTACTATGACTACTACCATTTGAAACAAGAACTAAGTTCCAGAGCATAATGTTAACTGACATTTGGTTTATAAAGACTAAAATTGAGTCATACCTTTTAAAACTTGTAACTTCAGTCACGTCCTTTTAAGAAATCAGGAATGTTTTCGAGACTGTTGCAGTCTCATTATCAGCTGATTAGTGACTCATCACAGTTGGTTGTTGTCTGGATCTCTTGTAATTGGCTCCCTCTCTCGGAAGATTCTTTACGTAAGTTCAGTAGACCACTAACTTATGGCACATCAAAATTTAGAACATGTGGAATGTTTTTAATAATAACTTTTTTTTCCCATGTTGTAGGTTCAAGTTTTGTTGACAGTGGTTTTAGTAGTTTGATCTCTCCGATGTGGTGGCTATCATTCCAGAAATGAAAAGCAACTGCTGATTTTTCTGTTTGCTTGTATTTTATGTTCCTACGGTGTTCTATTAATCTAGTTTTTAAATTTCTCTTTGCCAAACCAATATACAATTTGTCACAGTCTTCACAATCTATCCTATATATGCCTGATTTTTGTTCTGGTGGGATCGTGTTTGTTAAGGGATTATTTAACAATTTCTTGAGTGAAAATCTGTTTTGTGGTGCTAGTTTGATGCCATAATCTTTAAATATTCATTCAAACTTTGGAAATGCCCAAGGGTGGAAAGTGAATTTTTTGTATTTCCAGTTTCTATGTATGTTTTGAAGAGTAGTGATCTGTTTTAATTTCTTTTGCTTGTAGTACCAATTGTTCATTTTTTTGGTTCAGTTTGGATTGAAACCATTTCTTTTTTTTTTTTCTTCTTTTTTTTGTTGCTGTATTCAAACAATATGTAAATTCCTCATTATATTGTTTTTGATCTAAAGGTGTGCTGTTGAGTCTATGGATCAAACTTCTAAGAGCACCTAATTTGTGACAGAGGATTGAAACTGTTGTGTTTTATGAAATTATCTGTGTGAGTAGGTTTTCTGTAAATTTAAAATTTTACACTGTCATTTTATCTTATGATCATTAAATCTAAGAAAGGCAATTGATTATTTTCTTCAACTTCCATTGTGAATTTTATATTATGATGTATATTCAGTAGTTTTAAGGAGTCAGTTAAAAACTTTTGAGGGACTACAGCAAAAATATCAACATATTTTGCCCAGAATTTAAACATATATGAGAAAAATTAGGCAAATGAGTCAACCTTGTATATACTTTTCTCCATTTACAAGTTTTTTAATGAAGACTAGTTTCTGGGAACTTCTTCCCTATCGTCAGTTCTGTGGTTGACTGATGATGCATCTGGTGTCTGCATCTGGCTTGGTGTCGTGCTGTCATCTAAGATTTGAAAATCATAAGAACACCAACAGGACTACAATTTGGAATATACAGAAAAGCAACACATGTTGACAATTACATTAAATGCAACCCATATAATCCAGTACAACATCAATATGCAGTATTCCATAGTTTGGTTCACAGATTAATCAACATTCCGCTAACAAAAACAGAATATGAACAGGAGTACACTCACATACACCAGGTTGCTGAATTGAACAACTGTAACACAAATTTCATCAAAAAGTTGATCTACAGACACAAAGGAACAAAAACTTAAAGGACATTACTACGTTAAAAGAACTAGAAAACCCAAACACCAGATATGGCAAATTTACATTTCATCCAAAATACTTCAAAAAAATTGAAAAGATATTTAAGAGCTTCAACATAAAATTAGCCCCTCAGAACAAACACAACATCTGCAACTTACTAAACCACCCTCTGAAAAATAGCACACCAAATTACCAAATGAGCTGCCAGGATTGTGACAAGATATACATTGGTAAGGCCAAAAGGAATCTAGGAACAAGAATGAAAGAACACTTCAGAAATATTAAATTCAAACACATGGACAAGTCAGCCGTATCGCATCACTTTTGGTCTAAGAATCACAACACAAAACAAGAAATAGAACTGATCAAACAGGCAAAGAAACCTCTGGAATTACAGATTTGGAAAAACATATTTATTACAAAGAAACAGGACCTCTTGATGAATTTTGAAATTCCCGCCGTAGATGACATCATCAAACTTACCAGAACATTAGATGGCAGCACGACACCAAGCCAGATGCAGACACCGGGTGCATCATCAGTCAACCACAGAACTGACGATAGGGAAGAAGTTCCCAGAAACTAGTCTTCATTAAAAACTTGTAAGTGGAGAAAAGTATATACAAGGTTGACTCATTTGCCGAATTTTAGTAACAATGGCACTCCACTTTCTCAAATACTTCTTTTTACTCTACATGTAAGAAGTTTAACTGTATTGGAACACCACAGTGAAGTGAAATAATTATTAAATTATAGATGAGGTGTAGTTATTACACATCAGCTTCACTTACGTACCTAATTTGAGGACATGTTTCTCAAACCATCGTTCGTAACGTCGGCTCTTTTGCAAATTAGGTACGTAAGTGAAGCTGATGTGTAATAAATACGACTCATCTATAATTTAATAATATATGAAAAGGTTTTAGTGATGTGTGTCTCCAAATTGCTCATATACAGATCAGCTAAGAAAGGTGAAAGTGGATTCTCCATGGCTAGGCCTTTTCACAAAAGTGAATCGAGAAGATATTGACACACTGCTTCACTCACACTGTTTTTCAAAGGACATGTTTCAAGAGTTTTTGCTCTTATCATCAGCTGGAATTCGATGAGTCTTGAAACATGTCCTGTGAAAAAACAGTGTGAGTGAAGCAGTGTGTCAATATCTTCCCGATTCACTTTTGTGAATTTTGTCAATTTTATACTTTGTGTACTAGTCCTTTTGTTTATTTGTAATATTTGTTGTTGTATTTGAACTACTTTTGTTCAGTACATAGCAATGTTAATTGCATGATTTGATCTACCTCCATATCATTGATCTTGATGGACTGTAGCCACTTTTTTTAGTAAGTTTGGAATTTTATCTATTGTAATGACATTTGGTTTCTCAGAAAATGGTAGAAATAAACTTATAAACTTATCTGGATAATGCACTCTTACAAAGCATTGAACTCTGGATCCTTTTCATGTGTGTAATTCATGTTACCCACACACCATAGAGGTGGGTAACAAAATCTTGTTTACCAATAAAGAAATTTATCTGAATGTGACAAAATAACGTTATGAACATTCAGATTCAGATTTTATTCACCATTTGCAAAAACTGTTTACAAGGCTTCATCAGAAATACATTAAACATAAATAAGTACTGTACAATAATTTACATACATTAGTACTATAAATCTTTATATTGCATGACTAACTACTATTGACATTTGATATTTTATACTCTTCAATTGAATAGAAGGCATTTTTTAACAGGTATGTCTTAATTGCCTCAATTTTCTTCACCTCTGAATTTACTTCCTTGATGAGGTGAGGTAAATGATTGTATACATCAGACTTCTGGATTGATGATGGTGATAATAACAAGTAGTGCATCCTCAATAGATCTGCAAAGATTCTCCCTTCTATCATACTCATATTTGTACACTAATAGAATGCATAATAATAATACTAATTTCAGGTATACAGGCTTGTTCATATCCAGGCACAACAATTAGTGGAAGGATGTCTGCAGTGAAGTTCTATTACAAGATTGGAGAGACAATTACATTTACTTGTGACGATGGTTTAGAGCTCAGAGGGGCTCCAATGCTGCGGTGCCTCAGAAATGGAAAATGGTCCAATGCAATACCTACCTGTGTTAACAATACCACTGCAGTAGCAACAACTGATACAAGATAATGTCTCAATGTAGTGAACATTGCAGTGGTTTGAGGTGAATATCATAAGTACAGTTCTGCAATTGTTTCCTAGCGAGCCAAGTCTTCTGTGACTATTCATGCACATGAACCTCAGTGAGAATGCATTTGTTTAAGCTGCTGAAGAGCATACAGAGAAAAGGGGCATGATTACAAGAAGTATATCTGGGTACTTTTTGGAAAAAGTAAATAATGTAGTAATCTGAACATGGAGTTCAGACAAGTACTATATTTATGAACTTGCTTTATTTCAGAATAAGAAGCAACTTTCTAGACATTACAGATTCAATCTTCAATATGGAAATATTTGTATTCTTAAATATAGCATCAGGTGAAACACGTGAACTATTAAATTATGCTATTTTTATTAGATAATTCCATTGCATATACATTATACATAAAGAGCCTAAATGTATCTGAATTCCATAAATTATATGAATTTAATTTAGTGGATCAAATAACAGTAACAACAATTTTAATAGCTCATACCCTTTTAGTATGCTAGATTAACAGAAAATCTGCATATTTTTAACTTCAACAGATTAGTTTTAAAAGTTCTTTATCTTTATTCTTTTATTTTTCTTTTTCTGAAACACATTATTATAAAACTGGAGCTGATATTTTTGTTAAAAAGCAATTACTATTAAATGGCATCATTTAACTATGGTTCGGAAGTTGAAGATCTATAAAGTGTCCAATAAAACCTATAAGAATACCTAAAATATCCTAAAAAGGACCAAACAGCTGCAAAAATAATTTAAAAATATAATGTAAATTACTGCTTTAATTTATCTTTGTTTTATTGGATGTTTGCATAAATGTAATGCTCGAATTTAGACAATATCATTACTTCAGCCACTATTAGAGAGGAACATGAATGATTTTTCCCTAAATTGTGTTTATTTATAGACTTTTAAATATATATTGATATACACACATTTCAGTGAGAGAATGATGAACTTGGTTCATCATGTATTTTGAAGTATAAAATTCTGGAGGTATGAAGCGTGCAGCGTAAAATGCATTATGAATAAAATGCTTCTTTCCTTTGGACACTTTTTAGAGTATCTTAATCTGTATAAATTGTTGTTGCTGTTCAAATTGAAAAGATCAATAAAAATGTATGAGGAAGGTTTCAGAAAAAGCTGTTAAGGTCTAAAAGAAATATTAAAGAAAGAACAATAAATGAAAAAGGTCCAGAAAAAAAAAAATAGGGTGGAAAATAGCTCACTATTTCCTGGCCTATAGTGACCCAAAGTCAACATATATTTTATTTAGGCTTGCCTTCAGACACTTGAAAAGGAAAATTTTTCTCAACTTCCGAGCTTCAGTAAACCTAATTTGTTAAATCATTATGTATACATAATTCTTTCTTTTCCATTTTTAAGTATTGGGAATGTAAGCATATTACTATTTTTAGTATATTATGTAAATCTGTCATTACCTTGGGTATGATTTCATATTAAACTAACAAAGCCAAGAAATAAAAAATGGGTTAGTTTTGGAAATGCCTCAAGAAAAAAGATATCACAGTTCCTAGCTGTGCTTAACCTGAGCGTTCATTTTATTAGGACCAGGTACTTCAGTTATTTTGTGCTCACACCCCTCACCTCTGTATTAAAGAATTATAGTGAAAAGTATTTTAATTATCCGCCATAAAAATTTATAGTATTGTACATATGAAAAGTTCTGGCAAATGTTCACAATTTGCAAATGTTATCAATTATTAATAAAAGATATTTTATAAATTTATCAGCTTTCTTAGTCTTAGGAGTTTTATTTTTATTTTCTTATTTTAACACCATCTTGAATTCTTTTACTACAATGTTATATATGTTAACTTTTACATGCAGTGGTTAATTGGGATAAAATAAAAATTGCAAGATTAAATATTCAGGTTTTATAGCATATTGTTCTCTTTCAATTCCTTTCTTGGAAGTGTTGAAAACAGTGTTGTTATGATAAATTAAATTTAAAGCGAGTCGATTAATGGCACTCCCTTTAAATTTAATTGTTCTTTTTGTTAAATTGCATAATAAGTATATCTCAAAGAAATGAAAAATAAACTTTAACATCTGCACTACTCTTACAGATAACCACTGCTTGTATTGTTTACCACAGGTTTACCCCTTAAAAATGCATGAATAATTAAATTTGTACTAAGTGAGTATATATATTTGATTATTTTTATAAGTTACTGCATGTCATCACTTTTAATGAGCTGTTTGAAACTAATGTTACCAAGCTACAGCGTGCCTAATACCAAAAAGGAAAATAGATAACTTCTTTTAAGTATTACACAGTAATAAGTTTGTGTGTTTTATGTGTAGTAATAATATATTAGAGGTACTCTTTATCTTTTAAGAAAAAGTATTCAACGTGCAGTAATATAGATTTTGATGAAATCCATTATAAAATCAACAAGAGTGTTAAGTAATTAGTTAACAAATATCTTTATGTGGAACATTTAAAATATAAAATACCCATAATATTAAAGGAGAATGGCAAGAGCATATCTTTGAAATGTTATGTAAAAATTGTTAAATGAACACTGCATATTGTTTAAAGTTGACATAAAAAAGAAAACTGAAGCTTTTTTTTCAGAAGATTCATTTCCAGTTTCTTTGAACTGTATATATCACTAACCAAAATATTCTTAGTTGTATTTGGTGCATTAAAAATGCTGGCTTCTAGAAATAACAGCAATAGCATCACAATTTGCACTTATTTTTTAACGTACACCCTGAACAGTCCTTAATTGTTTGTGGTTAAAAAAAAAAGGGCAAGCTTCAGAATGTAACAAACTTTCTCCCACCTTTGTACATTTTAGACAGTATTTATCAAATTGAATTTGAAACTGAAGCTCAAATTATTAAATTTATTTTGAAGTAATTAATATTTTACCACCTTCAATATGCTTTCCTAAGAAAAAAAAGTTCTACACGTGCATATTTAGACTTGTAATGATAACCTTAAACCATAAGAGAAGTCTTGTCTATTAAAAGCTAGTGATTCATGATGACTCAAATAAAACTGGGGTTGTGAACTGGAAATGTTCTGCAGCAAAATAGCATCTAACTTTATAAACTAATTTTGCTTACCTTTAGTTATGATCCATAAATTTTTTGAACTCAGCAGTGCTGCATGTCCACATTAGAAAACATTTCATCTACATAAAAGCATTTAAAAATATCTATGGATTCTATAAGTTAAGTTTGGTTCTTCCCTGTCCTACTAAAATACTAGCTTGTCTTTTCACTGTGATGTACACATATCTATTATTATTCTTTTATTACACCAAATAAAAATATTCTATGCAATTTTAAGCACTTAATACTAAAGCTTTGCATTTCTAGAGAAGAAACATCATGTGGATGATATTTGCTAAACTAAAACCCTCATCTGACATTTACATTAGAGGCCATATATTTAAAAAAAAATTAATCCCCCCTCTCATTGGTTGAAAACTGAAAGAAAAATCTGAGGCTCAAATTATAGCCTCATTCCTAAATTCATTACTTTACCATCTGCATAAATGGTTCTATGTAACATTACAATAATTAGTTTTATATAAAATAAGAGGGGTATTTAATCTTGGTTGCATATGATGAAATTTTGTTAACCGTTTTCTTCAGAACAGAAGTCATAATTGATCCTTGCCTCTGATTTAATTGTAATTTGAATTATCTTTGATATACTTGAATAAATTGACAGATTTGGTCGGTACCCCTAATTCCACTTCATTAGAGGACAAAAACACTATTAAAAAGAACTAATTTGTAACCAAAAATTTCTAATATGGATAACATATTGCTTGAATTTTTAGAATAGTATATAAAACTTGGACTGGACAAAGTATGATACATTGCTATTTCGAGTTATCAGACCAAAATACTTGTCTCTTCTACTTCAGAAGATCTATTTCAGCATATGTTGTTAATTGCTTAAAAAATTAACACTGAAATTTAATAAAAATGAACTACTGAATGAATTCCTCTTTTCCAATACAACATCACTGTGTTATTAATACACTGGTAACTGTAACTACAGTTTTTATTTTGAATGTTGGAATCCATGTTAACCAGTGGTGAGGCGTCACTTTCAAAGCGAGGGAAGCTCCAAATAATACTTTTCATTAAAATAAGAGAGAATGACTCAAAGAACTAAGGCTACTCTTCAGTACTCTTTCTATTGTACAGTCACACGTAGGCCCTTCTTGCATTGCAAGACTGCTCACACTACAAGCAGACATTCCTGCTTCCCCTCTCCACTCAGGCATTCCATTTTTCCCTACAGGTAACCCACATCACATGAATTGTTAGCCTAAACAGGAGAAAGTATGCAATTCACACACCTTTGCTAGTAACTTAAAACTTCAAAAGAATTTCCTATTTGTCACTACTGAATACCAATCTACTTAAAATACTATTGCTAATGCTACTGAAATATGCTTACAGTTGTATTTAAAAGTGCCACATAAAACAAAAAATAAACTTTTCTTCACACGTTATAGAGACTTCATGTGTCAAAGCTGTCAGTGCTTCCTAACTGCTTCCGGAATTCTATGAAGCATGGTATTCAAGGATACAAATGTGTAAATACAGAAACATTCAGTATTGAATGAACTCATGGAACCGTCATTCGAATCTAAGCAGCTGTCAAATTGTCCACAGCATTGCGGATGTTTGAAAATAAATTTTGAAAATGTACCCCTAGCAAATAAAATATTGTTTGCCATTAAATTTCTTGTTTTTATTTTTTTTTTTTCTGATATTCTTGGGGAAGTGACACTTCCAGTGCTTCGTTGCACGCTTCGCCACTGCTGTTAACTAAAAAACTTGAGCTCCCTCCTTGTAAGTTATAGCTTTGTGTAATGCATTACTTGTAGCCAAAACACAGAAATATGTTTATAAATTGGGTACTTAACACTAAAATCTTATACTGATTTGAATTCAAGCATAAATATTGCACTTGTACTTAATACAATCAGTAATTATATGTTTCCTATATTTTGCTCAGTGTTTAAAATACATAATCGTCTTCCAAACAGGTTGGCGTGACATTGATAGGTTTCTCTTGTCAGGAGCAGTATTGGTTATGTTATTTCATGAAAAAGTACATGAAGTGAGAGCAAAGCATTTATTACTGCTTTTTCTTGGTTCAGTTGATATGAGTGAAAGCGCACAATACTCAACGAAATCAATGTTGAATTTTGCAGTAGCACTGAAAATATGAACTGAATAGTTTCATTCCAAATGTTACTGGCAATAAAACAAAGAGTGAAAACTGTTGTATATAGAGCAAAAATTATGTAAACAAATATTTGTGATCCATAAGTTGGTATTAATATATGTGAGAATGTATGTGTATGTGTGTGTATGTATATATATATAAAGTGAAGGTTTTGTGCATTAGAAGTATGAGCATTCCCTCCTCCTTTCCCATTGGGTAAACGGAAAATATTTGCCATTAATTGATACATTTATGGAGAGTGGCTAAGGCTATTAAGATACATTTGATGTGTATTCATTTAATGTTGCATAGAGTGGTACCGTACTGCATGTTGCAGTGATAATAATTATGCTTTAAACATATTTTCAGATCAAAACCATGTATGTTGGTAGAGAAATAAAAGAATAAACTTAATACAATATTTATAGTGGTTTTGCCACAATAATTGTTAGATTGGTGCTGAACTTCTTACTGTATTTCAGACATTAACTTGTTGAGTTTTTAAATGTAACTATGTATAAATTTTTCTGGCCATCACATTTCAACACAAGATGACATAAAAATTAACTAAGATAGGCAATGGCAGAATATCTGTATAAAATAATTATGTTTTTGCGCAAAGTTCAGTAAGATGTTGAATATTAATGTTAAAAGTGAAAAAAATGAAGGAAATAAATTATATACTTTCCAGCTTTTTCTTATAATTTTGATGTATCAATAGTTATTTATTTTTCAGCTTGGCAACAGAAACGTAAGTACCATATCTCTCTCATATTTTATGAAGTCAATGACTTACAATAATCTATTTTTGCCATAAATAGACAATGGAAAAAAAATAGCTTTTTTCTCTATTAACTGCTTCACTGATGGCCATTTAAACTTTGCATGTGCTTAGAACAGATACCCAATAAGCAGAATAAGACATTTAAATTGTTAAATGCTGTAAAAATGCTTCATAAATACACTTTTGTATCTTCTGTATTTATTAAGCTATTTTAAAGAAACAAAAACTGGTTTAAACCCCATTAACAGCAGTACACAGCTATAGTATCACTAAAGTAAAGACTCTATTCACAAATCACTGAAATTTTACTACTTTACTTAACTTTAGCAAAAGCCATTCTTTGAATTGATCGCACCTAATTCATGAGTTATTTTGTTTTGTGTGCATACAAATGATATGTATATATTAGCTGCATATGCAAGTTCTTCCATTCAAGGTTTTAGGGTTCAGTTCATGCTACCAAATGATAATCACTGTATATGTTGTGTCAAACACACTCTGTAAAGAAAGAAACTTCTGTTTTGGCATCTGTATGTACCTGTTAGAGAATTTTTCAACCAAAGTTTATGAAGCTTTATGTAGTTGTAATTTTCACTAAGTAATTTAGTTATTTATACGCTCTTAGGGTTCAGAGTGATTTAGCTATCCAAAGTTAATTGAATAGCACATTTGAAATTGATAAAGCTCATTACTAACTATGGCTTATCCTAGCAATATAGCAAATAAATTGGCTTGCATAAGAAGTGTACAGCTTCTGATTTCGCTTCAGAAAATCTGGAGTACTTTTTTCTGTTTTATGATGACTTAAATATTCATGACAACTTTTCAATTTTTTGGGAGGTGTTGAGGATATAGCTAAGCAGCAAGAAAATTATTAGCTTATTTCAGGTGTTTATGAAGAACAAACATTGTGGGATGGTCATAATGATTTGAACACAAATAGATATACAAATATAATAATTTGTAACTTAAAACTAAAATTAGGCAAATGAGTCAACCTTGTATATACTTTTCTCCACTTACAAGTTTTTTGATGAAGACTAGTTTCTGGGAACCTCTTCCCTATCGTCAGTTCTGTGGTTGGGAAGAGGTTCCCAGAAACTAGTCTTCATCAAAAAACTTGTAAGTGGAGAAAAGTATATACAAGGTTGACTCATTTGCCTAATTTTAGTAACAATGGCACTCCACTTTCTGAAATACTTCTTTTTATTCTATATTGTAACTTAAAACTTCACTTATCTTATAAGAAATGATGGAAGTTTTCTTATAAATTGATCAGGATCGGGATTTTATGAAAACTTCTTTCACATTCTCAGCCAGTCATAAACAACCTTGTCATCAATAGCTAGATGTCACTATGATTTTGTTAGTACTGCTAAAATCTGGAAATGAAGCAAATTTAAAAACAGAATCGACTGCTGGTATTTCAAAATTCATTACGCAATGTTCATTTTTTAAAATAAATATCTTATGGGACTGTCCAGTCCCATCCTCAGCTGACTGGAGACTGACCATTAACTTCACAGTTGGTTGTCATGTAAATATCTTGTTATTGGCTCTCTTACTGATTACGAAGAAGCTGGAGCAGGTGCATTTTGTCCATTCTTTTCCTTTTATAAAAAATTGGCCAATTTTGATGGTGAAATTAATGCTATATATACATCACTTCAAAATTGATGTATTTACATGGTTATATAAATACAAAAAAGTAATTATTCTAATTGTATCTTATTCTATTTGATTCTAAAACTGTCCTCCAAACTATTGGTTCTACTACTACTTGGTCCAAAATGATGAAGATCAAAGAAGTACATAAGAGTAAGCAAATACAAAACCTACATAAAAATACAGTTTTACAGTGGTTTCCTGCATACAGTGGTGATTTTTTGGAAATTAAATGGCGATATTTTAGCAAAAGGATATACAATCAATTTAGTGGCAACACAAAATTTCTCCTATGAATCAGTTTAAAAAACTCTTAAAAAAACATAACTTCAAATTATAATCAACGATAACACTTTGATGTCAACAGTCCAATGGAACAAAATTTTAGATGATCAATTAATAATTCCTGATTTACCAAGACAATCCTCTTTTGATGCTTTTTAGCTGATCACAGGGCATGATTTTGTGAATAAACATATTTTCAGAATTAGAACTATGGCATCTCCAAATTGTTTATTGTGCCCCAAAGAAGAAGAAATGGAACATAGAACATTTAAAAGGTTGTGGATCTCTTGCAGCTTTTGAAGCTCTAACGTCAAAATATTGTTATTAACGCCTGAACTTTAGATACACATACACCACATTTTTTGTTTGGTAAGATTTTGTCCTTTTTTCAGCATGCCAGTTATGTAGAAGACATTTAATTTGTCAAGAAAATATCTTATATAATAGTTTAAACAATATTGGAGTCATTTTGATAACATTTTACATGTAAAGAATAGTTTGGAATGAGAAGATCTTTTTGAAAATCTTTCTATTACATTCTAGGAAAATGCTGAAATGAACTTTTGTATTTAATTTACGTTTTCATTTTTGAGTTATGCCATACATACATACTGTTTTCCACAGCAAAGAAAGTCTCTGGGAAATGAGACACAAGGGTGTTGGAGAAGGTTCCAACACCCTGCCTTGACATGCTTATGATGCTTGGGTCATTTCAGTTACAGCCCATTCAAAAATATTGTGACAGCTTCTACTTTTGTGAATAAATCTGAGTGTGAGTGAGTGTGTGGGTTTTAGGGCCCATCGACAACAAGGTCATTTGGGCCCGGAATAAATCTGAGTGAATAATGAGTAAATAATAATGCTGAGTGAATAGGGCATATGCTTTTTTAAGAGTTTTCTCCTTGTATAGCAGGCACTCTGTATCACACACATTGTCCCAGTGTATAAGGGTGACACATTCTTCTCAGAGCTTTTCTTTGCATTGGTAAACAGTACATGCATGCAATTTTTTTTATTTTATTTAAGAGACAAAATGTATATTTACATTTTATAGCAGTCTTTAATAATGGGTATAATGGAATTAATCCATTCTTTTGTAAAATTATGCTGATTGGCTACTTAGATTAAATGGTTTGCATTGTTCAGTTTACTATCTGGACATGTTTAGTGATAGATTAGGTAATAGTAGATGGTTACAGAGCACTTCAGTAGTTATAAAGAAATGCGGGTGTCCCCATAATCAATATAATCAATAGATTTAAAATTTAATTTTTTACAATATTTGTAGAAGTTTATCTAACCTAAATAGAATCCTAGTAGGCATTTAATTTCCATGAATTCCTATTTACCGCTTGGGCTTATAAATACTTAAAAAGGCTATAGTGATCCATAAAATTTAGTCAATGTACACTGTTCAGTGATATAGATGGTATTCTCCTCACATGAAGGCATTCTCTAAAAGTGATCATAGAATGAAGGTATAACTCACTTCATTTGTTTCAATCATTCCTGTTTCAGCCCATTCAGAACCTGTTCTCATGGCCACACTAGTTGCCAAAACTGAATATATGAACTATTTCGAACAATAATTTTCTTTATATTTTAAGAAGTTTATAATACCATTATTTTTTATTAATTTTAGGCTTCAAATACAAAAGTAAAAATGAATTTGATGCACCTGAGTAGCATGGCTCAGGCACTTTAGTCTGTGGCCCATATTCCGGGTTCGATTCCCATGGCCAACCTACCTGACCCCTAGGTAGGTTATTTTGGGGTTTTTCCTGGATCGTCAAGCGAAGGCTGTATAGGTTAATTACATCCCCCAAATTTTATGCCCCTCAAATTTCATCTCCATTATCTTCTCATATTGTGACTTTGTGGGCTCGTAAAATTAAAAGTCAAATTTGCAGAAATTCAAAATGTTCTTTATTTCCGTAGAAGAACACTGTTTGTACACCCCTTTGCAGCAAGTTGACATAGCATAAACCAACATAATCTCTAGTCACTTCTACACACGTAAATAACAAAAGAGTTCACTTTCGAATCGCAGCTGCACGCACACAGTTATCGAGTCCAATTAGGACTGTCCCCTGACAACTAACCGCGGCTTCATGTTATACCTCCACTCATTTTTTCTAGAAGTTAGTGGAATGTTCTGTAAAAATAAAGAAAGCGAACCTTCCAGTCAGCTATCTGTCTTTCTTTCTCTGTTTCGGCAAGCTTTTATCTCCGCACTACACTGTCTCTTTGAGCACGCCGGCCGCGCCCGGCACAATGCTCGCGACAATATCATCTCTCATCTGATGATCTCTTTCATTGTAGAAGTGTTGGCGGGTGTCTCGGCGTTGCATGGCAAGATGATATGATCTTGGTAAAAGCTTCCTCGTCCTATAGGACGGTCTCCAATCTCCTAACCGGTCTGGCAGGGCCGTTTTCGGACCACTGTAGGGTGGAATGCTTGTTGTTCTGGCATGCCAGGGAGTTTCCAACTAGTAAAATGTAGGGACTTTGTCCTCTGCACTGTCGTGGCACCTTGGTACGACCGCCCTCTGTCTCCTCTCGCCTCATTCTTCCTCCCGGTGGTTCCCCACTTGGGGACATAGCTACAATAGACCATCGTTCCAATTACCGTCCTTAGCATGGTCCAGTCCAGTGAATTTGATAATTATGAGCTGACAGCGGAGCCCGTACACCTTTAAAGGGATATGAAGTTTACTAGTCTCACAGTATTTAACTGCTGACGTCAGCCCCGGGGTCAACACGCAGGGATAGTCCGACTCGCAACGCATAGCTTTAGTTTCATTATAATTACTGCTCGCCAAGCAAGTAGATCTGTCTTCCAGGGAGTGCAAGATGTTTGACATATTGTGTTAATAGCATTACTTTCACAACAATTATTGGACAATCTCCGTTTTATAAATCAAAAGTTTTAGGTATTATCAACAACCATTAAACAGCTTGAAGAATGTACTTTTGAGCTGTCTAAAAGCAGTCGAGGAGGTCTCTGCAAAAATTAACAATATAGAGAATGCACCATCTACCAAACCAACAAAAAAATGAATTGTCCAGTATCCAACACAGAAATACTGGATTTTCAGTGCTGCGTAATATAAGAAATAAACCAAGTTTCAGACAAACATATGAAAATGATTTGTAATACTCATATGCACCATTAATGTCATGTGACGTTGAACGAACTTTCTCCCAATAGTTTTATATTGTATCAGTGAGAGGCGCAAAAAATTCACATTCGACAATTTACGAATGTACATGGTTGTTCAGTGTAATTCCAGCAACGAAAGCAATGAGGAGGATGGCGTATTGTAACGTAGCTTACACTTTGTATCCGTACCGGACTGTACACACAGCGCTTCGGTATACTTGTTGACACAGATGTTTGTTGGTGTCGCGCTTGTATAGTACCTGTGCGTGTACATTGATTGCTGAGGTGTACGCAATCCGATGTCTGCTTATGAAAGAATTGCCTATGCCTTGAAGTATTACTACGTATTCTGTTCTTGGAAACATTCAATACTGAGTGCAACATCATATTTTTGGAATCCTGCTATTTGGTTTTCTTTCCGTTCCTCTCTTGGACAGCTCCCCCTCCTCCTCCTCCTCCTCCTCCTCCTCCTCCTCCAATTCTTCTTCTTTAGTAAGTGCCCTAGACCATAAAAATTGTAAAATAACCTGTAACATACGATTCATTTCGGTTGTCAATGACCAGATGAGAAGACTACCTAGTCAATGGAGCTCCGCACTGCACATGGACAGGCCTTTATTCTTGTGTGACTCTTGAGAAGGGATCAAGAGGAGAAAGGAGAATCGAGGGGCAAGTAGCTAGGGACGACGGTGCGCGTAAGCAAGGACGGGATCCTTAACGAATCCAGAGTGCTAACAATCCACGCTTGCATGATCTTGTCTGCCTCTTCATCAATCAGAGAGTTAGAGGCCGAGCCCTCCGGGAAGGAGACATTTTTGCACACAGGAAATTCCACCGCCCCACCGCAACTCACCAAACGCCGTCCTCTAGTCCTCTAACCCTGTAATATATAGAAAGTGAAACACATGAAAGGAAGCATTGACCGGTAAGCCGCAAGAAACCTAAGGCCTGCGTATGTAGCGTAGATGGTAGCGCGTCTGCCTCACGTTTAAGATATGCGAGTTCGAATCTCAGTAAGGTTTTCCCGGGGTTTCCCTTATCCTAAAAGATGAATATCGGATAAATCTATGCTCTATGGACCCTAGCTCGCTTGAGCATCATTTCACCCGTTTCAATCATTGCCCGATTTGACCTAACGGTCAAAGGACGTTAATTAAAAAAGATGGAAGGACGGAAGGGAGGAAGGAACTATGGGTGGAATGGGGGAAGGGAGAGAGGATGGAAGGAAACCTAAGATCAGAATGGCTGGATCAAGCGGAATCGAATCCAGAACCTCCCGAATGTGAAACACACATTTTCTCGGAGACATCTCACTCAATACGGATTTTTTTTTTTTTTCAGTTCAGTATAGTGTTAAATACACAAAAGAACTATGTCATATGAATTTATACAGATTGTATGATACAAACGAGGTACTAACTAGACTATTAATAAATTAATCCACACTATTATAGCCTTAGTCAATTTAAGAACACAGCTATACAGGTTGTGTGATATAAATAGAATACTAACTTGCTTTAATAAATCCATACACACAACAGATAAGCAACAGATTCTGATGTTTGACTGTCACCGAGAGCTCGTAGAAGTTTACTAAAGAGATTTATCTGAGCTTCAAAGAAAAAGTCAAATCGACTAACATGAAAGCATTTGAGATTTGTAATGTGAACTCTGTGATTTGAAATGTTCAGATCCAATTTTCCAACGCCACCCAATAAATGTATTACAACCTCAGAAATATTTGGTGTGTGTTATTTGTACAGTTGGCTTCTCTTGTAAAAACTGTTTTCAGACAGTTGTATGGCAAAATAATCGCTGTAAGCTGAACAATCGCGCTTTTGAGACAAGAATATACCTAAAAGAGAAAATATTCCCATTCACCCAATGGCTTTCTATTTATGGGACAACTAAAGGAACATAGTTTGTGTATCTAACTTCTTAGGGTTCAAAAACTGTGGATAACTTCGCCCCTCATTGTCAGAATCTTCAGATATGTAAATTTTGGTATCTGTTTACCTTTAATCGGTATTGTTTATATTTCCAAATACAGCCTTTATCCATAGCTTCGTTTATCAGCTGGAAATCAAGCACTGCAACAATATTTACATTAAAATGGATTAAAACTGCTCGTTAGCTAAATGTGTCCTATGCTCCCAAACAGTCCACATTCTAAAGTCCGGATTCGTCATGAGACTTCGATCACTTCGATTAGACGCCTGTTACCTTGTAGCTTCAAAACAACGAGAAGACGCAGTGTCGGTCAACGCCATCTACATAGAGTGACCGCAAAATGATTCATAACCACAGTTCAGAACTGATGATTATTATTCATCATTCAAAGGGCTCTTCCTCACTGTTTGTGGAAAATAAGATATCTTTCGTGAGGACAGTGTGGAACAGTATCAACACAAACACTTAAAATCAGCCAAATGCCTGAAATATTAATTCAAACTTTGCGTCAAGCCTCACGTGTCACACTTGGATGTAATTACTGTGGGGTCTGAAGACGTACCAGTACTTCAGTGCAGTAATCATTGACAAATACAAAGTTTAACTTCATCGTAAATAATATTGCACATGACTAGACTCGATTATAAAAATAGTATGGTACGGTAAAATTAAGTTTGCCGATATAAATAAAACGAATGTGTAGCACTCAAATAACTTTCTCTGCTCACTTTTGTACTTGCTATTCTTAGAAACACCTAATCCTTTAAGTTAATTGATGAAAATTAATAATTTCTTCTCGCTAGCCGTATAGGTATAGGCTAAGGTTAATAGATGGCTAGGAGCTACTGGACGGAAACTTGGAGATCCGTGGTTCAAATCCCGGTCATGGCATTGAATTTTTCACTTTGTTAAGGAATACGCAGGCTATAAGCAATAGTCAGAGCATTTAAGTACTGGTCGCTATTGAAAATTCGTTCTCTTAACACGGCCAAGAGATAAAGTAATGAATTAATGAATAACGACTTCCCATTTGAGTAAAGTATACATAAATGCCGGAACATTCAGACATATTACTTAATTAATATCTCGGAAATGATTCACTCCACACAAAAAGTGACATAAATTGTGTGTTTTAAGATCTACATTTTCGTATACTATACGTTGTCTATCTCTTACGATTCACGAGTTTTCTCAATTAGTAAATATAAAAACATGCATTTATAAGAATGCTTTAGAAGCTCAATAAACATAAGTTATAGCAAATAGAGAAATCATGTGAGTGTAATATCAAGTGTTATATCGGTTTCTTTTCCTTATTGCTATAGGTCATGCAAAGATCAGGAATTTAAAGCCCTCACAGAGTGATCCGTTTTTTTTAAATTACATAATTATGCTTTAGCCTACCTAATATTTCTTATAGGTACCTAAAACGGAATGTTCATTTGAGGACGAAAGCTGTGCCAACATCCGCGGATATACAGCAAAATTAAATGAACATTGTCGGCTTTGAAATAATATTAAACATAGCAGGTTTTAGAAAGTTGACAGAGCACCAAGAGCATTTTGTTAATTTTGTACTATTCCACACACACTCATATAAAATATTCGAATCCATTATCGTACAAATATTCACTATACGTATAGGAGTTACTTGTTTCCATTAAAAATGTTTTCCTTCAAAAGGACAATTCCGATTTACTGGAACTTGCGGTCAACGCATTGTTTCTTCCATATTGAGTTCATGGGATATAAACAAGTTTTTCGCATCGTCTTTTCATCCAGGTCTGGTTATTTAACATTAGACAATTTTAGTCTAAACACTTATTGTCAAGCTCGTAACGTGGATAGAAGAATCCCTTATGTACTTTTAACAATAGTGGAATGTATTTTTTAAGCGTACATATAAGGTTCACATCGGACGATGAATGGAATGGGTGGAACTACGTTCAAATGAGCCCGGGTCCATAGAGCTTAAGAAATGAAATGTGTAGTGTTTAACGCCCGCTTTTACTACATACGGCACCGCACCCGGAGAAAACCCGCACCAGCGCCGTGTTGTCCATCACAAATCTCACTTTGCGGTCGCCTGGGATCGAACCCGGGCCGCCTTGGTGAGAGCCAAGCGGTCTCACCACTGATCCACGGCGCGGCCAATAGAGCTTAAGGTTACCAGATATTCATATTTTAGGATAAGGCAAAACCCCAGGAAGAAAACCTTATCCAGTAACTCACTCTGACCGCGATTCGAACTCGGGACCTTTTGAATGTAAGGTAGATACGCTATCCCCACAGCACAGAGGCAGACAGTGAAGAATGCTTTTTATGTTAGTTTCGGGGGTAAGAAATAATTACTATTAATACAACAGGCACAAGAAAGACTGATAATGCAGTGTAATAGCAGACGCAGACAACTTAAAAGTAGGAAAATAACTAAAACAAATAAGAGTAAAAAGAAAAGACCAAATCTTTCGTGTATGCATTTTCAAACATACCAATTATATCTCTGAATAGGTATCTTACAGTATTTCTGAAAATATACTTGAAGTTATTTGGATGCCTTGTCGAAATACCGTTGATATAAGGAAACGTTTATTATTGCAGTTCTGTAATATGAACAGTGTGTGCAGAGATCACTGAGTGCTTGTAACAGGACACTAAGTTAATTCACATTCAACATCAGAAGCTCTAGAATACCTCTAGAATTTGTTAAATCCATATAATGTTTGCAATCCAAAAAACTCGGGGTCCTAAGCCGCTGTGCGCTACTATTTTGACGTAAAAAAATATATTCCACTGCCATTCAACAAAATACAAGTAAAAACATTTTAGTAAATGTGTTTCATATTGTCTGAAATACTCGATAAATGAGCCATTAGCAGTGGTTTTTTTAATTAGCATCGTTTTTAATTATCGTATGTCATAATCAGCTGATGCGTATTGTCATTTCAACATTACCGTAAAGTATTTTTAGCTGAGGCAGCAACCTATATACAAGTTATTGCGGTAACATCGGTTGAAACAAAGATGTTATGAATAATAGTTGTGGTCTTTTTTTCTGTTTCTTATCGGCAGGAAAATAATCTGACAAGATTAGTCAACCCGGGTTTAATCACATGACTGAAATTCCATTGAACTGTAACAGACTGACAGCAATACAAATATAAAGTAGTAGGCAATGCCAGAAAAGCTCTAGTTTCATCGCACTTATTCAATGTGACAGAATGGCAGCAAAATACATTCTTCTTCTAATTGTGTCTGCAGTTGTTTCGCAAGGTAAGTATCCAGATATTTTCAATTTGATTTTGTTTTTAGAAATGATGTGCCACAACATACAAAATTTTGATCTTTTTTAATACTTATATAGAACATCGGCAATAACATTGTTCTGAGTTTCTTAATGGGTACCATAAGTGAAAAACATGAAAGAAGTTTTGTTATGCTATTGTATCTTTAGAACAATTTTTAGGTTAGGTCAGTTCAAGTCAGCTGCAGATAGTTTGGCGGTCGCTCCTAAATAGCTTTGCAGAAATGTCCATATCACAATTTGTGCATGTAACATCAAAGTAGAAATCTTATGTCTCCCTATCAGCATTTTTTTGTTCCTATTCCCTGGTAGATGAATAGCAATCACGTATTGTGGAAACTTAGGCAGTTACATGTATTTGAAGGGAGAAACAAATCTAGTTGCTAATATTTACATATTTTAACAATTTTTATGAATTATATCATCTTGAATGTAATGTTTTTCTCCTTATTGCACTTATTGGTCCATAACTTTTACATTTGCATATGAAACGTTGAATAGTAGGTTTATTTACATTTGAGCATAGAATTTGTTTTATATATAACCGCAAAACTAAAATTTAGTGTTAATGTTTGGTATAAACATATTTAATTCAAATATAGTGGTAAGCAGTTTCTGTGTAAAGAACTCTGACCTCTGTGTATCACAAACTTTGTTTTCATAAAGTATCATCTTCCTGATACTGCCAAAATATTCCTTCCGTTAGTATTTATAAATCATGTGGTTATTTATGTATGTATTTCTTCTCTGCTTTAGCAGTAGGCTTGAAATGCTTTCTTAAATCCCCTTTCCCAGTTATAATTTCATTTCCTGATTTAGCCTTTTTCATGGTCGCACATATTTGTTGAGATGTAAATTATGAATGATTACTGTAAATTCTTCATGCCAATTGTGCTTCTGTATTTATTTATATTTAAATTGTTAAAAAGAGGATTTTTATTGTATTATTGGACATTAGAAAAAGAAAAGGTTAATGTCCACCACCTTCTGGGATCTCCAGTGAAAAAGAAATTCAAGACAGAGTCTTTGCAAGAATGCTCATTATTTTAAGGAGCTTGAAGTTAACTCAGAAAAAATCTCAACAAACATTACAATGTTGTTCAACGAACTGAAGCTATTTCAAAATCAAATACTGTGGTCTTTTGTCAACATGTGGTGTATTGCTACATGATTTTGCATGCGAACTTATTAACATCTGGGATGCTCAGACTGGGCTTTAAGTTACTGGATAATCTTTCATGTAGTCTGAATCTCATTTCCTTGGTTTGCTATCCTGTGGTCCACTCAAAGATGTCTTAAGGAGCAGTTAATTCACATGAAATGAGGTGATGAAGGATACAGTGGATAAGGGACTAAAAATTTTGTTTTCAAGATCATTAAAAGACTTACATAATGCTGAACAAGTTCGTTGAAAAGCAATGGAATCGTGCTAAACAAATTATATAAGCATTATTTATTTCATATTTATTTTTACAACCCAACATTTCTAGTTTGTTCTTTTTTTTAGAATGGTAGGCATTGTGTATACAAATGTTTCATGTATACTGAAATAAAATAGGTATAAAATTGTTATAGTTCTTCTAATAACAGCTCTTATCAAGGCTTTTGCCTATTGTAATTTCATTTTTTTCTATGGATAAATTATTAATATTATGCATCCATTAATGTGATGTTATTGATAATATATCATACTCTAAGTCATTGTTGATAAATGCCAAAAGAAGGTTGTATTAATAAAATAGTAGCTACTTAGCATACCAAAGCATGGGTAAATGGCCAACTACAAAAAGCTATTGGTTTATGATTTAGAATCAAAAGTATTAATTTATCACTTTGTTAATTAATATGATGGTTTTACTGTTTTCTTCTTTCCAGTTGGACAAACACAGCACTGGCCTAGTTTGAAAAAGGCTAGATTTATTTCATTGCAAATGCAGCATAGTTTGTTTACAAAAATTCATAAACTCATTTTTTTTCCCTTTCTCATCAATGTTGACATTAGGAGGCACTTGGGTTCCCTCAGAGTGAGGGAGCAGAAGCATCTGACCTGAGATGAAATCAGGGTTGAGGGGTCAGCCCAACGCTTGATGGAGCAATTGGTGGAATGATGGTGGGGGAAATCGGAGGACCTGGAGGAAACCCACCCCAGTGCCATGTTGTCCACCACAAATCCCACTTTGCAACATTTAAAAATTGTACAATAAGTGGATTGAGACACACTGTACTTTGCAATCTTCAATTTTCTTTCAAGAAGAAAAAGTTTCAAGAAATTGATAATGCCTTCAAGTGGAGGCAAAACACATTGAAAGAAAATTGAGGTATGTGAAGTACAGAGTGTATCACTTGACTTACTGCATAATTTTTAATTATTGCATTACTCTAGTGTTAATTCCAATTTGCATTTTCAAATTTTTAACATTTGTTGCACTGAGCTGTAGTTATTAAAATGTGTTTGAAGATGCTGATTGATTTATCCCTCATATATCAGCATCTTCAACTCCGATATTTACAATTTTAAAAAATGTTTACAAATATTCTTTCTGTAGTTCCATACATATAACAATTCTTATATCCTTAACACTAATCACATTTTATCTTTTCTATCATTAATTGTTTTGTTTTCTGTTGCCAGAAACTTCTTTTGAGAAAGAACCACCAGTTTTCAGTGACTGTTATACAGTGAAAGGAACACTTTATATTCCTTATGCAGAAATTCGAGAACCATTTTATGCTTGGTATGACCTGAAGCTTGGCTCAAGTCGAATTGATTACTATGGAGGTAAGTGAAAAATATTGTTTGAATGTTAAATAACAGATTACTTTCCCTAATTTCAATGAATATAACACTTACTTTAATCTAGGCTTAAAGCAAACACAAGGAAACTTATTTAACACTTAATGAACAAAAATATCACTGCACTAAATACCCAAAGCTTATACAGTTTTATTATGTAATATTTTTTTAAAAAACTCAATACTCGTAAACTACATATGTTGATTTTCTGGTTCTGTATCTCATTAGAATTCCCTTCTTTGGGGAAAGTAATAAAGATATCATGTAGCCCGTTCTTTAAATTACTAAAGCATTTGAAATACCAATTTTTACAAGTGGTTTGGCAATTGTTTGAAAAGGTAACACATACACAAGCACTTATACAAATATAAACAAACATTTATACAAGTTCTTTTGCTTTTGGTGTTGATTACATACATTTTCATAAATGATTAAACCAAAATATAACATTAATAGAGGATTTTAGGTTTTCAGTTTTGTTTTATATACATGATTGAAAGTGACCTAACGACACTATTAAAGAATACTTTCTTTGGAGTGTTTTTCCTTAGCTGTTGCTGCTATCGCAACGAACAAATAAACACTTAATAGTATGCAAATAAACAGAAGGCTACACATGATTGCAAATTTTGTGGGCTCAAATAGATGAAGAGCTCAGCTGAAGGGTGCAAATAAAACTCATTCTACCAAAATTTAGCTTTGTTTGCTTTACACTAAGAAACTTAGAAAACCTCTGCTTAACTAAAATGCTTGAACAGCATATTTTGCCTGTTTTCACTTCCTATGAAATTATCTTCTGGTATAATTCAACAGATAGCAAGAAAATATTTATATTACAACAAAGAATCATAAGTACAGGGTCCTGCAGAAACTGTAAAGTTATTTTAATATGTATATTAGACTCTAATACATATAACAGCTGTGGTGGTACATACTCAAATTACAGAGTTTGGAATTACAATTATGCACTTTCACTTGTTAAAGAGAACATCTTTTAGATGCACACCATCACTTTCAATACACTGCTGTATGCAGCTTCGAAAGTTATTCATTACACGATGCAGTGTCACTGGTTGAACCTCTCTTATAGCCTCACAGATCCTCTACTTTAATTATTCCAGGTTGTGAGGCTGTCTGACATATTTGATGCAATTCCATGCTTCTTTGCTGATCTCTTCGGACTCCTTAGTACAGATACCCTTACCCACGCAATGTTTTCTGGTGTATGCCCAGATCGTGGTGGACCAGGTGGGGATATATTTTACGCTGCCTCTCTGATGCCAATGACTGAACTATCTTCTGATAGCATCATCAGATGGATGATCATGCCAATTCAGTTGTTGTCAAAGTATTTGTTGCGTTTCTATTATGGAACCTATTTTGATGAACCACTCAACAGTGACAATGCACTCTATTGTCCAATGCTCCAGGCTGACTAATCAGTGTAAGAGAGAGAAGCAGATGGCTAAAAATATCTCCAAGGTCAACATTACAAGACTGCCGCACATAACAAGTAAAAGCCCCATGTAATTTGAAAATATAATGTATTAAAATACCTTTATTGTTTCTTCCGGACCCTGGATTAATTTTGGTTTTGTTCCTCGTTATTCCATAGACCATTATTTAAAATTCAAACAATTCTTACTCTTGCTGGTAAATACATATAGTATACATAAATGACCAAAATTTTCGTTTTTGCTCTATGAGTTATGCAGGCAATTTTAAATGAACCAACAGTTGGTTCTTCCAAAAATGATATTATTCTGTAATAAACATTTTTAATTACCTTCCATGCTATTTAAAACTATTAGCAATCCTAATCAACATAGATCTTCAAGAAGGACTTAAAGTAATTTTTTATATTAATATAATTTTGAGTCGAACTAGTACTCATTTATTGCTCAATACTAGCATTTTTGGAGGGGATAGGGGCATCTCTGTCAGTATCTTGATGAATTTGAAGTTTGGGTTATCTTCAAACTTAATGTCAAAATTGAACTATTTTCTTTCATATTTCTTTATGAAAATTTTTTCCCACGTGGTTAATGCAGCTGGACCTTGGACACTTTTTAATAAATGTATTTCTCATTCTATATCGTGATTATCCTTCCAAAAATGGTACACTACTGCTGATTTATCTATTTCTTTGTTCCTGATGTTTCTAAAATGCTCCTAAAACCTAATGTTCAAATTCCTTTTAGTTTTTACAATTTAAAAAGTTGTCACAGCCTTTGCAGTATATCCGGAACATGATTTTGTGCTTCATTGTGTCACAGTCCTTACTCACTGGAATGTTTATATGCTTATTCCTCATATACTGTGAAAGAATTCTTTAATTTGAATAACATCTCTTTGGAACCAGTAAACAAATTTAATATAAGAAACCAAAAATAGACAAAATTCCTCTGGAAAAGAAGTCTGGCATTTATAGAATTAGTTGCTCAGACTGCAGTAAGATATACATTGGAAAGACAAAATATAATATTGGAAACCAGATTATAAGAACACTTCACTATCATCAAGCAAAAGGAAACTGATAAATCTGCAGTGGCTGCATATTTCTAGGAACATAACCGCAACATAGAACAAAAGCCCATTTACTAAAATCAGTTCACATGAATAAAAAATTAAACATCTGGGAAGACATTTATATAAAGAAATTCCAAAACACATTCAATGAATTTTGACATCCATTGGAAGAAAATACTTTGCATAGCCTCATTGAATCATTGCCAGAGGTCTTGTCTCTGGAGCACCTTTATAAGCTGGAGCACCAAAGTTCTAGCCAGTTGACAACTTCTTGATAATGCCTTCAAATTCAGGCGGAACATATTGAAAGAAAATTTGTGGTATATGAAGTACAGAGTGTTTCAGTTGACTCATAGTATAATTTTTAGTTACAGAATTCTTTACTTGTTCAACAGATAAATATTCAAATGTGGGGCAGATTACATGATTTGGTGATTTATACTTATTTGCTATTAATTGTTATTGATCACTTTAATAAATGTTGCAAAGTTTGCTCTTGAAATTGTGGTGGTTTATACATTTTAATTTTTGTGATATAATGCAAGATAGGAAAAATTTATTATTATTGTTGGTGGTTGTTTTATTAGTGATGATGCATGTTCCATTGTTGTATGAATTGTTCAGTATCTCTGAGTTTTGCTCATTATGGGATTAAGTAAACAACAAACAGAGATAATTATGTGTGTTTGGAGGAATTTAGTAACAGTGACATCAAAATTAATTGTAAGAACTATTTGTAGCCAATCTCAGAAACTATTTGTAGTTGGTTTATTAATACTCGTCACTGACCTGTTTATATTTATGAGGGACTAGTTTCAAAGGCCGCTGTCTCCATTTTCAATCTTTCTCCAACTAGCATCTGTTGTCAACTTCTCTCCTCTCTGGTGGTGAAACTATGAACTTCTTTGTCAAATTATCTACTGGTGGGATTTCAAAGTTCATTACGCAGTCCTTATTTTTCCATATGAATATGTTCTTCCATGTTGTTAGTTTATTTTGGTTTATCACTCCTTTTAATAACTTTGGATTTGGATCAATGTCATGATTTTTATTCCAAAAATGAAATGCTTCTGCTTACTTATCTTCTTGTTTCAATCTGATGTTTCTAAAGTGCTCTTTGACTCTGGTTTTTAGATTTCTTTTAGTTTGACCTATGTAGCATTTTTCACAATTCTTACAACTTATTTGGTATATTCTGGATCTGTTAACTGATGGGATTTCATCTTTTGATTGTGAATTTAGCAATTTTAAAATTGAATTAAAAACCTACTAATGGACATTCAATTTTAAAATTGCTAAATTCAAAAACAAAATATGAAATCCCATCAGTTAACAGATCCAGAATATACAAAATAAGTTGTAAAAACTGTGAAAAATGCTACATAGGTCAAACTAAAAGAAATCTAAAAACCAGAGTCAAAGAGCACTTTAGAAACATCAGATTGAAAACAAGAAGAAAAGTCAGCAGTAGCATTTCATTTTTGGAGCGAAAATCATGACAGTGATCCAAAGCCACAATTACTAGAAGGAGTGATAAACCAAAATAAACTAACAACATGGCAGACGATAACACATGCTAGTTGGAGAGAGGCTGAAAATGGAGACAATGGCCTTTGAAACTAGTCCCTCGATAATATAAAAAAGTGACGAGTGTCAATAAAACAACTACAAATAGTTTTACTATTAAACAGAGAACTTAAATATTATACAGAATAAGGAACTGAGGAAACATTTACAATATTAGACATATTATTAATATTCATTAAGAGCCACTGCTTTATTTATAAAGGTTAATGAAAGTTTCAAAAACCCAAGCTACAAATAATGCTTCGTTTTTGTGAGTCATAAAACTCTATGAATAATTAAAGAAGACAGAACAGAAAATCAAACTTCTTTCTAAAGTTAGAGAAGTTTGTTCAAAATGTACAACCTGCGCCAATATATTTCCAAACTTTTCTCTAATTCTGCTGGACTCTATGAAGTATTTTGAGGTTGTTATTTATATCTTCTGCTACTCATAGTGTTCTTTCTTGCAGTGTTTTTCATATCAGACACTTCTGTAATGTATATGCAAGATTTCATGTTGTGCCAAAGAAAAAAAAATTATTGTATTTAGGGTGATCCTGGTAGCCATCTCATTGGTCCATTCTGAGAAATCTGTCATTCTACATAGGTGATCACATACAGCTCTATTTATTTGAGGAGATGTGTCAGCATATAATAGTCACAAATCATTTTTTACTGCTAGAAAAACATTCTCAAGTAGAACTTGTAACGTTTCTTGAAGAGACTGAAGGTAGATTGGCTCCTGTCTAAACTGGAGGACTGTGATTCCTGCCCAAACATTTACAGAAAATATGTTCTGAAAGCGTCTTGTCATATCTTGTGTGAATAATACATATTTTTTTTATTTCAAAAATATGTATCTATACATATAGATATATATTTTCTTTTTCTTATTTGTACCTTTTTTTTTTCATTTTTTCCATTTGTTTACTGTTTGCTTTCTGTATTTTTAAACGTATACACTATACATATAAATACCCATGCCCAAGTCAGGACTCGAACCCGCAACCCTCTAAGCGGTGGATGCTGGAGATATACACACTAATGACCATGGCTACGAGGGCCAGCTATCGTAAGATTGGTGTATGCATTATGGTATTTATTTACTCCATTTCTGGTAAATATTGCTTCATCCATTGTTAGAATTTTAAGGAAAAGTCCTCTCCTTGTTGAAGAAACTATTTGCAAAATGCAATCTTTGGTGCATAATTTGCTTCAGAGAAATACTAGATGTGCAAGAGCGTAGCAAGTTTAATTTTAATGTTCTTAAAACAGTCCTATGGGATACACCAATAATGCAGGCGATACCACAGTTGCTCTTAGGATTTCTTTTGGTAAAATTTCTTTGACCAACTCTTTTAACATGAGTAGATATGCATCCTGTATCTGAGCTCTTTAAGAAATGAAAACAAATGTCCTATGATATAATGACTTTTTATTTGGAAGTCTTTCTTGATAAATTCTTGCTGCAGCTACTGCTGATGACAAATTTTGAAAGCTTACAATCATAGAGTGAAATTCTAAATATATTTAAAAATGCAGAAAATATTTATCTTTCAATTTCCTCTAAGAAATATTTGGAAAAAGCATATAAGTTCCTTAAAAATCTATTTGTTCTATTCATTACAAAGTTTCATCATCCTCAAAGATGATCATAGGTGAACTTTCATCCTGAATACATTATATTGGAAAGATTAATTTTTCACTACCAGAAATATTTCTTATTTTATTATCTCTTACAAAATTCTGTAGAAAATGCAGATCCTGTGATAAAACTATGTTTTGATGATCATAGGAATGGTAAAAACATATCAGCTAAGCAAGGAAGGTACCTATGGTACCAGTCTGAAGGTGGCACCAGTTACTACGGAACAAGAAGAGAATGTGGACATGTGCTTGCAAGTAAATGGAAGCTCTGAACAGAAAATACAACCACAGAGCATACTACCAGACCTTAAAGACTTTAAGGTGAGTATATACAAGAAAAGAAAATGAAAATGCAGGCTTATGAGTCCTTAAGGAATCTTAGTTGAGCAGTGTTGATAGATTGTTAGTACAGCTTAGTTAGCTTTTGGAGAATCAACATTATAAATTTATACTTATTTGAATATAAAATGCTTGTAGAACAAATATCTCTTGAGATGAGGTGGTTTGAAGCTCTTAAAATGAAATGCAAAATAGTAAATTACATTTAAAGGGACTCGATTTATGACACTAACCAACACTTACTTTTAAATTTTTCCGGAACATGTTTCAGAGACTTTGCCTCCATCCTCAACCGGCCATCGACTGGTTCTCAGTGGTGTAGCTGGCGATATTTTGTCATAGGTCTCCTCTGGTGGCGGTTCGAGAAACTTGCTGAACAAATTTTTCTGAAGGATGTCGAAATTGAATACTTTGTTCCTATTTTTTGAAATGAAGATTTGTTCCCCTATGGACAGTTCTTGTTTTCCTGATGTATGTTTTAGTAGTTTTGGTTCTGGATTTATGTTGTGGTTTTTTTTTCCTAAAAATGCATGGCAACTGCTGATTTTTCTAAATGTTTATATTTTATGTTTCTAAAGTGTACCTTTGCTCTTGTTTCTAAATTTCTTTTGGTTTTTCCCAAATAAATTTGACTGCGGTCGCCGCATTCAATTTGAAATATACCAGATTTTTTGTTAGATGGAATGGCATCTTTGATTGAGCAAATTAGTTTTTTTTTAAGGAGAAATGGTTGACTCATGCTAGTTTAATGTTTTGTTGTTTGAAGACTTTTTTGAATATATCAAAGGCCCTTGGATGGTAAGTGAATTTTTTGAAAATCATATTAGTTTCTGTAGCTGAGAGGGTTGTGGTTGGGTTCAGATTACATCGAACTAACCAAATTATGCATAGAACAAAATTTATTCCAGTTTCAAACAAAATATTTCCACTAAACTTCAGGTTTAGCAAGGGACAACCCCCTATCACCCTTCCTGGCCGATCTGTACATGAGTGCATTAGAAATAAGGATCATTAAAGGTTTCCCTTGGATGTTCAAACTCTGGCAACGATATGTAGATGACATCTTTGCAATAGTACCAAAAAAACACATCAGTGAAGCACTAAAACTTTTAAATGTCCAAGAAAAAAGCATCAAGTTAGTTAGTTAGTTACTAACACTCCCCACATGGCGACCTTGGCCTTCGGGGTAACCTCACCCCACCAAGTGATGACCGGACCCATTTCTCAGGTGGAGGCACCCAGAGGGCGGTGTCCATTACCTCCGATGATAGGGTGATAGTGAAGATGGCGGTGAGGTGAGAGGACCTACAGTTTTTACTGTGGACTCCGAACCACGTTGGGCATAGGGGATACTTCACGTGTGCTAGACAGAGGTGAAGGCGTGGATAGGGCCGACTTAAAATCGCCAACCCCAGAGCCGGGAATCGAACTCGGGACCCTTAGAACGGGAGCCGCGAACGAAACCACCGCGCTACCCCGGCGCCCAAAAAGCATCAAGTTCACTGTAGAAATAGAAAAAGACGAGTATTTTCCATTTTTGGATCTAAAAATAATGAGAAATAAAAGCAGACTAAACTTTGGCATTTACAGAAAACCAACACAGACAGACAACTACATAAAAGCTAATGGCTGCAACCCAAGATCCCACAAACAGGCAATCTACAAAAGTTTAGCACACAGACTGGTCAACATCCCTCTCACAGCAGAAGAATACAAAACAGAATACAACAAAATTATTGAAATAGCACAAAAAATTACTTTCCCAAATCATTAGTAGACAAAAAAGTGAACTTAGCGAAAAAGAAGAAGCTAATAAAGGAAACCACAACCCTCTCAGCTACAGAAACTAATATGATTTTCAAAAAATTCACTTACCATCCAAGGGCCTTTGATAAATTAAAAAAAGTCTTCAAAAACAAAACATTAAACTAGCACCAGTCAACCATTTCTCCTTAAAAAAACCTAATTTGCTCAAACATCAAAGATGCCATTCCATCTAACAAAAAATCTGGTATATATCAAACTGAGTGCAGTGACTGTAGTCAAATTTATATTGGAAAAACCAAAAGAAATTTAGAAACAAGAGTAAAGGAACACTTTAGAAACATAAAATACAAACAATTAGAAAAATCAGCAGTTGCCACACATTTTTGGGAAAAAAACCGCAACATAAATCCAGAACCAAAACTACTAAAACAAACATGGGAACAAATCTTCATTTCAAAAAATAGGAACAAAGTATTCAATTTCGACATCCCCCAGAAAGATTTATTCAGCAAGTTCCTTGAATTGCCAGCAGAGGAGACCTATGACAAAATATCGTCAACTACATCAATGAGAACCAGTCGATGGCCGGTTGAGGATGGAGGCAAAGTCTCTGAAACATGTTCCGGAAAAATTTAAAAGTAAGGGTTGTTTAGTGTCATTAATCGACTCCCTTTAAATTTAATTTATTATAACAACACTGTTTTCAACACTTCCAAGAGAGGAATTGCAAAATAATAACTTACATCATTCAAACTCTTTATTTTTAATATGTCTCCCTGCATGCAAGTGCACTTTGCCTATCAGTGCTTTTATTTCATCTTGAAAATAAGATTCCCCTAGGACTGCAAAATGCTTGTCAGTTCTGGCTATCAGTTCATTTAAAGATAATTGGTCTGCCTCAGTAGAGTAGATGGCAGAGTGTCAATAATGATGATGATGATGATGATGATGATGATGATATGAAGATGTTGTGACTTTGTGGGTTCCTGAAATTAAAAAGTTCAATTACACCACTCAAAATGTTCTTTATTTCCACCTTATTTCAATATCGCAATTACAATTTAATGTACACAATTACATTTTTGTCAGTTCGTCTTTACATGTACGCTCGGCGCTACTTACACACCACACGCCACAACAACACTACTTGCCCGGCTCACACTACTCAACTGACTGTCGCCTCACTTGTATCGATCGGCCCCGAAGTTTCTCGAATCTCCTTTTATGGAGGGGGAAAACATTCTGGAAGCTTCGTGCACCTTCGAGCGGTAGGAGGAGGGGTAAAGAAAGACCCAGCCACCCCTCCTGTCTCCCTTCCCTCCGCTGGCCTACATTTATTGATTGGCATCGTGGGCTTGCCGTTTGGGTAACAATATGATATGATGATATGATGACGATATGATGATATGATGATGATACAATGATGATACGATGATATGATGATATGATGATATGATGATGATGATGATGATGATGATGATGATGATGATGATGATGATGATGATGATGATGATGATGATGATGATAAGACCTTAGATGTGCTGGCAATTTTTTGTGAAGCAATAAGCCCATCACATTTGGATTCCTGTCAGAAATATTCTTATTAAAACTTTGCCTAAAAAAATCGTCCTTGTGCCTAGTGTTATGACTATGAATATTACTATTTTTAAGATTTTCCTTTTGTACTGCATAAGTTACTACTTTATAAACATACAGAGAATATTATTAAATTTTAGATGAGTCGCATTTTTTACACAGAGAATATACTGTTAATATTCCTTTATCCTTAAATATTTCCCTACATGATTCTCGGGAACTCAAATTGTAAATAATTGTGATGGCCCTTTTTTGCAATCGAAATAACCTTCCCATATGCGTTGCAGCAGCACAGACCCAAATTTCAATTCCGTATAATAAATGTGGAAATATGACTCCATAGTAAATAATTTTAAGCCCTTTTTCATCAAAGACATTTTTGAAGTAACATAACAAATATACAGCTTTACTTACTTTATCACAAATATGATTTATGTGTCCTGCCCATGTTAGTTTTCTGTCAAGAAATATTCCTAAGAATTTATGTTCACTCACATCTTCGATGTTGCAGCCATTTACAGGTAATGACAGATTTGTGGTAATTTTGTTACTCTGTGAGAAAAGAATTAAGGTTGTTTTTGTCATATTACAAGAAAGATGGTTTTCTTTGAAGTAATTTATAACCAAATCAATAGATTTCAATAAGTTATCCTTTAATATGCCTGTATTCCCACCCTTCATATAGCCGTAGTATCATCTGCATACGATATTATATTTGTGTTTTCGGAGTTTGGTATGTCATTTACATATAGTGTAAACAATAATGGTCCCAGGACTGACCCTTGTGGTACCCCACACATGACCTGCTTGAATTCTGATTGCACTTTGTTTACCAGTTTTCCCTTTCTATTATATATTAATGTTGACTGTTTCCTGTTTACCAAATAGGACCTGAACAGTTCTTTTGCCAAGCCTCTTATCCTGTATGCTTCCAGCTTCATTAACGTTATAGTGTGGTCAATGCAATCAAATGCTTTAGAAAGATCAAAGAATAATGATCCAACTTTTTCATTTTTTTCCAGGTTTTCTGTGACTATATGTATCAATTCCCTTATTGCAGTAACTGTTGATCGTCACTTCCTAAAGCCGTGCTGAAAATTTTCCATAATGTTATTTTTATCCAGAAAATCTACTAGTCGATTTAGTAGGAGTCTTTCAAAGAGTTTTCCTATCTCTGATGTTAAAGTGATGGGTCTGTAGTTGTTCATATCATTCACATTCCCTTTTTTATGCAATGGACGAACTACACTTATCTGCCTCACGTTCAATAGGTTCCAAGTTTGAATCTCGGTTGGGTTGAGTTATCTGGATAAGATATTTTTTCAGGGTTTTCCCTTATCCTGAGATGAATGTTTGGTAGCTAAGCTCTATGAACCTGGGCTCATTTGAGCATTTCACCCATTTCATTCGTTGTTCCAATATGACTTAACCCTTTCACTGATATGGACATCATATGACGTCCAAGTTAAAATGCCCCAAACCGATATGGACGTGTATAGACGTCCTGCGCATACATGCATTTAATGCTCATTTAACGCCAGTTATTTTAATCTTCCTATTTTACAATAAATTTAAATTAGTTCTATAAGGGATGTAAACGTACCCTTAAAGGTTTCTTTTTGAATTGTACACCTCCAAATCTGGATAAACACCCAAGGACACATCTGCAGATTCACACCAAATAATATTGGTTTCATTGCAAACTTTTTTTTCGTAACACACTACACATTTTCGAAATGGTTACAATTTGTTTGGTTGTGGGTGGTATCCGTTTAGGAAGTTGTTTTCTCTCAACTATGGGGGCTGATTCTTACCCCCCAGTATAATGAGGTCTCTGAGTATTATAGTACTCAGGTTACGAGCTCCGTATATGCACAAGTACAGGTAGATGAATGTCTTACATGAATTTACAGCTCTGAAAATTACTAAACAATTGTGCATGGTTACATCCAGTGGTATAAAAATACTTTTTTTACCATTTAACTGTTTTTCGTAAAGAGGGATAGCTAGTAATAGCTGTTTCGCATCACCCATATTTGACCCGCCATTTGCCCCAAACAATGGAGTAGCTAACATGCCATCTGTAGACCAGTACACATCACTGCTACCTATGTCCTAAACATCTCCTTCATAATCACACAACAAATCTTCCAGATTTTCTACAGTAATTTCAGAAGCCTGTACATATCCTACCCAAGCTAATTTATTTGCTACATTATGGGGATAAGCCATGGTTAACATTGAAATTTAACAATTTCAAATGTGCCATTCATTTAGCTCTTGATAGCTATAAGAAATCAATCTGAATACAGAGAGAGTATAAATAACTAAAATACTGAACCAAAACAGCTGCAACCAGAAACCTTGGTTGAGAAACACTGTAATAACAGATGCTGACAGAGAGTTTTCTTTTCAGTGTAATGCAACATATACTCGTATGATTATCGCTTGGTATAACATAAATAAACTAAATTTGAACCGGAGAAGTCGCTGGCATAGCTATACATACATTGGTTCGTATACACACAAAACAAAATGATTAAAATATTAGGCATGTTCGGCGCAAAGAATGGCTTTTGCTACAGTGAAACAAAGTAGTGAAATTTCGACGATTTATTACTGTAGTCTCTACTTTATTGTTACTGTAGATTTATACTGCCTTTAATGGGTTTTAAACCATTTTTTGTTTCATTTAAATAACTTAATAAATACGGAACATACGGAATTGTATTTATATGCATTTTTACAGCATTTAACAGTTTAAATGCCTTGTTCTTTTTATTGGGTATCTGTGTCCGTCCCCTGAAGGATTTAAATAGCCATCGGCGAAGCGGTTAATGTTGGAGGATGTAAATTAAAAAATAGAAGATAATTTAGATAATTTCTGTCCATCAAGAAAAATTTTGAAGTTTGAGAAAAGATGGAAGTCTGAATGCAGTCATATCAGGCAAATAAGACAGGTGTGGCTACAATAGTTCATGTATTAAATTATAGATGAGTTGTATTTATAACACATCAGCTTCACTTACGTACCTATATTGAAAACATGTTTTGCAAACCATTGTTTGCCTCATCGGCTCTAATGCAACTCTAATTTAATAATTGTTTCACTTCACTGTGGTGTTCCAATACAGTTAAATTTCGAAATAGTTCTTGTATTTTTTTGTGCCATGGCAACTACACATGTGCTGGCGTAGATTGTCTTGAAGTAAGATGACTTTCTTCCTTGCTGAACTTGGGCTTTACTCATGTATCTTCTATTATTATTACTTCATGTGTTAGCATAATATTTTCACATAATTGTTTGGCCAGTAGGAAGGTAATCTATCAATAGAATCCCATTCATATCCTAAAACTAATATTATACCCTTTCTGAGCAACTGTATTTCCTTTGCTTTCTTTGATGGCAGAGAATCAGCATCGGCTAATCGACTGGGAGGGAGGTAGGTAGGTGTGGATCCATGTCTCACCTATGGTGAACTGTTGCAAAATATCAAGTGGGTTTCTCTGAATATGGGCCAAACGTTGTTCAGATAGTTGACTCTTACATGTTTTTGATCTTGTATTAACAGTTGCAGAAACCGTAGAGTAAATAATTTTTTCACACTCAAATGCTCAGTTATAATGCGATATGTCCAAATTCATATAACACCTCTATAGCATCAGTAAATCTCACACTTTCAGTTGGCAATTCTCCAGGATTATTTCATACACTTCTGCAATAATTTCTATAGTAGTTTGGCTAGCTATGTACTCTTTGTGATTTTACTTTCAAACTGTGTCAGAACTGTATTAGTGCTTATGTTTGTTGAGGTTTGGTTATTGTTTGTCATGTTTTTTTGTAATTTACATCCTCCAACCTTAAGTCATATCGGATGAATGAAATGGGTGCAATGATGCTCAAATGAGTCCGGGGTCCATGGATCTTAGAGTTACCTGACATTCGTCTTTCAGGATAAGGGAAAACCCCAGAAAAAACTTATCCAGGTAACTCACCCTGACCAAGATTCGAACTCAGGACCTCTTGAACATGAGGTAGACACGCTACCATCCACGCTACCGAGGCGGGCTTGTTTGTCATGAATTGTGAGATTTCTCTTGTTTAATTTTTTTGTTTGTTTAATATTTCCACTTTTGTAATCTCAGTGTTTATTCCTGTACTTGCTTTGGGTGTCCCTTGCTCCTCTCCCTCTCACACACTCCTACACCATACATATTTGGAAATTTTTTTAAAATATTATGGTTTTCAGCATTCTGTTCTATGTTGAGCATAAAACACAGCTGAATTTTTCTCAGAGGCATCCTTATCAGGCTTGAGGTTCTTCTATGGGCATAAGTCTACAACACAGGACCACCTCATCCGAAGGAAGCCAGCTGAGGATTTTTACACCCAAAAAAATCCATTGCTCTCCTGCAGATTTGAATCTGCAACATAGGCTAGTTTGTTACTCCTAGACTATGTACTAAGACAGATTCAAGTGATTTAGAGCTGTTCTGCCACTAAAATCTAACAAAGAAGGCAACTCTTAATCTTTTAATGTTATTTGCTAACATTTTGATAAGTTAATTAAACCTTTAACCACTTTTTCTTTACAACAAGGAAAGTTTTGCCATCATGAAATATGTTATTAAATTTTAGATGAGTCGCGTTTTTTACACATCTGCTTCACTTTCGTACCTATTTTGAGGACATGTTTCGCAAATCTTCGCTTGCATCTACGGCTCTTGTGCGACTGACGCTAGATCCAGCGGTGTGGGTAATTCTGGGGTTGTTGCTGCCATCTGTTGATTTAGTGATGAACTGAAATGTGGGATTCTCTTCTAGCGGGATTTCAAAGTTCATTAGTTGGTTTTTATGTTTTTCTATGTATATCCTCTCCCATATGACGAGTTCACTATGTTTTTGTACGTATTTTAGTAATTTTGTGCTATCTTCAATTTCATGATTTTCAGACCAGAAATGAGCTGCTATTGCGGACTTATCAATATTTTTGTATCTTAAGTGCCTGAAGTGTTCTTTCTTTCTAGTGCCTATGTTCCTTTTTGTCCTTCCTATGTAAATTTTTTCACAGTCTTTACACTTAATTTTGTAAATGCCTGACTTTTCCTCTGGTTTTATCTTATCAGTATTATTACTGTGAAGTAGGTTTTTAATGTTGTAATTGTTTTTTGGTGCCAATGTTATATTGTATTTCTTGAGTATTTTTTGGAACTTTTTTGTGGCCCAGGGGTGGTAAGTAAATTTAGCAAATCTAGTTTCTTGTTTTATTGGTGTGAGAGCTGTGATCTGTTTTAATTTCTTTTGAAGTTTGAATAATTTTAGTTTTTTATCTACAAGGTTTTTTCCATATCCATTTTTGATTGCAGTTTTTAAGATTTGATGGTATTCGTTTTGATATTCTTGTTGGCTGAGAGGTAGATTTACTAATCTGTGTGTTAGACTGTTGATGGTTGCATGTTTGTGTGGAATTGGGTTGAAACTATTTGCTTTGATGTAATTATCTGTGTGTGTTGCTTTTCTATGAATGCCAAATTCTAGTTTTTCATTGCCTTTTTTGATTTTAAGGTCTAAAAAAGGTAGAGTACAGTCCTCTTCAGTTTCTACTGTGAATTGTATGCTGGGTTCTTGCAGGTTGAGTAGTTTCAAAGCATCATCTATTAGTTTGTAGGGCACTATTGCAAAGATGTCGTCTACGTATCTGTACCATGTTTTAAACATATGAGGGAAGGCTTTAGTAATATGTGTTTCGAAAAAGCTCATGTATAGATTGGCCAAAAATGGTGATAATGGGCTTCCCATAGCTAGTCCTGAAATTTGTTTATAATATTTTCCATCGAAGACAAAATAATTTTGATGTATACATAATTCAGTCATTGCCACATATTCTTCTATTGCATTGGCATCCAGGTTTATAGAATTTAGCCATTTTTTCAGTTGAATCAAAAGTTTGTCTAATGGAATGCTAGGGAAGAGGGAGCGGACATCAAAGGATACTAAAGTGTCATGAGGTTTAAGTTTAAGATTTTGAATTTTTTCTACCAGGTCTAAAGAGTTTTTTATACTCTGAGTATGGAATTGAAAATAACGAATATAGACCTCTCTTTGTATAACCTACATCTAAAACTTGTAAAATTACTAGGAAACACAGCATGGGACCACTTAGAAGCCAAATCATTTGAACACATCAATTATAAAGTCAAAGAGAAAATTTATCGTCAAAATAAGAAACTAAAACGTAATCATAATCATTGGCAACCAAAACATAACAAAATTTCAGCAAAGAACACATCCCCAGATAGTGTAATTAACCTCTCTAAGCAAAATTTTAACAAGGAAGAAATAGATGTACTTAACCAAGGCCTAAAAACATGTATAACATACTCCAGCAACCCGGATGAATTCATTGCAGACATAGAATTAGCAGTAGAAGGCTTGGAAACCATGGACAAAAATATAATTAGGAAAAAATCAGCTCCTATATTGGAAAACTTAATAAATAAAAAGCCAATAAAACATTTGAAACAAATTCAGATAATTAAATCTTTAAGGAAAAAGGATGTAATCTTCTCAAGGGCTGATAAAGGAAACAAAATAGTAATCTTAGATACAGCTACATACAAAGAAAAAATGTTAGAGTTACTACAACAAAAAGAATTCCAGGAAATAGATTCTAATCCACTCAACCGATGCATAAAAGATGTACAAAAAACCATCATTAATAGTAAAATTTTAACAACTACAGAACAAAAAACTATCAAACCAGACAACCCTACCCTTGCAAGAATATATGGTTTGCCTAAAATACACAAACCCAACATACCCATGAGACCCATTGTAAATAATATAAACACTCCTACTTACCTTCTGGCAAAATGGCTAACCAAAAAATTTCAGTCCTTTCCACAATTCCATACTCAGAGTATAAAAAACTCTTTAGACCTGGTAGAAAAAATTCAAAATCTTAAACTTAAACCTCATGACACTTTAGTATCCTTTGATGTCCGCTCCCTCTTCCCTAGCATTCCATTAGACAAACTTTTGATTCAAGTGAAAAAATGGCTAAATTCTATAAACCTGGATGCCAATGCAATAGAAGAATATGTGGCAATGACTGAATTATGTATACATCAAAATTATTTTGTCTTCGATGGAAAATATTATAAACAAATTTCAGGACTAGCTATGGGAAGCCCATTATCACCATTTTTGGCCAATCTATACATGAGCTTTTTCGAAACACATATTACTAAAGCCTTCCCTCATATGTTTAAAACATGGTACAGATACGTAGACGACATCTTTGCAATAGTGCCCTACAAACTAATAGATGATGCTTTGAAACTACTCAACCTGCAAGAACCCAGCATACAATTCACAGTAGAAACTGAAGAGGACTGTACTCTACCTTTTTTAGACCTTAAAATCAAAAAAGGCAATGAAAAACTAGAATTTGGCATTCATAGAAAAGCAACACACACAGATAATTACATCAAAGCAAATAGTTTCAACCCAATTCCACACAAACATGCAACCATCAACAGTCTAACACACAGATTAGTAAATCTACCTCTCAGCCAACAAGAATATCAAAACGAATACCATCAAATCTTAAAAACTGCAATCAAAAATGGATATGGAAAAAACCTTGTAGATAAAAAACTAAAATTATTCAAACTTCAAAAGAAATTAAAACAGATCACAGCTCTCACACCAATAAAACAAGAAACTAGATTTGCTAAATTTACTTACCACCCCTGGGCCACAAAAAAGTTCCAAAAAATACTCAAGAAATACAATATAACATTGGCACCAAAAAACAATTACAACATTAAAAACCTACTTCACAGTAATAATACTGATAAGATAAAACCAGAGGAAAAGTCAGGCATTTACAAAATTAAGTGTAAAGACTGTGAAAAAATTTACATAGGAAGGACAAAAAGGAACATAGGCACTAGAAAGAAAGAACACTTCAGGCACTTAAGATACAAAAATATTGATAAGTCCGCAATAGCAGCTCATTTCTGGTCTGAAAATCATGAAATTGAAGATAGCACAAAATTACTAAAATACGTACAAAAACATAGTGAACTCGTCATATGGGAGAGGATATACATAGAAAAACATAAAAACCAACTAATGAACTTTGAAATCCCGCTAGAAGAGAATCCCACATTTCAGTTCATCACTAAATCAACAGATGGCAGCAACAACCCCAGAATTACCCACACCGCTGGATCTAGCGTCAGTCGCACAAGAGCCGTAGATGCAAGCGAAGATTTGCGAAACATGTCCTCAAAATAGGTACGAAAGTGAAGCAGATGTGTAAAAAACGCGACTCATCTAAAATTTAATAATTTTTCGCTTCACTGTGGTGTTCCAATACAGTTGAATCTCGATATATGAAATATGTTATTGTTTTCAAATGCTAGGCTTTGGCAATGAAGCCATTAGCTCTCTTGCTCTCCAATATTTCTGTGTAGTGGATCTGGCAGGTAGGGATTCACAGGTTAGAAGATGTTCTTCAGTCATTTCCTCTTCTTTGTTGCACAGAGGACATTTTGGGCTTGTATAAATTCCTATTCTGTGTAAGTGTTTGGCCAAATAATCATGTTCCGTAAGTAATCTAAAATTTGCTACAGCAGCTTTACGTGGGATTTCTGGATTTTTAATTAAAAAGTTCCATTTTTTATCTTTAGGTTTGTTAGATATTGATTGGTTTTGTTTGTTTTTATATATTTTTTTTAATTAATCTTTTTATGGATTTAAAGGGTGAGTTTTTACTTTTGTTCTGAATTAAATTTGCACCTTTTTTGCCAAGAAAATCAGCAATTCCACAATGTGCAGGTATCCACTGTAATATAATTATTGTCTGTAGTTTTTGAAGTTGTTGGATCATTTTGTGACATCCTTTAATTTGGATTGACCTCATTTTATATGAACTTATTGCATATAATGCTGCTTTAGAATCAGAAAGTATGACAGCATTTTTAAATTTATCTATTCTGTATAGAAGGTGTTGGAGTGAAATATGAACAGCTGTTACTTCTGTATCAAAATTTGTTGTGTGGTATCCTGCTGGTTGATAGAATGAGAACAGTGCACACTTAATTCTTGCTCCTGAGTTGTTGTTCAAATTAGATCCATCTGTGTAGATATGTAACCATTCTTCAGGTGGGTGTCTATTGTTCTCAGTTTCTAATGCTAGTGCTTTTAGTACAGGTTTGGAAGTTTCAGATTTTGTAACTATTTGTTCTAAATCTAATTGAATATTAATTGGTTCAAAAGTCAGTGGGGTTTCTTTGATTAAAATGTTTTCTTTAGAATTAGGAAGATTCAGATCTGTTTTTAATTCCGTAACTTTGTGTAGGAAACTTGTTTGTGTTTTCATCTTGATTGGTTGTAGTAATCTTTTCTCCCATTTTGTTGTTTTTAACCGCAACATTTTTTCATGTTGTATTAGTGCCTGCTCCTTTAAAATTAGGTGTATTGGATTGTTCCTAGTTAAGGCTTGCATTGCCGTAATTGGAGTTGATTTTGCTGCACCAGTTATTAGTCGCAGAGCCTGATTTTGGCATACTTCTAGGTGATTTATGTTAGAACTGTTGGGTTTAATTATTACCTCTGCATTATAAAGAAGTATTGGCTTGGTGAATGTTTTGTATGTGGGGTTCAATGTCTCATGATTACTGCCCCACTTGACTCCAGCTAATCTTTTCAAAATTGAAATTTTTTTGTTGATTTGCTTACTACTGCTTCAATATGATGTGTCCAAGATAATGTTGAATAAAAAATTGTTCCTTAATATTTTGTTTCATATGTTTGTTGCAGGTTTGTTTTCTTGAACTGCAGATTTAGTTTAGGGATTTTCTTTTTTAAGCTAAATATTTGGAATGTTTCGAGATTTAACTGTATTGGAACACCACAGTGAAGCGAAAAATTAATAATAATTTGGAATGTTGTTTTGTCAGTATTTATTTTCATCAAATTGTTGTCAGTCCACTTTTCCAATATTATCAGGGCCTTTTCCATTGAAGTTTTGTATTTCTCTATTTGTGGGGAAGATGTCCACATGATCATATCATTTGCAAAAGAGCTGTCTTTATTTCTGTGTTTGATACAGATGAGGGAAGATCATTGATGTAGATGTTGAACAGGGTTGTACTCAATGCTTTTTCAAAATCAATGAAAATTGATAGTGTATCTCTCCCATCATGAAGTATTAAATTGCTCTATATTTTTATGGACGTTTTGTGTATTTACTCTCAAAAGTAATTCACTAGCTGAAACAAAATTAAATTAGGAGTAAAGTAAAAAGGTTATAGTTTATTAAGTAATTAAATTTTTATATCCTTCAGTATTTTTTAATTTAAAATAACAAATAGTTTAGAAATTTTCTGAGTGACATGTAGCAAAATACTGGAATCAAGTATCTATAATATTAAAGGGGCTGAAATATTTGAAAGTAAATGAATAAAGTAATAGCACAGCAATAGCAGACTTTCCTATACAGGGTAAACTACAATTAGTAAAAGGAGATGTGGAACAGCAAGTGTAATGTCCCAGGAATTTCATATTATCGGTCTGTCACAAACAATTTTATTTTCTCTTCATATCTCATAAAACTGAATTTTTCGCTTCTAATTCTACCTACCATGTACATTGTCTGCTGTACAAGGTGTGTCCGTAAAATAAGGTCTCCAATTTTATTTAGTATAGAAAACATGTTTATTGTCAATGAATGTTACAGCTATTTTTCAACGTAATCACCATTGCGATTGATGCACTTTTGCATGCACTGTGGTAGTTTTTGTATACCCTTGTCATAGCACTCTCCCGCCAAGTTGCGCAGGTAGTGCTCAATCTCTTTTTCAAATCATCGTCGGTCTGGAAATGTGTTCCACCCAGGTGTGACTTCAACTCAGGAAACAGATGATAATGAATAGGTGCTAAGTCTGGACTGTAGGGGGAATGACCCATCCGAACTGGGCCAGGAGATCAGCCGTTGCATGTGAAGTATGGGGACAAGCATTTTGGGGACCCACCTCGCACGCACCTTGCGATAATGCAAATGTTTGGTCAAAGTCTTGTCAGTCGTAGTCTTACTGACTTCAGGAATAAGTTCGCACAGCTCGCGAACTGTCACACACCAATCTTTAAGCATTTCTTGCTCCACTTTTGCAATTGTTTTGACTGAAACCGAAGGCCGACCAGAATGCTGTTCGTCATGGACGTCTGTACGTCCATCTTTGAACTCTCTGACACATTTTCGCACTCTTTTGATGTCCATACACTGTAGCCCTAGATTTCGCATAACTGATGATGAATTTCAATGGGGATAGTGCCCTTGGCGGCAGAAGTGATAAGAAGCTCCATCGCAAATGGCTGCCCAGCCAAGACTAATTGTTGCAACGGGTTCGTTGTGGTGAGAATTTGAAGGGGTGAAACCAAGCTATACGCCAGTGTTGCCAGATCTCGCATAATAGCGTTCCTCACGGTTCCAGCTTCTTGGAGACCTTATTTTACGGACACGCCTCGTAGTATTCATAGCTCCCTGCTTACTTTTTGGACTTCTTTGTAAAATCTGCTAAAATCTGCCTTATCTTTAAACTGTTTCTTCATAAACTGACTTGATTGGAATTTTGCCTGCACATTCCAATGATGATAAAAAGTGCAACAGTATTCAACAACTCTGTTGTTGTCAAGGCTGTGCCATGGTGAGTGGTTAGACCACTCGACTCTCACTGACCAGGTTCGATCGCAGGCAACTACATGTGGGATTTGTGATGGACAAAATGGCATCAGGGCAGTTTCCCCTGCCATCTGATTCCACCTGTGCTCCATCTTCATTTCATGTATCATGTGTCACTGTCTGCATAGCCACATGTAAAAGCAGGCATTAAACATGCAGAAAAATTTCTCTGTTTTGAGAACAAAGCATAAATTGTCTTTGTTACTTGTGCATCTGTTCCAAAAAATGTATGAAAGCCTCTTTAAACTATGATAGTAAACCAAGTAGTATGGAATTCCAAGGTAGAAGCTACGTGCTCTTCTTCTATATCTGCTACTTCACTAATTGTTGACGCTACCTAGTCAACACATTGCATTACTTTGGTGTTGAATGCAAGTAAACCTACTAAACTTTTTATTTCAATAATTTTTTACTCTAATGCCATAATTTAAATAGTTTGCTAATAACATCATGAAAAATTGGAAGACCATTTGTAGTAACCCTGTTTAACTGCTAAACTGTGAAGGTTAGGTAAAACATTTAGCTTTTAGCTTTGCACACTTTAGAGTTTAAAATAAGCGTAAATGATTGCCTTAAGAGCTTGTGCACTGTTGGGAATTAGCATTAATGTATCTCCATGAACTTCTTTTGTGGAATCTGTCATACCCATCACAGAATAGCTGCTTGCAGTTCCTGAAATCTGCAAAATGATGTCCATGCTGAGATTTCTTCATAGGTGGTAATGAGTAGGGGTTAAGTTAGGAAAATACAAAGGGTATGCACCAGTAATTCCACTTCAGTGACGTCATAACACAAAAATTAAAAGTTAGTTAAATATAACATTTGTTATAGTATCTTCAAAGTATGCATAACAAAGATTTGGCCTACCTTGGTAACATAGATGGTAGCTGCATTCCAGAGGTCCTGAGTTTGAATCTCGGTCAGGGTGAGTTATCTGGATAACGTTTTTTCCACATTTTTCCCTTATCCTGAAAGGTAAATGCCAGGTAACTCTAAGCTCTATGGACCCTGGACTCATTTAAGCATCATTTCATTCATCATCCAATATGATTAACATTGAAGAACATAAATGAACTTAAAAAATGAAAGAAAATCCTCCATTCCAATCTGCCCTTTCTTACATGGAATAGTTTTAATTTACTTGGAATAGTTTTAATTTAATAGAGACATCAGAGTAGCATTGAAAAAATGCAGCTTCCGCTATTCAGTTACTCAATTGGAGTTAAATTGATATGTATACTGCTAGTAAATAAAATAAAAGTAAGGAGAAATACTAAAGTGGCACCATAACATCACTAGCTATGAGGTTCGTTTGATAAGTCTGGTAAATTTCTATGAACGGATGGACATTTTTTTTGCAACTTTGTGGGTGGTAAGCTTGATTATTCAAAAGATTGTACAGGAAATTTGAATGTGCTACAATGTGCTTTACTGTTGACAGCCATCTGAGCTGGTCAATGTGATAGTTGCCATTGAAAATGGAAAAAACAGAAATTTGTGCTGTTATTAAACATTTTCATTTGCAGGACTGAAATGCCGCACAAGTCAACTGAATTGGATGAAGTTCACGCAGACGCTGCACCAACATTTAAGACAATTTACTTTTGGATCAATTAATTTAAACGTGGTTGTAGAAGCACCGAAAATGAATCGTGCTCTGGTCGCCCAAGTGAGGTCACCACAAGGACACCATTGAAAAAATCCATGATCTGTTTATGCAAGACCGCCGAATCAAAATTCATGAGATTGCTGAAGCTGTAGACATCTCAAGTGAGCAAGTGCACAATATCCTGCATGAAAAATTGGCAATGAAAAAGCTGTGTGGAAGATGTGTGCCACAGTTGCTCATAGTCGACCAAAAGTGCATCTGTAAAAACTCTTCTACCAAGTGTCTGGTGATGTTTAATCACAATCTGCAAGACATTTTGCACCAATTTGTGACCATGGATGTAACTTGTCAAAAAATCAAAAGTCAAAACAGCAGTCAAGACAATGGACAAAGGCGGCTGAAAGTGTACCAAAGAAGGCAAATACCATTTTGTCAGTTGGTAAGGTGAGGGCCATTGTTTTTTGGGATTCTCAAGGAATAATCCTCATAGACTACTTGGAAAAAGACAGAACCATAACTGGAGTTTATTATGTTTCATTGTTGGAGCGTTTGCAAGATGAGTTCAGTGAAAAGAGACCGAGATTGAAACACAAAAGCTGCTCTTTCACCAGAATAATGCCCGATCGCACACAACAGGAATCGCAATAGTGAAAGTGCAGAGTTGGGCTTTGAATTGGTTTCTCATCCACCTTATTCTCCAGACTTAGCCCCAAGTGACTTCTTTCTGTTCCCAAACTTGAAAATTTGGCTTGACGGAATAAATTTTCATCAAATGAAGAAGTGGTAGTCTCCATTGAGTATTTTGTAGACCTTGACAGAATCTGTTTTTCCAATGGGATGAAAAAGCTGGAACATTGCTGGATTAAGTGTGTAATCATCAATGGAGACTTTACACAAATAAAAATATTTGTTAGTTAATGACCACTTATCTTAAGAAGTTGATGTTAATACTTCTTAAGATAAGTGGTCATTAACTAACAAATATTTTTATTTGTGTAATATTTATTACTCCACTGTAACTAGCTTCATTTTCTGTGTAATGGAGACTTTGTCGAGAAATAGGGTGAGATGTTCATGAAAAAAGAATTATTTTCAATTTTTTACCAAACTTCAAATGACCTTTGCATGAGGGCAACACAGTATATTTTTAGAAAATCAAATAAGGATTATTGATTAATGATAATCAATTAGTCAACTTCATTTTTGGGTGAACACAAAATATTTAGGTGATAATTAACAAATTGTTAGACCAAATCAATCAAACTACATGGCAGTCAACTCCCAAAATATTCAAAAGTAGTTGTTCAATATAAACAAATGTAATTTTGTTTTAGAAATATAGCATTTTAAAATTTTCATGGTCACCCTCGTGCATGTTATGAAGATCATGAATTTGCTTGGCCATCATGTGAACATAAAGCTAAGAGCTTGATTAAGGCACTCTTGTTTTTCAATTGATTAGTCTTTATATAGCTTTAACTTGATAACTTTCATGCACTGAGTGAAGAATATGGTCATGTATTCCAATGTGGTCATTTAATAATATGATGGAGAATAAATAGTGCTTGTCTTCATCTTGGTAGAATCAGCACATCAAAAAAGATCACACTTTACGAACATATGGATGTTGAGTATGTTCATTTTTCCTTAATTATGGGCATCAAAAAGCACAATTTAGATACTGCTGTGAGTGATGTACTAGTACATCAAAATAAAGGACATTTCTAATGAGGAAGAATAAAAAAAGTGCTGAAAATGGTGGGTAGCACTAAGTGAAACATTGACCTACACTTCATCATTCATGTGAGTTGGTTGTTGCTATTGGACACTTTTGCTTAAGGAATTGGGGATTCTCATGACATTTTACACAAGCTGTATTTTTTGTTTCTCTCTAATCACACTAGAGAGGATTTTAATTACTGTAACAAGAAAAAAGTAAGAAAACAGAAAACCAACTTTACACACTATACTATTTTATTCTGTTGTAGTTAATTGGTGAGGAGCAGCTTGATGGCATCACTTGTGAGAAGTGGCGCTTGGTGGATATCAGAGGTGAAAAGGTGAACAAGTACACAATGTGGCTCAGGTACAAGGTATGTTAGCATTTCAAGTTGAATTTATTGTGAAATTCTTAATGCATATCTTCTGCATTTTCAGTTTTTATAAATTTGTAGGACTGCTTATAAAATTGATGTTTAGATATTGTTTAGTTCTAGACATTGTTGAGCTAAATGCTGAAATGTCTAAATTTTTTAATGTAAATTTATATTGAGGAAACCAGTAGATCCGTGGTTCAAATCCCGGCCATGGCATTGAATTTTTCAGTTGGCTCTAATTAATCAATGTCTAAATTGTTGCAATTTTTAGACCCTCTGATAGGTATTTCAAAGATTGTTTAACCTTAAACATCACATCTATCTTATACAAGGAGCAAATGAGAGCAGAGAACCAAAATAACTTATGCATCTTTTGATAGTGTTGTGCATTAAGAAAAATAATTCCTTTGAAAGTAGAGGAAGTGTGGTATGACGTTATTGAATGCTTAGACTGATCTAATTCTATATTAGCACTATATCAAAAGAGAATTTAAAATAAGGTTTAGGTAACACATCCCTTCCATTACCAAAGTCAAGTCTTACACTATTTTGGTACCATACAACATAAATTATGACAGATGCAAAATTTAATGGTGATTGGCAGGAGGTGCTGGTCAACACAACATCCAATCAGATGCTTGCCATGCCTTGCGGAGTTGTACAAGCTATGAAGTCGCACTGTAAAGCCAGTGATTGAATATCATTTTCAGCCACAAAATTTATTTTTGCAGCAGGAAAGATTTATGTTTGCCTGATCATGAGCATTTTATTATGAAGCGACCAGACTAAAAACCAATTTCCTACGTTAACTGTTGCAGAGGTATGAATGTGCATTGAATTTGTCTTTTAACAGGGGCTCTGTTAAGATGCTTTCACTATCTTTCCGAATCCTTTCATTATCTAACTACTGTTTTGTTTATTGTGTCAGCTTGTGACTCAACAAAGATAACAGAACCACAGAGCTAGGATAAAGAACTGAAAGTTTCAAGCCATTATAGCTTCAGTTCCGATTTCTGCTTTGTGTTAATGGTGGTAACTTTGGTTCCTGTAATTCAATTATACTGATTGTTTGGAGCTGTTTTATTGGTGTTTAACATTCTTTGCTACATTAGTCAAAATGTCACATAGTGAACAAGGTGCAAGCAGTAAAAGTGAACCAATAATACATAAACGGGAAGTGTTGCATCACCAAAGCAGGAGTATAATTTACAGTGTATATTGTTCCTTTAAAATATGAAGAAATACTGCAGCTAATTAAAATCAACTTAGAGGAGGACAGCAACTATTCAGACATGGTCAGGATGGAGATGAATACAATGATGACAAAGCAGATACTACAGTTTTGCCATATTAAATTTTCTGCTTGGCCTGCGCAGAGTTTTGTTACCATTTTAAGGTATGATTTTCAGATTACTTGTTAAATTAGTATGCATGCCAAGTTTGTTTACTTGACAGCTACAGTAATACCCTATAAAGTATTTTCATTTCATTTTGTTACTGCATATAGCTTCTCCCTGCCCTATGATATATGGCTATATCACATTTTGCTGCTAGTGGTAATGTTAAGCCACCATTAACTTTTGCATCTGCCATAGGTATGTTTGCTTATGTCTCTTGTATCTCATATGCCATTCATTCTTCCTTTATATAATAAGTGATTTTAAACAATTATCTTGGAAAAATACGCTTCAATAGGTGTTAAAATAGCGGCTTCTAACTTTGCAAGCCTTGGGGCTTATAACGTATAAGATATGTAGCTTTCATCATAAGCAAATGAGTGGGATGGTTTAGGTGGTTTCGTCTGTGGGCCACATTTGGGAGGTCCGGGTTCAATTCCTGTGGCCGGGTTACCTGACCCATTGCTTTTTTTTTGGGGGGGGGGGGGTTTCCTGGATTGCCAGGCAAATGCTGGGTAGGTTAATTACATCCCTCAAATTTCCTGTTCCTCCATTTCATCTCCATTATCATTTCACATCGTCTCATCTGGTGGTCTCTTTCAGGGTAGAAGAGTCGGTGGGTGCCTTGGCATATCATGGCAGGATAACATGCTTCTGGTAAACAGTTCTTCATTCGATAGGACAGTTTCTGGTCTCCAGGCTGGACTCTGAGCTGTTTAAAGACCCATGGTGGGTGGGATGCTGGCTGTACTGGCCTGCCGGGAAGTTTCAACCTGGTCACTTGTATGAACCATGCCCTCTGCACTGTTGTGACTCCTTGGAAGGTCTGACTTGTCTCCTCTCACCTCATCCTTCCTCCCAAGGATGCTTCACTTGGGGCATAAGTACATAAGACTGGAACTCCGTGCCAAATCCCCTCCGTAGCGTAATCAAATCAACATAAGGAAACAGTTATACAGCAGATCAGTAATTTGTTTACTACTTTTTGTACTAAGATATTTAGACACATTAGCTGTATGTATAATCATTGTTGCCAATATGTGGTCCCATTACAGAAGTCACCTAAATATCCTAAGATGAAGGCTGCCATTCCTGTGAGATATGAGATGAATGGTTACAATTCTCTTATTGGATCACACTTTGATCATTATTATCTTGACTACGAATGGTACTCTTATGAAGAACCACGTCCAGAAGTGTTCCGGATATTAGGCAGTAAGTTTATTTTTTAACCTTTTTCATGACATAATTAATATTAAATTAGGTTAACTTTTGTTAAAGATGTAGGAGAGAGCACAGTTATATTCTTGAAATTAGAGAGATAAATGTCGAAAGCACATTTGCTTAATATTGAAACAAATAAGTACTTTAGGGATTTAGTTCAGCTGGTACTCATTTTGACTCTATACTGGTAGTTAAAAACTAAACTAAAACCTGTGGCCTGATGCCAGCCTGACTGCTGCTTTTCCCACCTTAGCCACAATGATCTTTATACATAGGGTGCAGTACTGGAAGGGTGGGACATGATCAACACTTTAAAAGTCCCTTCCAGCTGGTGAATACATTCTTTTCAACCTTGAGCCACTATTTTTCCTTCAAGTAGTATCTCAGTTGGCTCTTCAGGGACTTCATGAGGCTGAGAAATGTCCTAGTGGGAGAAAATCCATACTAGTGCTGGGAATCAAAAGTGTCTCTCAAATTTGGCAAGCAGCTGTGCTACAGTACACTAAGGAGATGACCATCAGTGCAAAGTTTTTCTAAATGAGCACCATAAGTTTCTAAACAGAAAAAAAAATTGCTGATGTACACTATTATTCCATTAAGATTTGAAAATATAACCATACTCTTATACAGGAGCAATGTAAACTGAATAATTCAGGAATGAGTGCAAAATAATGACTTTAAACTTCTAAGTCTTATGCGTGATTGGAGGAATTTAGTAACAGTGATGTCAAAATTAATCAGAAAACCTGTCCAACTATTGTTGAAAATTTTGTTGAATGTTGTTGAAAATGGAGGCAATGGCTTCCGAAACTAGTCCCTGGATAATATAAAAACGTAAGTGACGAATTGTCAATAAACCGACTATCAATATGGAGTCGATGGCCGGTTGAGGATGGAGGCAAAGTCTCTGAAACATGTTCCAGAAAAATTTAAAAGTAAATGTTGTTTAGTGCCATTAATCGACTCCATTTAAATTTAATATACCAATAGTTCTTCTGATTCTAAATCTTAACCTGAAATAAGCACCATTTTCCTTTTTGCTTAAAATATTGTAGCAAACAAATGCAAACTCTTGAGGTAATAGTTTAGTGAAAGTTGTAAGTAATGTAGCTCTTTACAAAACAGTGTATAAAATTTCAGTGCATCCAAAGACAAATATAAAGGTTTTCAGTCTTAGATACTCAGCTTTCATATAAGTTGTAAATGTAGAGATATTTGTTTCTGCAAATACCTCAAAACAGTAAGGATACACATTGGACAAATACTGTATCATAACATGCATTGGAGATGTTCTGTCCTTTGAAAGCCATAAATAATGTAAAACAAAATTAATATTTTGAGGAGGTGTTCCACATTGTTTCACACTTTATTTTTTTTTATATTCACTAAGAACCTCTGTGCCTTGGCACATATTTTACTTTCTTAACATAGTTTCTGTTAAGTTACACACACTTGTACTATCGATCCAATAACTTCTGTAGGACCCCTTGAACCACATTTTTGGAGTCTATCACACCCACCACAGAACAACTGCTAACAGTTCCTAAAATCTGCAAAATGATGTCCAGGCAGAGCTTTTTTTTCATAGGCCCAAATAGGCAGTAATCAGAAGGGGTCAAGTCAGAAGAATACATAGGATATGGCAGTACCAGGAATCCCATTTCAGCAATAGCAGTCATGGTTTTCCAACTTGTATGGGGACAAGTATTGTCATGATGTTATAGCACTCCTTATGACCATTTTCCTGGCCATTTCTTTTGAATTGCAGAGTGCAATCTCTGAAGAATCTCCACATGTGCCAATCTGTTAATGGTGGTCCATGGTTCCAACCAGTTAACAAGAATGACTCCTTCTTTGTCCCAAATACTTTGCCCGTATGTTTTTATATTGAAGACACTATATGCACTACTGTAGCTCAAGTATTGGAGTCAGAAACCAAAACCTAATCAGTGCAGTGGAGACTGTCTCCTGGTATTGGAGCCAAGTTTCATCACCAGTCATAAATTTTGATATGAAATCTTCCAGATTCTGGCTGTAACATTGAAGCAGATTACTGCACACATGCTTATGATGTGATAGCGCTGCGTTCAGAACCCACCTGCCAGTCACCCTCCCAAGCTTAAGGTGTTTATGCAGTATAAGATGCAGAGTGATTCTGTTAAGTCCTGTGGCTGCCTCCAGTTTTGTGCAGTGTTCTTCTGAATATGTTTTTGCACTCTTGAAATTCTGTCTGATGTTACCATAGTCACATCCAAAACTGGTTCTTTTCTCCATTGGTAACCAGCCACTTCTCCAGCCATCCACCAGTTATACACAGTTTTTCATAACATTGCACAATCTGCACATACTGCCACCAGTCGCCTCTGAATACTTGCAGCATTTATACCCTCTTTCTACAGAAACCACATCATCCAATTTTCCTTATGATCGCACTCCATTTTGTTCATTCACATGACAGTGTTGGGATAGTGGGCTGTATTGTGCAGGGATTACAATTCTGGTGATTATCCTGCCACCTATGCATAGAACACAGTACTATATACTTGCATATGTAATGGTGAGTCAAACAATACACCATGAATGGTAGGAAAAAGTAAAGTGAAGTTCTTATGGAATGCTCCTTGAAATTACAATTTAGCTATTTAGCTTATAAAAATTTAGCAAATGCATACTGAATTGTGGTTTTTTAATCTCTTTGAATTAAAGGTTAGCAGTTACCACCATATATAGTAAGATAAGTTCACCATAGTAGAGCGCTACAAATTAGACATATGCCACAATCGGCGTCAAGTGTAGCATCAAGAAATACTGCAAGAGCGCCAATGTAGAAATAATTGTAAGAAGCACCACAGTAGCACTGATGTTAACTAAGGAAATAAACAGTAGATAGGGATATGGGAATTAGAGAGACAGAGTTAGCACCTAAAGCCTTCAGATTGAGAGATAACCGATGCCCGGTGAAACAAGCCAACAGTACAGTTAGGAGAGTCTGATCATGGCTGTACTACTTTAGAAGATAGAACATTCTTCTTTATTAACAGAACAATTGCACTACCTTCTCCTGTATCAGAGAAGAAATAAGTGATGAGTTTGAATGCCACACTATATTCCAATGTGTAAGAACTATGTTACAATGAAGCACAAAATTAATAGAATTTTTGAGTCGAACTAGTACTCAGTGCTCCACTTATTGCTAGTATTTACCTAGAATGCGTTTCGTTAGGATCTTCCTAACATCATCAGCTATTGTCAACTAATATATGTTGGTTTGGTGAACTCCTTGGAAGTGATAGGTGTGTCGCTGTCGGTATCTTCATGAACTTGAAGTTTGGGTTTTCTTCAAAGGTAGTGTCAAAATTAAACAGTTTTCTTTCATATTTCTTTATGAAGATTTTTTCCCTCTTGGTTAATGCAGCTGGACCTTAAACACTTTTTAATAAGCGGATTTCTCGTTCTATATCAAGATTCTCCTTTCTAAAATGGTACACTACCGCTGATTTATCTATTTCTTTGATCCTGATGTTCCTAAAATTCTCTTTAAGCCAAATGCCAAATTCAAGTTTTGTATATTTTCTGGTAAGTTTCAAATCTAAGAAAGGGATTTCATTGTTTGTCTCTTTTTCTATGGAAAATTTTATTGCAGGATTTTGTAAATTAAGTAGTTTTAATGCATCATCCATTGTTTGTCATTTACTGTTGCCCAAATGTTATCCATATATCTATACCAATGTTTGAAAATTAGTGTGAATGCCTTTGTGATATGGGTTTCCAAAAAGCTCATTAAGAGGTTTGCCAAAAATGGGGACAATGGGATGCATTTTCCTAAGAATTTGGTATGCATAGGAAGGAAACACACACAGAAAATTTCATAAAATCAGATGGATATAACCCAAGACAACACAAGAATGCTGTTATCAACAGTTTAACTTACAGACTGGTTAATGTACCTTTAAAAAAGATGGAATATATCAAAGAGTACAATAATATAATCCACTTTGCAGAATACAATGAATTCAGTGCTGAATTGATCAAAAAGAAAATTGATAAATTCAAAATACAACAAAGATGCACACAAGTAACTGCTGCCCGCCTTGGTAGCGTAGATGGTAGCCTGTCTGCCTCATGTTCAAGAGGTCCAGAGTTCGAATCTCGGTCAGGGTGAGTTACCTGGATAAGGTTTTTCTGAGGTTTTCCCTTATCCTGAAAGACGAATGTTGGGTAACTCTAAGCTCCATGGGCCTCGGACACATTGAGCATCATTTCACCCATTTCATTCATCGTCCGATATGACTAAATGTTGAAGGACGTAAATTAAAAAAAAAAAAAGTAACTGCTCTTTCCCCAATCAACAATGAAACTTCATACAGAAAATTTACATATCAACCCAGAGCTACACACCTTTTCCAAAAAAGTCTTCAAAGAGCACAATATTACTTTGGCCCCATAGAACAAATTTAGTGTACAAACACCTTTTGAAATCACATAATACAAAGGAGATACCTACAGACAAAAAATCAGGTGTATACCAGATAAACTGCCAAGGCTGTGACAACTTTTACATTGGAAAAACTAAAAGCAACTTGAACATTAGGCTTAAAGAGCATTTTAGGAACATCAGGAACAAAGAAATAGATAAATTGGCAGTAGCGTACCATTTTTGAAAGGAGAATCATGATATGGAATGAGAAATCCACTTATTAAAAGATGTCCAAGGTCCAGCTAAATAAACCACATGGGAAAAAATCTTCATAAAGAAATATGAAAGAAAATTGTTTAATTTCGACACTACCTTTGAAGAAAACCCGAACTTCAAGTTCATCAAGATACCGACAGAGACGCACCTATCACCCCCAAGTAGTTCACCAAACCAACATCTATTAGTCGACAACAGCTGATGATGTTAGCAAGATCCTAACAAAACCTGTTCTAGGTAAATACTAGCAATAAGTGGAGCATTGAGTTATAGTTCGACTCAAAATTCTATTAATTTTGTGCATCATTGTATCATAGTCCTTACACATTAGAAGTGATGAGTGTCAATCCCGTTGTGCTTTTGGAGCTCAGTAGGCCTGTCTGCTAGTGTATCTCACGTACATCAGTGGAGCCTTTCATCACTTCTCCCTCTCCAAGTGCCACTGCTTGCACTGTTGACAAACCAGGTCTGTGCCTCAATGTACCTCACTGAGGAAGAGCTCGGTACACAAGAGGTGCCTCTGTGTGAGAAGCGCCCATCCTTTCCTATAGAGCCTCGGAATATTGAACCATGCAGCCTACTACATGTTGAATCAATACTTATATCTTAGTACCATTTGAAAGATTTCTAAAATTTGTGAATTTTCATAATCATTCAAACATTCCAAGTAAATTTCTTCATATATGCTGTTCTGAAATAAGTTAAAACATGAATGCAAACAGCTAACTTCCAAAAGTAAAGAATTAAGAAGAAAAAAATTACAGCTTATTCACCGTATGTATTTTCATTACATATAACCAGAAAGGACCAATGCTAAAAGTTACTGTAATCTTTTGTTTTAAAACGTACTTGTTTCTGTGATGAGACATGATACTCCAAAGCTTTTCTGGCACCGGATATATTCTGTGCATTTTTAGGCTCTAGTAGAAGTTTGATGTATCAGCAATGTTTTGGAAATGTGCATTATTTTCATTCAGATATCCTGAAGACTGGTAATGACTGCCTCCAAAATGTTGATGGTCTTAAACCTCCACCCAGCTATGCCTGGAATAAATGATGATAGTAGGCACTACAGGCCATGTAGGCCCTTGGCCTCCCTAACCACCTTCTTCCATTCTACTCGGTCCTCTGCTTTTCTTCTCCAGCCTTTAACACCAACTTTCTCAAGTCGTCTTCTACGTCATCTACCCATCTTTTTCTGGGTCTTCCTCTTCTCCTTCTGCCATCTAGCTTTCCTATGAATATCTTCTTAACTACACTGGTTTCCGGCATTCTCTGCACATGGTCAATCCACCTTATTCTTCCATGTTTAATTTTCACTGCTATATTTGGTTGTCCAAATAGGCACTGTAACTCCAAGTTAGTCCGCATTCTCCATCCGTCCAAGTCCCCTATCACTCCAAATATATCTGGAATAAATGGTACTCTATTTATTATTCTGGAATCCACAGTTCGCATGACGATAATGGAAATTGAAGTTGGCAATAAGAGCTACAATATTTTCTAATATTTAATAATGGTTTAATTATGATAATTAACTATATGTGGTATATGAATATGTTTTTAAAAATGTACATATGAGTGAATTAAGTCTAATAAGTTGACCACATCTAAGTAATGTAACATTATCTTACATTTCAGATATGACATGCACAAGCTTTCCTGGCCCAGGTGAAGAGCATGTGTATTCCTTCAATCCCATGCGAGAATTCATTAACAATTATGAAGATCATACAGATACTGCATTTGAAAGGTTCAAGAAACAGCACAAGAAGGAATACATTGATGATAAGGAGCACTCCAGCAGGAAGGAGTTATTCAGACAAAATATGAGGTGGGTGATAAATGTTAATGTTCAGTATTAGTTTAAATGCTTTGGTAAACATTAAGGGGATTATGTGTTGCTTACTGCTAAGCAGAAATTATTCTGTCGATTATCTAGGGCAAGTAGATGAAACACTGTACTTTAATGAGTTAAGCAGTTATAGACCAATATCAATTTCTCCTAAATTAGGAAAAATCTTTAAATGTCTTCTGAAAAAACAATTGTCACAGTTTTTTGAACTTTAGAATCTATTTGCCAGTTGTCATCACTGGTATTGCAGGGGCAAATCAACTATAGGTGCTTTTGGCTAATTCAGAAGGTATGATGCTTTTGAAAATGGTTCTATGGCACAAGCAACTCTTTATGACCTCAGTAAAGCTTTTGACAGTGTGCAACACAAGATCCTTATCAAGAAAATGGAAAAACACAGATCAGACGTTAAATATTTTCAAGTCCTATTTGAAAGATCGAAGGCAGGAAGTGGTAATTGGGCAGAAAGAGTCGAGAATTGTAGAAGTAGACATTGGGATGTAAGGGATAGTGATGTGCATTCCATAACCTCTCCTATCCAAATCCCAACCTCAATCTGCCCGTGGTGCAACCTGCTTTTACCAATGAGGCTCTGGGGAGCAAGCGTTAGTGGTATAACTACATCAGAAATAGAGGAAATGCTATTTCACCTCTTACGCTGACCTGTCACGGCATACAAATGTTCCACAATTGGTGCTTGTGAGAAAAGCCGATGGACTTTAAAACTCCTCCCGGCCAGGTCTGATGAACCCATTAACCAAAGACAGGTGTGGCCCTCCAGACATACTGGGGGTTAAAGTGAGTGGATGATGTAACCACCATTACAAGCAAAATATTGGTGTCCACTTAAAAAACGTTACATTTATGCTACTTAAAACATGACAAGTCCTTCAGATAAATTTTCCGGAGGTAAAATAGTCCCCTGTTCGGATCTCCGGGTGGGGACATCTGCAGGATGTCAATTACAGAACACCCTCAAAATTCTCCAATGGAATGCAGGAGGACTTTCACAGAGTAAAAAAATGGAAATTCAAAAAGTCATAGAAGAAAAAGAAATAGACATATTCATAATAAAGACAGCACTTTTTGCAGATGACCTGATTCATGTGGACATCTTCCCCACAAATAGAGAAATCCAAAACTTCAATGGAAAAGGCTCTGATACTATTGGAAAAGTGGACCGACAACAATTTGATGAAAATAAATACTGACAAAACAACATTCCAAATATTTAGCTTAAAAAAGAAAATTCCTAAACTAAATCTGCAGTTCAAGAAAACAAACCTGAAACAAACATATGAAACAAAATATTTAGGAACAATTTTTGATTCAAAATTATCTTGGAGACATCATATTGAAGCAGTAGTTAAGAAATCAACAAAAATTTTTTCAATTTTGAAAATATTAGCTGGAGTCAAGTGGGGCAGTAATTGGGAGACACTGAATACTACATACAAAACATTCACCAAGCCAATACTTCTTTATAATGCAGAGGTAATAATTAAACCCAACAGTTCTAACATAAATCACCTAGAAGTATGCCAAAATCAGGCCCTGCGACTAATAACCGGTGCAGCAAAATCAACTCCAATCATGGCAATGCAAGCCTTAACTCGGAACTATCCAATACATCTAACTTTAGAGGAGCAGACTCTAATATAACATGGAAAAATGTTGCGGTTAAAAACAACAAAATGGGAGAAAAGATTACTACAACCAATCAAGATGAAAACACAAACAAGTTTCCTACACAAAGTTACGGAATTAAAAACAGATCTGAATCTTCCTAATTCTAAAGAAAACATTTTAATCAAAGAAAACCCACTAACTTTTGAACCAATTAGATTTAGAACAAATAGTTACAAAATTTGAAACTTCCAAACCTGTACTAAAAGCACTAGCATTAGAAACTGTGAACAATAGATACCCACCTGAAAAATGGTTACATATCTACACAGATGGATCTAACTTGGACAACAACTAAGGAGCAGGAATTATGTGTGCACTGTTCTCATTCTATCAACCAGCAGGATACCGCACAACAAATTTTGATACAGAAGTAACGGCTATTCATATTTTACTCCAACACTTTCTATACAGAATAGATAAATTCAAAAATGCTGTCATACTTTCTGATTCTAAAGCAGCATTATATGCAATAAGTTCATATAAAATGAGGTCAATCCAAATTAAAGAATGTCACAAAATGATCCAACAACTTCAAAAACTACAGAAAATAATTATATTACAGTGGATACCTGCACATTGTGGAATTGCTGGAAATGAATCAGCTGATTTCCTTGCCAAAAAAGGTGCAAATTTAATTCAGAACAAAAGTAAAAACTTACCCTTTACATCCATAAAAAGATTAATCAAAAGCAAATATAAAAACAAACAAAACCAATCAATATGTAACAAAGCGAAAGATAAAAAATGGAACATTTTAATTAAAACTCAAGAAATTATTCCAGAAATCCCATGTAAAGCTACTGTAGCAAATTTTAGATTACTTATGGTACATGATTATTTGGCCAAACACTTACACAGAATAGGAATTTATACAATTCCAAATTGTCCTCTGTGCAACAAAGAAGAGGAAATGACTGAAGAACATCTTTTAACCTGTGAAGCCCTACCTGCCAGACCCACTACACAGAAATATTGGAGAATAAGAGAGCTAATGGCTTCATTGCCAAAGCCTAGCATTTGAAAACAACGACGACGATGACAACGACGACGACAACATTGGGTACCTCAAGGTTCGGTAGTAGGGCCAGTTTTATTCCTGACAGCAGTAAATGATGTTCAGAAATGTACTTTCTCCCATTTGTGGTGGTGCATGCAAGTGACAACTCTTCTTAATGTAAATAAGGTTGTTGAATTACTTGCTCAATTGTTTAATACAAATATGCAACATGTGAAACTTTGGTTTCATCAAAATTGCTTTTACATTAATGAAGTTAAGACACAGCATACTGTATTTTCTTAAAAAAAAAAAAAAGGCAAGAGCATTGCCAATACAGTCAAGAGTGTAAAACTGCTTTGAATTAGCATAGACAATCTTTCATAGATTTTGTATGTACTAGACTATCATACACAGTATTTATGCTTGCAAACCTTTAAAAAGTTGATGTCAAAAGAATGTATACGATAAGACTATTTTTCATTTTTTCAAAGCATATGCAGATATGGTTTAATACTTTGGGACAACAGTTTAAGGTTAAAAGCAATATTTATCATTCAAAATAAGGTTATTAAATCTTAAAATAAGACCCGAAGCTTTCCTGGCGACGAATATGCTCACTTTCCTCTCGGGCAGCCAGCCAGATATCTAATCATCTTTTCACCCGGCTGGCTGCCCGAGAGGAAAGTGAGTTATTAAATGTTGACTGCTTCTCATAATACACAACATTGCCAACCTCTTTTCATAATGACAAAGTTCTTACAGTTTTAGTTAATTGATGGAAATTAATAATTTCTCCACACTAGCTGTATATAGGCTAAGGTTTTTGATAGATAGAGTCAACATAAAAATTCAATGCCATGACTGGGATTTGAACTACGGATCTCCTGGTTTCCGTCCAGTAGCTCTTAACCTTTGAGCTACCATGGCCAACGTGCCGTCCTGACATTAAATTCTCCAGTTGACTCATATATTTCCCCGGTAGACCACTAGGGGCTCTCGCATCCGAGATACACCGTTTATGGAGACTTACTATCGTAAGTACTTAAGTCCCAGGCTTCATAATTTAACTCTTATTATTTTAGTTAATTGATGGAAATGAATCATTTCTCCACACTAGCCGTATATAGGCTAAGGTTTTTGATAGATAGTTTTTGATAGTCAACATGAAAAAGTCAATGCCATGGCCGGGATTTGAACCACGGATATCCTGGTGACCAAACAGCTGAGGATGAGATCGAATGATCTTGAAAATGTTTTGATTATACAGCAACATAGTAAGTGAAGTTGAATGTAAACATAGCGACTCATTAATCACACTCAAAAATGAGGAATACTTCACTGTTAATAATACTTCTGCTTTTAATATTTATAGCACTGCTTACTTAACTTTTTAATCAAATCTTCTATATGTACAGTCCAATCCAAGTTTTGATTTAACCACAAACCTAAAATTGTTGTATCTTCTACATATGAAACGTTGATGCCATCCAAATTAAGGTCAGGGAAGGTAATACTTCTATTTAATTTATGCCAAAAACCTATTGCTACTGTTTTATCTTTGTTTAAAATTAGTCTGTTTTGATCAAGCCATGGCATAATAGTTTCATTAATTTCATTTACATTTTGAAGTAAATGACCTTTATCATTACCAGTGATGAGTATGTTTGTGTCATCTGCAAAAATAGTAAGTTTAATATTTTCCTTTATCTACAGTACGGGTTGTATCATTAATATAAGGTAGAAAGAGAAGGGGGCTCAAGATAGAAACCCTGAGGGACCCCAAATGTTATAATTTTCATTTCAGAATGTTCATCATAAAGTGTATTAGTCTTTGCATCTAAAAATTGTAATTCCACTATCTGTTTCCTGTCTTTTAAATATGAGGCAAACCAGTTGTTTACGGTCCCTCTGATGCCATATGAATTTAATTTGGATAGTAATATATCATAATTGACCAGGTCAAAAGTTTCAGACAGGTCTAAACATAGCCCAATACAAAGCTTACTTTTACTATACATATTGTATATACTATATACTTCTTCTAGAAATAACATAATAGCAGTATCAGTCGATCTACCTTTCCGAAAACCATATTGCTGGTCTATGCATAAATTGTGTTTATTAAAGAAAGACATTAACCTTCTAAACATTATTTTTTTGATAATTTTAGAAAAAGTTGATAGTATAGAAATTGGTCTGTAATTTTCTATTTCTTTTCGTGATCTTTTTTTAAATAGTGGTTTTATTTTTTAAATTTTTAAGCAGTCTGGAAATTTTCCTATATTAAATGAAAGATTTATTAAATAAGTTAAAGGTTTGCTAATATGCACACCACATTTCTTTATTATAAGACTGGAAAGCTGATCAACTCCACAAGATCTTTTATTTTTAAGGCTCTTTATTACTGAGTTAATTTCATTAATATCTGTTGGCAAAAGAAATAAGGAAAAGGGGAAATATGATAAATTTTTAAATTCCTCTATTTTATTCTTTTGGCCAAGCTGAGAATAATTGTTTATTTCGTTAAAATAGGTGTTAAAAGAATTCACAACTTTATTAGCTTCAGAAATTAGTTCTCCACTGTATTTAATTGAATTGATATTGTGCAATTCATTATGTTTGCCTGTCTCTCTTTTAATAATGTGCCAAATAGACTTGGATTTATTAGTTGTTTCACATATTCGCTTGTTTATTGGTTTTGTTATATATTTTCTTATAATTTTGCAGGTACATCCTGAAATCATGAGTTGTGGCATTCTCTTTAACATACTTATTTAAGAATCTAAGCTTCTTACTTGAATTTAGTATTACTTGAGTAATCCAATTGTTACTTGCTCTTCTACTATTTACATTTACTTTTTAAGGGGAATAGCTACATTAAAGTAGTGGGTAATAGTTTTTAAAAATTCCTCATATGCACAGTTTACATCATTTAATTTGTACACATCATCCCACTGTTCCTCTGACAACAAAAAGTTAAAATAATCAACATTTGTATCATTGATTTCCCTAACTGCTTTGAATACTTTTTTATTAGTTATAGTTCCATTAATCTTCTCAAATTTGGATTCTAATAGAGCTAGTTGCTAAAATGATCTGAAAAGCCTGTTTCAGACACTACTGAAGTATATGAAATTCATATGTGTTTAGGATTATTTGGTCTATTGCAGTTTTAGCACTATTTTGAACTCTGGTAGGCTCATTTATTATGGCTTGTAGGCCATATATATTTAAAAAATTTACGATCATTTTCTTTTAGTCACTGTCCTTTAAAAAATTGATATTAAAACCACCAGTTAATATAACTTGAGTTTTCAATTTGTAATATTCCAGAATGATTTCCAAATTTTGAAGTAATATTTGCAATTCACTACCAGGATTTCTATACACACAAATTATTACAACCTTATAATCATTCAATTTTACAATGCTAACTTCGAAATGCTGCTCCACATTTAAGTATTCAAATTTTTTAACATTCTGAAAATTAATACCAGATTTTACATAAATGCAAGTCCTCCCCATTTTTCATATTTGTTCTACAGAAATTACTTGATAATGTAAAATTTGCTATATTATAACAACTCATTTCTTCTTTCTTTAACCAATGCTCAGTAAGACTGAGCACATCTACTGTATTAAGATCTTGCAATAAACTTTCTAAACTTTCTTTTTCTATTTCTAAGGCTCTGTATATTTAAGTGGAAAATGTTTATCTGATTAATATCCTTCCTTTGTGGAGAAGCATCCCTTACATGTTTTAGATCACCTTTAATGTAATAATTTTCTAAGATCAAAATATCAGAATTTATGTTAATTTCAGAGGTAACATTTGGAAGTGTATCTGGAAAGCTGTGACTAACTACATTTTGTTGCTTTCCCTTTCCATTAGTTATAAAAAAGCCTTTTGTATTGCATTTGCAAGCACTTTCTTACCCATACTATCGAAATGAAGAGCGTGATGAGTGTAAAGCTTCCTATCAGCATTATACGTGCTTATTAATTTTACATTGTTGAAGCTTTTGCAGAAGTTTGAGATGTTTAGGTAAACCTTTTCAACACATTTATGGAAGGGAGAATTTGGGATAATATCGTGCCTTCTAGGCAGCTTTACAAGAACATTTGTCCTTTGGAGATGAGGAATTACTGAATTTAGGCTGGACATAAGATTATCCCCAGTAAAATGACAATTTATGTCATTTGTACCACTAATCACTACCACACAGTCATCTGAAGTGAAGTCCTTCATTTCTTTCACTGCTGAGTTAGTTACTTCGGCCATGGTTGCACCTGGTTTTACTGTAGCTCTGGCTTCTATTTCATTCCCGGATTCATTGATTAAAGCTGTGATTCCTCTAGCATGACTGTCATCGAAGATAAGCATTCATCTTTTATGCTGATTTGACTTCCATCCTGCTGTCCATGAACCAGGAGAATTTGCGCTTGGTCTTCCGAAATTATGCAAATTTCCGTGTCTAAAGAATTTAAGATTTCATACATGCACACCTAAGTTATGGGATCATTTAATGGGGAGCAGCAGGTAAGAAAAATATGTTAAAAACATTTAGACAACAAAAAGAGCAATAAGATTAATGTAAAAAATCCCGAGGAGACAATAATGTAAAAGTAGTTTTAAAAAAACTTAAAATACTCACATTAATGTGTTTATATATATTTGAATGTCTCAAACATGTAATAAGAAACCACTTAGAAGGAAAAAATAGAAACGTTCATGAATATAATACAAGAACAAAACAGAACTACTTTAGAAATAGGTTCAGGGAAACATTAGCTGCCAAATGTATAGAAAGTACCACAAAAAATTTATATAATCATTTACCTCACTCTATCAGGGCAATAAATGAAGAAGTGAAGAAAATTTCTGCAATAAAGACTTACCTAGTGAAAAACGCTTTCCACCCAATTGACGAATACAAAAATGGAAGAGTGACTTAGTTTATTAAAATATGTTATTGTGACTTTGTGGGTTCGTGAAATTAAAAGTCCAATTGCACAAACTCAAAATGTTCTTTATTTTCACCGACTTACAGTTGGAACACTTGCCGATTACACAGAGTTGCTTAGCGCACACAATTACAATTCATCAGTTCGTCTGTCACAGGTCCACTCTGCACTCGTAATTACGCACAACTCCTCCGATTCACGTACACCGTCTTCTGGTCCGTTCACTCACTCGGCGCTCCTCACAGCTGCTCGCCAAGAACTGAACTGACTCGCCAACTGCAGCCCCTTTTTATAGGAATATCGCTGTTTCTCGAAGTCTCCGTTTCTGTGATTCACCCCGAAGGTTCCAGACGGCAGTGGGAGGGGAAAAAGACGGCCAGTGATGTTTTCCAACCATCCCTTCGTTAGCGCTACAAGACAAATGGGTAGGCGTAGGCGAATGTCTCCCGGCCCTCACCCAGCCGCCAGTTGGTCGCGCACCTTCTGCATGCGGTAGACCACGTCGTTAATCCTCTTCACCACCCGGTACGGCCCTTGTCATGGCTGCTGAAGCTTCGGGCGGCGTCCCCTGCTCCGGGTAGGACGGTACAACCAGACCAGGTCACCTTGCTGAAACCCTTGGCTGTTGGCTTGCCTGTCGTATCGGGTCTTCATGCGGTCGCTCGCCTTCTGGATGTTCTGGCGAGCTATCTCGTGCATGTCGTGTAGGTGGTCCACCAAGTTCTCCACATTCTCGGTCGCTGGCTGTTTCGCCTCCGGAGGTCTTCCAAAAGCCAGGTCACAAGGGAGGCGTAACTCTCGGCTGAACATTAAGCTGGCTGGCGTCATCCCAGTTGTGTCGTGTGTAGACGAGCGGTAGGCCAGCAAGAACAGTGGCACCTTGACGTCCCAGTCTCGCTGATGGCTGGCCACGACCTTCCTCAAGTGTTCCTCTAAGGTCTTTATGTACCTTTTGACCATGCCATCCGACTGGGAATGTAGAGATGTTGTGCGAGTCTTGTTAACCCCAAGTCTCTCTAGTGCCTCCTTCATCAGGTTGGACAAAATTGGTGCCCTGGTCACTGTGCAGCTCTAACGGTACCGCAAATCGGCAGAATACTTGCCCCACGAGGCAGTCTGTGATTGTTCTTGCCTCATGGTTCGGGATGGCATACACCTCCGGCCACTTGATGAAGTAGTCCACGACCACCATCAGGTACATGTTGCCTCGGTCGGACATCGGAAATGGTCCAGCTATGTCGACGACGATCCGTTCGAATGGCTCTCCGACGTTATACTGCTGCATGCGACCCCGGTTCTAAGTCTGGGGGCCGCGACTCACCGCGCACACGTAACACTGATGGCACCATCTCTCAGCGTCTGCTCAGACCCTTAGCCAGTAGTAGCGCTGCCGTAGTTTGTCAATCTTTCGGTTCGCACCCAGGTGTCCTCCTGAAGTAACGGCGTGCACTTCCTCCAAGACTTCGGGACCTTACTCCGGGGAAGTACCAACTGTTCTCTCTGCGTCTTCCCATCGGGTGATTCCCATACCCGGAACAGCACGCCCTCTCGGATCTTCAGCGAGTTCCATTGGGCCCAGTACGACTTGTATGTGGCGCTCCTCGGTGCGATGTCCTCCCAGGTTGGTCTTGTCCCTGCCTCCACTTCCCTCAAGAGTGGCCCCAAGTCTGCGTCCGCCAGCTGCTCCCTCCTCAAGCCTGCGCTATCCCAACCGTCCGCAGGACTGCTCGGACTGCTGCGGCACGCTCCTTCTCTTCCACTCTTGTACACTTGCCGCACTCTTCTGGACAGGGTCTTCGGGACATAGCGTCTGCGTTACCGTGGCTCTTCCCTCTGCGATGTTCTGAGGTGAAGTCGTATACCTGCAGCCTCTGAACCCAACGTGCTGTCTGGCCTTCCAGGTTCCTAAAGCTCAATAGCCAGGTTAGGGCGGAATGGTCAGTCCTCAGGTGGAATGGCTGACCGTACAGGTACTTGTGGAAGTGCTCCAAGGTCTTTACTACCACCAGTAACTCTCGTCGGGTGACGCAGTAGTTCTTCTCTGCCTTGGATAGCGTCTTGCTGTAGTAGGCTATCACCCGCTTATGGCCGTGCTGGATCTGCGATAGGACGCCTCCAATGCTGGCGTCAGTGTCCACAATGAAGGCGTCACCTGGTTGCGGAAATCCCAAAATTGAAGCACTGCACAGGGTCTTCTTCAGGTGCTGGAAAGCGTCTTCGGCGTCCTCCGTCCACACATAAGGCCGGTGTTCCTCTGTCAATCGGGTGAGGGGTTTGGCGATGTTGGAGAACCCCTTTATGAAGCGTCGGTAATAAGTGTACAGCCCCAGGAAACTGCGCAACTCTTTCTTATCCTTTGGGCGAGGCCAATCTCTCACAGCCTGTGTCTGCTCCGGGTCTGTGGCCACTCCGGTTTCCGAGACTATGTGGCCCAAGTAGTTGACTTCCTTGCGGAAGAGCTGGCACTTTCTCGCGTTCAGCTTCAAGTTGGTCACCTGCAATCTCTCGAGATGATCTTCAAAAGTCTTCCCGACGATGATGATGTCGTCCAGGTATAGCAGGCAGGCGTCGTAAGTCAGCCCTCTCATCACTGACTCCATGAGGCGTTGGAAGGTAGCTGGTGCGTTGCACAGGCCAAAGGGCATAACTTTGAACTGCCAGAGCCCTTGGCCTTTCGAGAATGCGGTCTTCTTGTCTCTCGGGTCTAGAGCTACCAACTTCCTGTAGTCTACGCAGGGGCGTAGCTCGCCGCTCTTCTTTGTCACCAAGACTACAGGGGAACACCAAGGGCTGTCAGACTCTTCAATCACTCCCCTGGATCTCATGTCCTCCAGCATGTCTCGTACCGCCCCTTGCTTCGCCAGCGGAACGCGTCTGGGTGGTTTCCGAATAGGCTGGGCGTCCCCAGTGTCGATGCGGTGAAGCACTATGTCCGTGCGGCCGTAGTCACCATCACCTTGGCTGCAGACGGGCTGGTATCGTCTCAGCAGTTGTCGAACCTTCTCCAGCTGATCTGCGGTTAGGTGGTCGGCCGCCCTCTCCAGTAGGCCTTCTAGCCGGGGCCCCAGATTTTGCACCGGCACCGGGTCCTGTGTCTTGTCGATTGCTGTTTACGCATACCACGGGCTCGCACATTCCCAACTCCGTCCCGACCTGGACGTCGTGAGCGGTGTCCGTTGGATTTAGCGGTCTCACTGGCACCTCTCGGTACGGCAACAATGTCCTGGCTACACAGAGTCCGTGCACATGCGTCTTTTTGTCCAGCATCATGTTCTTTGTCCACTGGCCTTCCAGTCGCGCCGTCACCACCACCTCGCTCCTCGCGGGGACAACCACGTCTTCGTTCAAGATGACCCTGCAGATTCCAAGGCGCTCTTTGGGTTGACGGAATATAATCTCTTCTCCGTTGAGCCGCAGGACTTTCTTGCAGACGTCGACCGTCGCCTCGTGGCTCCTGAGGGTATCCAGTCCCAGAATCACCTCCTCAGCCACCTGTGCGACGAACACCCACATACGCACGGCACTCCGTCCCAAGGTCAGCTCCAGCAGGGCCTCCTCCACAGGCAAGGTGTCGCCCGATTCCGTGACAAGCTGGTATGGTCGGCTCGGCTTCCTTATCGGCAATCCCTTCGCCACGTCAGGTCTGATGATTTTCACGGCTGCCCTGGTGTCCACCAGCACGCGGCACGGCTTCCCTCTCACCCAACCGTCCGCGATGAGGCTGTTATCCATAGGCCTGCTGACGGCGCGCAGTGTCACTCAAGGGGATGGTGGTGATGGCGCCGACGTGCCCCTCTCCACGACGGCCCTTATTCGTTTTCCGGCTGATCTTCCTAGCGTGGGCAGTCTCTCTCCAGGTGTCCCCGCTCTCCACATCCCCAACACAGGCCACTAGGTCTTCGCCGGCGTCCCTCAGCTGGTCTTGTGTCTCCGGTGTAGCGGACGCTCCTCGTTCTCTACGTCGGGATAGCTGTCACCTTGGCCGCCTCCATCCTTAATGCTGCCGTTAGCGCCTCGTGGATGGTTTTTTAATCGCCGAGCATTAGGTGCTGAAGAATCTCCGTGTCTCGTACCCTGTCGACGAATGTGTAGGCAGCTTCCCGGGATACGAACTCTGGTGGTAGGTCGACTAGGGCCTTGCTAGCCAGTTGCTCAACTGCCAGGATGAACTCCTGCAGCGTCTCCCATGGCTGCTGTGACCATGCCTTTAGCTGGCTGCGGTACGCTGCGGCTAAGCGGTGGTTTCCAAAACGATTCTCCAGTTCCTCCCAGATGTCATTGGGCGCCGCCGTTATCTGTACTGCGTTCAGGACTTCCGCGGCCCGTCTCTGGATGCTGGCTATTAACTGCGTGGCCTCTTCCTCTGGTCACCATTTGTTGTGCTTGGCCACTGCTTCGAACTGGCGGCGGAAGACTTCGAAAGTTGACGCGCCGTCATATTTCGGAGGTTGACGCGCGCCGATGTAGTGTCGCGTAAATCCCTCAACCTTCTGCCGACGACGTCCTCCACCATGGCGTTCAGAGACTTTACGCTGCTATCGGCCTTTCCCTCCATGTTGTCTACGCGGTTCGCAAGGTCTTCGATGCCTTCCACCATGGCGATCAGGGACTTGGCGTTATTGTCGGCCTTTTCCTCTAAATCATTAAGGCGCTCGTCTACTTGACCCATCCGCTTGCCCAGCTTCGCGACGTCATCCCTCACGCCGGCCAACTGTTCCTCAAATTTGGCCGCAAGGACCTCGTTCGCCACCTTCATTTCCGTGGCCAGACTGTCGTTCGCTGCTCTCATTTCTGTTGTTAGTTCCGCGGCCAGGCTATTATTTTCCGCTTTCATTTCCGTTGTCAGTTCGGCCTTCATTTCCATCATCTTCTCCAAAATGTTTTCCAATGCCGCGTCCATGTTTGTAAAGTTCGGTGATGTTGTCGTGCCGCTTCCTGTGGGTTCGTGAAATTAAAAGTCCAATTGCACAAACTCAAAATGTTCTTTATTTCCACCGACTTATAGTTGGAACACTTGCTGATTACACAGAATTACGTAGCGCACACAATTACAATTCACCAGTTCGTCTGTCACTGGTCCACTCTGCACTCGCAATTACGCACAACTCTTCCGATGCACGTACACCGTCTTCCGGTCCGTTCACTAACATCGACGCTCCTCACGGCTGCTCGTCAAGTACTGAACTGACTCGCCAACTGCAGCACCTTTTTATAGGAATATCGCTGTTTCTCGAAGTCTCGCGTTTCAGTGAATCACCCCGAAGGTTCTAGACGGCAGAGGGAGGGGAAAGAGATGGCCAGTGATGTTTTTTCAACCATCCCTTCGTTAGCGCTATAAGACAAATGGGTAGGCGTGGCCGAATGCCTCCCGGCCCTCACCCAGCCGCCTGTTGGTTGCGCCTTCCGATAACTGCTAATAATCTGTAAATAGGTTTATTTGTTTTTATTTTAGAACTGTAAAAATGTAATTTTAGTGTTATATTTATGACGATGCTTTGTAAAAAAAAAATGTTACAAATGGCAGAATACATCTGAATCTGAATAGTCTTGAGCCATTGTTGAGCAAGGTTTATTATCTCACGATGGTACTAGTCTCTGGTTTTTGATGCAAAGAATTCGGTGACACCCAGTTGCACTGCTTCAATGATGTCAAAATTTCTTCCATGGAGAAAATGGGCCTTAAATCAGAAAAGATAATAATCTCATGGTGCGAGATCAGGGCAGTATGCAGGATGAGGTAGCAGTTTGATTCCTTCCAATTCTTAAATTTTTTCCGTGGTTCATGCAGTAATGGGAGTTGCATTGTCCTATTGCAATAGAACTATTTCGGTTAACTAATACTAGGCATCTCCATCTCAAAATTTTATGAACTCGTTCTAGTTGTTGAGAATAAAGATCTGCTTCAATTGCCCACCCGTTTGGAACAAACCACAAGTGAATCACACCTTCAGAATTCCACCAGATGCACAACATATTACTTTGGGACCGAACAGATTTTTGTTTAATGATGACTTTGGCAGGTTGGCAGGGATCAAGCCACTGTTTTAAGGCATCAGGGTTTTGGTAATATACTAAGTTTTCACCATAAGTGACAGTTCTCCTGACAAATCTATCATTCATGGAATTATGGAAGTTGATGACAGCCGCTCTACATTCAGCCTGTCATTTCATGAGGTACAGATCTACATCTTCGTATGACTTTCCAAGTGTCTTAATGTGGCGATTGATATCTTTTGATACGCCAAGTTCTTCTGAAAGCCTTTGGGTACCTTTGTAGATTTCTTGCAAAACTTGGCATGTATCCTCGATGTTCCTTACTTTAGGTCTTCCAGAACATGGTAAATCTTTTGGTCTCTATTGTTGAAATGTTGGAACTATCGTTGTGCCTCATGCTGACTAACAACACCTTCTCCTTCCACTTCACATATTCTTTGAGCTGTGGTAGCGGCTTTATAATCTTGTTTCCAGTTGTGTTTTAGGAGACTCAAGTTTTGTTATCTCCATTTTGTGATTGTTTATTAACCACTGAAGATGATACATGCTTGCAATGTACACATTAGCTGTGGCATCCTGTAAATAGCATTGCCAAACCAAAGAAACTCAATAAATTTTCCAAAACACCAGAATCAAAAAACCAACTTTACTTATGAGACCACCTAATAAAATGGAGGGGAAAAAATAAGGACCATGAAGCCAAAGATTTGAAATTCAAAAGTATGAACCATGACAGTGCCTCTGTTGCATTTCATACTATAAATATATTATTTACTGAAATACTGAAAAAAAAAAAAAAAAAAAAAAAATGCTAAGTCAAATCTTAGAGAATTTTCTTTTAGAATTAAACTTTTTGAGGGGAACCCAAGTATTCATAAGCAGTGCTTCACTTAACTGTAAAAAGTTGATTCTAGTTTTCTGCTAAAATTAACAGCCATTTTACCAATTAATATTGTTCCATAACTGAGTTGGCTATGTTTCAATAATCATTTTAATGTATAAGCATATGCTCTCCACTTCCTTTCTACTATATATTTGAATGTATATGAAATATCTTTTTTTTCGCTACATGATTAATATGACTTCCACAATAAATTATAATCCAATTGGTATCCCTAGAAGTTTGAACACCTGCTTATTTTGTATCTCTTGCTCCTTAAATTTTTAATTTATTATTATGCTACTTCTTTGAAAATAATGCAGTTGGTTTTCTTAAGATTAATATTTATTCCTGTGTTTTGCAGCATTTAGAGTAAACATTTAAATATATGTCTTGAATGTAAAAAATAGTTAGCAAAAGCCAAAACTTCCACATTTGGAGTAAGACTTTGAGATAATTTTCAGGTGTAAATAATATACAAAATAGGGCTCAATGAAGAACTGAGGTAGTCCTGGTTTGTTATTTTAATATCAAAATCTTAGAGAATTTTAACATTTATAATTTAGGTTACTTTGGAAGTTAAATATAAATTTTGAAATTAATGGAATAGCTTTTTATTTCAGATTACAGGTGACAACTTAATCATTCACGTATCAAGTGGTATAAGAACGTTAATTCTGAGTATGTCTATGTCTTGAACATATGATAGGACTCCAAGTTGTATGATACAACACTCATATTTTTTTATTAACCCTTCGTTAGTCACGCATGTATCTATGAGATACATGGTGTAAGTTTGTTTCATTATAATGACAATAAATAGAGATAAGGGCTTGCCGAGCCAGGACAACTTCCATCATTCCTTTGTTATTGTTTCTTGTAATTTTCAACCATTTCTCTCAAATGCTAAGTTTGCAAATGAGGCAAACGTCATCACGTGTGTGCTGTTGTATCTGTCAGATACATCGCGCCAACTCACGTTACACAATGTCGCCGCTATCTGATCCAACCACGTCATTGCTGGAGAATGCTGATGTAAATTGTTGTGTTGTTGCAAGGTAAATAAGAGTGCCTTTCTTTATTACTGTGAATCATAGGTTTGAAAATGAGTCAAGTATATGATTGGGAAAATCCTGAGGATTTGGAGGAGGTACATCGTCTTATTTTCGAAGATGATGCGCTGTCGATTGAGGATAATTTTGTAGAAACTGATTCCGAATATGAAGACACAATTGAAACATGATCTGTTGATATTATACAAATACAAATATTTAGTAATTATTTTCCACTTATCTTAAGAAGTTGATGACAATACTTCTAACTTCTTTAATCAAAAAATTAATTTAATCGAAAATTCTTTAATCAATTAAAGAAGATAGAAGTATTGTCATCAACTGCTTAAGATAAGTGGAAAATAATTACTAAATATTTTTATTTGTATAATATTTATTATTCCACTGTAATTAGCTTCATTTTGTGTGTAATGATCTGTTAATACTGATACAGATCATGATGTTGATGAAGAGGAAAGTAATAAAGTGCTAGAAAATGATAATTACTATTTTGGTGAATACAAAAGACACAAGATAACGATGAAGATAATGATGGTAATGATGATAATAATAGTAATAATAATATAATGATGATGATGATGATGATGATGATGATGATGATGATGATGATGATGATGATGATGATGATGATGAGGATGATGAGGATGATGATGATGATGATGATGATAAAAAAACTGCCTGGAGTTGTGAGGAATGCCAAAATCAGTGATGACATTCTGCATAATTGTGCAACACACCAACAGATGCATAGATAATGTCAAAGTGAAATATGATTGTGAGAGTGATTGCAGAGACACAGACATAAATGAAATGACAACCTTTATTACGTTATTATACCTTGCTGGTGTGTTCCATGGAGAATGGCCAAATATTCACGACTTCTGGACAACAGATGACCTTGGTGTCAATATTTTCAGGATGACTATGTCTGAGAAACGCTTCCGATTCATAATAAGGTGCACTCATTTTAAAAAAGTTGAGAACAGATACTAAAACACAATTAACGTCATATGTATCCAGCAGATACAACGACTAACGGCGTCACAAAAGTTGTTGTTTTCAAATGCTAGGCTTTGGCAATGAAGTGACGCGCCCAACGGAAGGTTAACAGTAAATGCTTCCCATGTTCTGTATTGCTATTGTAATGTATTGTAAATCCTCACTCAATACTTTAAAAATGGGTTGATGTTTGATTAATTTTTTTTATTTTTACATACTTCCAAGTTTAAGGAGATATTTATAAAGCAGTGAGGTAGGTTTCATGTTTTACTCACTTACAGATGAATCTAATGATAAATAGGCCAGAGCTAGCACAGAAAAACTTATCTTTGTGCATTTGCTTTTAGATTTATTGCCTCCAAAAATCGAGCTTCCTTGGGATTTAAACTGGCAGTTAACCATCTGGCTGACAAAAATGATGCAGAACTGCAGGTGTTGAGAGGAAGGCGGTACAGTGGTGTTTACAATGGTGGTCAACCATTCCCATATAGTAATCTTTCCAGCTTGGCCAAGTCTTTTCCAGAATCTTTTGACTGGAGACTGTTTGGTGCTGTGACTCCAGTAAAAGGTAAGAATATGAGAATTCGACCATCTGATAGTCAGGCAGAATATTAAATTTTATAAAATAATGCAATGAATATTTTGCAATCATCAGTTGTATCTTTAGCTTCTTTTTCTTCTTTAACACTTAGTTTACAGAGGTGGCCAAATTATTAGACTAAGTTGAATTTCAGTCATAAAAATTAACATATTTCAACCTAACTCCAAATTAGTGACAACTTTGGATTTAACAATGATTGAATGATGCATAAGAATCATTTAGATATATTTTATGATTTGTGGGATGTTTTGTAAGCATATGTTGGTATAACTGCTAAGTTGACTGTCAGCTGCTGTAAGAGTATATTTATTGTGTGTATTTATTAAGTGCTCACACAAGTTTATTGGACATTTCAAACGTTTATCTTTAGAACTCTCGGCTTTATTTTGTCAATAGACTTCTTCAGTATTATACTAAAGCTTTTAAAGTTCTATGCATGCAGTGAAAGACTAAAGAACCTGTGAGATCTAATGTTAAAGGAAATTTGAGATTATGGGGAAGAAAAATGACTTATCAGCTAGAAAAATTGGTATTACAAGAGCAGTAATAGCAGAAGGGCGGTATACAGAAAATGAAATAGCATAGAGACTCAAAATATCAGAAAAGTCTAAGCAGAATTAAAAAAATGGACGAAAACAGTAAGATATATCAAGCACAGCGAAGCAGGAAGTGTGGTAGGAAAAGCAAGTTGAGCCCTAGAGGTGTAAGAAAAGTTATGGCTGATGCACGCAGAAACTGAAAAGCCACTAGTAGAGACTTGAGGAATACTTTATTAGCTAGAGGCTTAGAAGTATCAGCAAGAACTATCAAGAGAACCCTGTTCGATGGTGGTTTGAAGGCTCGAAGACCCAGAAGAAAAGCAAAACTCACACCAGATATGGCAAGAGAGAGGCTTGGCTGGGCAAAGGGACTTAAACATTGGTCTTCTAATGACTGGAAAAAGGTAATTAAATTGCTACACTGTGTTACTCTTTTTCACAAAGATAATTTAATAACTAGATTCAATTCTGGATAACCTTCATAGACTATACAAAGGTATTATTTGGAATAACTTATTAAGTATACTGTTGACAAATGGATGCCATTTTTATGGATTTCTCTATCCAGGTGTGCTTTAGTGATGAATCACATTTGAAGTTACTGACAAAAGCAGTTGGTATGTCTGGAGGACACCTGAAGAAGAGTTTCATCTCCAGTGTGTGCAACCAACTGTGACACACCCTACAAAGGTGGTGGCCTGGAGTGTTATGTCTGTCCATGGTACTCGAAGGTTGTACATTGTTGAAGGTACCACGATGTGTGACACACCCTACAAAGGTGGTGGTCTGGAATGTTATGTCTGTCCATGGTACTCGAAGATTGTACATTGTTGAAGGTACCAGGAGGCAAGATCAGTACCTAGGAGTTCTTCAAACTCAAGTTCTGCCCCAAATAAGGGATTGGTTTGGAAATTATTCATGTATCTTTATGCATGATGGTGCACATATTACAAAGCTAAGAAAATAACACAATATTTATATGATTTAGATCTTTCAGTGCCTCCATGGCCAGGAAATAGTCCTGATATGAACCCGATCGAGAATTGGGGGCGTGCCTAAGCAAATAAAAATTTTAATTTCCAACAAAGGAATATATACACAGTATTCACTCAAGTTTCTGTGTCATATATATGTATCTGAGAGCTCATGTTTTAATGTTATGTAAATAAAGGTTTTCAGAGCTTTAGTCTAATAATTTGACCACCTCTGTACCTTGTTACAATTATTGCTGTTTGATGATAGATGGCTTGCTGTTGTACTGCCATGTACTGAAAATAAAATTTGTTTTAATACATAGAAAAGTTAAGCTAATAACAGATAATCAATACAAATATTACATAATTTGTTACAAACTTCACTTGTCTTTTTAGGAAATTATATATTCCTCACAATACTCAGTACTATTAGAACAGTAAGGTTGATAATAAATTAAAAAATAATTTATCACCTAGCGCAGTAATGATGACAACAGAAACAAACACCTTAGCTAAAGATGTTGACAATGTATTTGTGAAATCAGTCCTGAGTGTTGTGAGGAATTTATAATTTCTTGAAAAGAAAAGTGAAGTTTGTAACAAATTATTATATATTATTGTAATAAAACAAGTTTGTTGACAGTCACTTGGCAGTATTTCAAAATTGATTACATGATAAACTTGAAAGAAGCATAGGGACAGTGAAGCACAAATTAATACAAAAGTGAATCGAGAATATATTGACACATTACTTCACTCACACTGTTTATTCACAGGACATGTTTCAAGAGCTCTTGCTCCTATCCTCAGCTGATACTCGATTAGTGCAAGTTGTAGTGGTTTCTTCTTTCTCCGTATTGTCAATAAATGGCGTGATGTACTTGTCAAAGATGTCCGGTGGTGGAGTTTCAAAATTCATGACTCTCTGACGATTTTTGTTAATGAAGATTTTTTCCCATACGGAAAGGTCTATGGGGTGATTAACGTATTTTATTAGAGATGTTTCCAAATTGATGTCATGTCTAGTATTCAAAAAATGAAAAGCCACTGCTGATTTTTCTGTTTCACCATTTGTAATTTTTCTCATATGTTCTTTAGTTCTGATGTTAATATTTCTTTTTGTTTTTCCTATATAAATTTTAGGGCAAGTTTCACATTTGATCTCATAGATTCCTGGTTTTTCTTTGGTAGTGATTGCATTTTTGGGAGGGCCTTTTAACAAATTTCTGATATTAAACCTATTTTGAGGTGCAAGAGTTATGTTGTGTTTTGAAGTACATCACGCCATCTATTGAAAATACGGAGAAAGAAGAAACCACTACAACTTGCACTAATCGAGTATCAGCTGAGGATAGTAGCAAGAGCTCTTGAAACATGTCCTGTGAATAAACAGTGTGAGTGAAGCAATGTGTCAATATATTCTCGATTCACTTTTGTATTGATTACATGATGCTTGCTATCATAAGGGAACAATTATTTTTACATTTTGCATTGTTTAGAACTCAGTACAATTGCAAAAGCTCCATATTTCTTCATACATTATGGGATTTACACTTTTTTGCTTTTATAGTAATATCCGTTTCCAATGAAACTGGATTTTCAGATATTCTATTAGAACATTTATATGTGAATCCAATTTTGGAAATCCAAGTCATTTTTCCCAGGAAAAGCACCTGCACTACCTACACTACCCTTTACCCTTTTTAATAAGCAAAGCTAGGTAGATAGACATTTTTAATATTCGGACAAAAACGGTTCATATTGGCAAATGTTTCCTCAGTTAGCCTGATAAACCATAATATAAATGTATGATTCAAGGTTTAATCATACCTAATATTACAGATCAGTCTGTATGTGGGTCATGCTGGAGCTTTGGAACGACTGGAACTCTGGAAGGGGCTTATTTCTTGAAATATGGACATCTAGTGCGACTTTCCCAGCAGGTTAGTTCTTCCAAACCGTTAACTTATATGCTGCCTCACCTTCTGTTTCTTCGGAGTGATAAATTAAGTAAGCTTAGTATTAGCAAAGTATGTACTCTTTATTTGTACAATTGCAGTATAAACCTGGTTATGAAAGATATCAAAGTATAAACTTGAAAGAAGCATAGGGACAGTGAAGCACAAATTAGTACAAAAGTGAATCGAGAATATATTGACACATTGCTTCACTCACACTGTGAAGCAATGTCACAGTGTGAGTGAAGCAATGTGTCAATGTATTCTCGATTCACTTTTGTACTATGCAAGATATATTTAATCAAGCACATCTTTAATGTAATTCATCTTCCGGACTTTGATGCTGTGGTCAATCGGTTTTTATTTTAGAAGCTCAGCATCAAATCTGGAAGATGAATATATCATTAATAAGGCTCCAGCTAAGAAAACCTACATTATTGTGGAAGCTCCAGTGCTAACAGTGTTGCTATTTGGTCAATATAATTAATTACATTAATACCAGAATGTTTACTTTCTTTATTGAATATTAAGAGTAAGAAGATATATTCAGAGATTTTTACTGAAAATTTGTTTGTTTAAACATTTTTAGAAAAAGTTTATGTGTGCAAGCTAGCTGCAAAACAAACATTCTAGTTAATGCTAGGAAAGTGGAGCAAGTGAGGTGTTTAATTCAGTATTCTAATAGCCTTGCCATTTTTAAGAATTCCACAAAATTTACTTCTGAAAAGTATTCATTGTTTTCCAAAAAAAAGTAAAATTCCCATTTTACTCTTTGCAGGGATTTGATAAAAACTGTATGTAAATATCAAGAAAAGTAAAAGAAATGAATGTAACATTTATAAAACCCAAATTTATCTTAAGTAAGCTCTAATGTGAGGCACCCTTTGCAAAACTAACAGATGAAAATAAATAAAAATGTGTGCAATTACATTGATGTTTTAAACTTTTAGGCATTTCCACAACACATTAAGCACTAAATACACCTCTAATTGTCAGTGCTAACAATGTACTGTTTCCAAATAATGGTGGCTTCCAGAGGTTCCTTACTGATAAATACCAAGAAATCAAAAAACTAAGGAACTGGCTGCATGGTGTTTTGCCTGTCCACATCCTTGGTGCTTGTTGCTGTCTGCCGCTATCATAGAAAGGCACAGATGAAACCATGCAACATTTTTAAAACTACTTTGGAAGTTATTAAGGGAGATGCTGAAACTGGCCACTAATCATTGTTTGGTACCTCTTCACGTGCCATAGTTCCCACTGAGAAATTCTGGCATTTCTCCATTAGCAGAGAAAGAGTTACAGGCCCAATTTTTTTCTGAGTCAACAGTTGACACCTGTACATATGTGAATGCAATTTTGCTCCCTTATTTTAAACAGGGAATGTGATTTTAATTTTTTCAACAAGACCCTGCAATAGCTCATATAGCCAATCTTTTGATGAAAACAATTGAAAATGTGTTTCAGGAAAGAATTATTAGTAGAGATCTGTAGTTCCTTCGGTACCCCGACCTAACCCCCTGTAATTTCTACCTCTGGGGTAACTTAAAGCATAAAGTGTACAAAAAGAAGTCATACACCATGGAAGAATAAAGAAAAAATATGTGCCAGGAAATTGCTTGTAGGAGTAATTTGTAGGTGTTGTATAAAGTTAACAATAGTTGTTGGAAAAAGTCCTGTACAGCTTACCACATTTTTACTTTATATAATACTGTGACTTTGTGGGTTCGTAGAATTAAAAGTCCGAGTTGCAGATATTCCAAATGTTCTTTATTTCCGTAGAAATACACTGATCAATTCTCACGTAACAGTATTACGACACATACACAGTCTACCAAAGTCGATGACTAAACAGCGTTCTGATTACATCACCTTACAACATCAGCTGTCGTTACAACAACACTCTACAGCTGTTTACTCCATTCTGTTTACGACTGACTCTTGGCAAGTTGTTGCTCCCTTAAATACCTGATCTGATAATTCCAGGCTGTGCCAGAACAATAAAGAAACTGAATAATCTCTATCAATCAGGATTTCACCAGAAATTTCCATTTATCTCAGTTTGTTTCGGCAGACAATCTGCATGCTATCTTTATCAGTTTCTTTGTGTAAATAAGCCACGTTTACGCTCCGCTGTTGCTGCGACAGTACTTATATACTGTAGAGAAAGCATTAAAATTCACCCAAAAGTTTCCTAATGAGATATCACCGGATATGCATGTTTTGAGATATTGTGAGAGGAAAAGAAAAAAGGCACTTTTAGAAAAAGAACTTTTCGTATGTGCTGTTACTTTAGCCTACCATCCCTTATATCTAATTGGAAAATATATAAATGCGTAATGAAAGTGCTGCAACTCGTGCCAGCATATTAAGTCATCTTAATGGAGAGTTTTTGTCAAAAGTAATGTGCTATCTGGTGAAGAAGTGCTCTAAACTTCTGCAAAAATTGATTACAACCAGAGGAAATATGTTTGAAAATGAATGTTACTAATTGAAAAGAATACAAATGTAGAGAAGTATATTGGTTTACAGGTTCTTAATGGGGAGAATGCTATGTATTGTTGGTGTAGAAAAGAGCTGGGACCAGTGGAAAATGATGTAAATTAAATGAAAATATATAATAATTGCAGGAATGTACAAGCAAGATTTTAAGTCCTTTGGTTTTTCTTTGCCTTTGCAAGTAATGTTTCATTTCCAAACTGTCAGCATGTTGTAACCGCAGTATGTAACCGCAGTATCAGACAGCGATTAGGAGGTGGCGAATTAATTGAAATCACGAGAATTAAAAGAGAAGATAAATTAATGAAAATGCTTTGCTAAACTAATATAAAATATTGTTATATTAATATGAAATCAGAATGAAATTAGAGTAGTGATTAAAATAGCGGTTTAATTAAGAATAAGATGGGAAGAATATAATTTAAGACAACTAACATGCTAGAATCCATGTAAGGGAGAGAAAATATTTCTGTAAAATCTGAACACAAGTCGGGGAGACAGGAAGAGGTGACCGTTAGCCTCTTTGTTTAAGGAAAGGTTCAATGTCTGAGAACTATAAGCAAAAATGTGTAGGAACAATAAGGTTTTCAAGATGCGGTCAGGCGTAAGACCTAAAAGGATTTACTTCGCTGTGGCGATAACGATGTATACCGTTACAAAGAGCCCAGGGTAGGCGGGACCCAACTCACGGTGGGATGTAACGTCAATGAGTTCGATGAGTTTTGCTAACCAATAAAGAAAAATCGAAATAAAATGAGAAGCCAATAATAATGTAAGATTTGAGAAATAGGAAGAAGGGTGAGTTATTTTGGTCATGTGATAAGGGTTAGAGTAGGGATCAGAATAAACTACGAACGGAATCGCAGAGCAGACGAAAGATCACTTCAACAGTCATACTACGAGAGGAAAGACGTGTTAGTGCGCGTGAAGAAGAAGTAGGGAAGATTTCTAAGTCCGAAATGTAAATCACTTCTACAGTCATACTACGAGGGAAAAGACGTGTTAGTGCGCGTGAAGAAGAAGTAGGGAAGATTTCTAAGTCCGAAATGTAGGGAAGTCAAGAATAACGCAACCAGCGTGAGAGAAGCAGCAGAAGAAGTTTATAATAGCAAAGTATTCGCCGTATAAAGAATTAAGAGAATTCTGTTAGAAAGTTTAGTAACAGGTGGTCACCGCTACCAATCCATCTGAATCAACGAATTGAGTGAGAATTAAATCAATTTTTTGCAACGAACCAGTGTATTATTGAGACAACTGAGCAGCCAACAAACAACAAATCCATTTCCTACAACCATTCACCTGAAGAACAAGAGATCTCATAGCTCCAATTAGAACCCAAATCAAAAGTAAACACCAACCAATTTGAAATCTGACATGCGGGTATGCCGCAATGTCTTACCGATTTTACACCAGTAAAATGTCTTATTTTTTGTTAAACATATTTTGTTGGGAAATTAACTCTTTCTGATAAAAATTAGTAAGTAATAATGTACTAATCATGTGATTACAGGCACTTATTGACTGTAGTTGGGGCTTTGGTAACAATGGCTGTGATGGAGGTGAAGATTTCCGCTCTTATCAGTGGATGATGAAACATGGAGGTATCCCACTAGAAGATGAATATGGAGGCTATCTTGGACAGGTGAAGCCTTATTTGTGAAGCCTTATTTTTAAGAATACAAGTTTTAAAATCGTGGAATACTTCTTTGTTTTGGGCAATAGTGTTCTTTTTATTCTCTTTCTGGTAATGCTGTCATGCATGGTAAATTGAAATTCCTGCACTCTGCATGTTTTGCATTTTTACCATAGATACTAATAAAATATATTTAAACCTCTAATTATTGTTATGTATATTTGCTGTTGCAGACCTGCAATTAAATTATATTTGATAATGAATTTTACTGTGTGAACCTTACTGTTTTTGTTTTGTTTTATTTATTTGCATTTACTTAACAATTTAATTCATACAACATGTAAATATAACTCCTCTGGTGCAAGCAGCCATCTCATCTACAGTTGTTGATTGTCTCTGACTAAAGGGAGACTAATCACAGTTTACAAAAGCTATTGCACTTGACCTTGATAGCACTTTTGAACAGCTGACTTCACTATCCTCAAAAACCTAGTATGTAATATCCTTGCATTAAGTGGTGTGCAAAAATTCGGAAGTGAAAATACTTAATTTCATCTTGTATTTTCAGATTTCTTCTTCATTCTACAAAAATGCACTTACCACACCTTTGTCATTACATATTAATTCAATGTAATGAGATAATGCATTAATATAATGATGTATGTCTTGCAGGATGGATATTGCCATGTTGAAAATGCAACACTTGTAGGCAAGATACAAGGTTATGTGAATGTAACTTCAGGAGATCCTGATGCTTTGAAGCTGGCATTGCTTAAACATGGACCCATTTCTGTTGCTATTGATGCTTCCCATAAGACATTTTCCTTTTATGCAAATGGAGTTTATTATGAACCTGATTGTGGTAAGTAACAAAAATCTATATTCCATGAAGTATACTCAGAGTTTGTTATTTATGGAAAATAATAATCCTTCAGATTAACTCAAGTATTCCGTTTTGAAGGACAGACCATCCATAAATAAATGCATGATTTGGAAAAGTCATTAGTAGATAAAAAAGTGAAATTAGTAAAAAAGAAGCTAATAAAGGAAAACACAGCCCTCTCGGCTACAGAAACTAATATGATTTTCAAAAAATTCACTTACCATCCATGGGCCCTTGTTAAATTCAAAAAAGGCTTCAAAAAAAAGAAACATTCAACTAGCACCATTCAACCATCACTCCTTAAAAAAACCTAATTTGCTCAAACATCAAAGATGCCTAAATCCTTTCATGGAAGTGCTGAAAACAGTGTTGTTGTATAAATTAAATTAAATTTAATTTAATCAAAGATTAAAGATGCCATTCCATCTAACAAACAGTCTGGTATATATCAAATTGAATGCTCTGTCTGTAGTAAAATTTATATTGGAAAACCAAAAGAAATTTAGAAACAAGAGCCAAAAGACACTTTAGAAACATAAAATACAAACAGTTAGAAAAATCAGCAGTTACCACTCATTTTGGGGGGGAAAAAAAAAATGCAACATAAATCCAGAACCAAAACTACTAAAACATACATCAGAAAAACAAGAACGGTCCATATGGGAACAAATCTTCATTTCAAAAGATAGGAACAAAGTATTCAATTTCTACATTCTCTAGAAAGATTTGTTCAGCAAGTTCCTCGAACTGCCACCAGAGGAGACCTATGACAAAATATTGCCAGCTACACCACTGAGAACCAGTCGATGTCCGGTTGACAATGAAGGCAATTAGTCTCTGAAACATGTTCCGGGAAAACTTAAAAGTAAGTGTGGTTTAGTGTCGTTAATTCACTGCCTTTAAATTTAACCTTGTTGCTATTTTTGGAAATGAAGATTGGTTCCCATGTGGACAGTTCTTGTTTTCCTGTTGTATGTTTTAAGTAGTTTTGATTGAGCCCGACCCCTGCCCCTTACGACTGTGCAAGCCACAAACAACCACAAACAATGTAAGGATGTAAACAAGCGGGTTCTCTCACTTAGGAAGGAACACAGGAGAATGGGTGTAAATGTATAAACAACCAGTTCCCTGCTATAATAAGACTTTATTTGTTGAACTTGACCTACATCATAAACATATCATTCCTACTCAACTCCAAAGTTTTCTTTTTTTCCCTCCTTTTTTTGTTTTGGTTTTGTTTTGTTTTTTGTTTATTTTTGTTTTGTTATTTTGTTTGGCTGTTACTTCCTTGGGAAATTTACTTTTACATAATACCAAAGTAAATAAACTCTACAAAAGGTAACAACAAACTAATGAGACTAAATATCATAGATCACCTCAAAATAAACACACAATATTCCTCTGCCCATATAAAGAGGGAATAACCTAAAAATAAATTACAGGATTATCACTACAGCTAGTATTCAAGAAAAATTAAATAACAGTAGGAATCTCAGCTATAGCAAATCAAACAGGGCAGACCTTTATAGCGAATGTTTTGGTGAACCATCCAAACATGAAATGGCGGGATGTAGTTGACAACAGGCATAAAAGCAAAAGTGGTAACTGCACTAAACAAGGATACAAACGGAAGTAACAAAACCTAATTCCATATAAATTCATATAAACTTCTATTAAACTCTGCATAAAAATTTTGTATAAAATACTACATACAAATTCTATATAATATTCTATATAAAATTACGATATAAAAATTCATTATAAAACCTATCTCAGTTATATCACTGGAATTCTACACTTAGTCGCCCAAGTACTTCACAAATACCTCTCCCCGAGTTAACTGGATCTTGCACCAGGCAGACCAAAAATTCTATATTCACGATACAGTTACAATAAATATACAAGCATGTGTGGCACCAGAATAGGAACAAGTATAAAAGTTAAATCCATGTAGTAGATATTAAACACGGAGGAAAACTCCGATCCGGAAAACATATCAGATTAATTGACTATAATTCTTCTGTAAAACCTCTCAAGCAAGGCATAAAACTGTCGCAACTTACCCAGTCAACAAATAGCACAAAGCCCCAAGGTCCCGTGATGCACCAGCAACAAACACCCTCTCTCTTCCCCAGCTCACAGACAACAACCACACCAGGAGCTCTCTCTATCACCAACCAACCAGCCAGGCACCACCGCCCAGCCAATCAGCAAGTGGCAATGAGCCCCGGGAAAGGGAGCGCTCAGAAATGCACAGCAGGGGAGACCAGAGAGTATTGCAATGTGGTGACAAACAGGGAAAAACTACGAGATCGCTGAGGACCACTTGGCGCATGGTTCTGGATATATGTTGTGGTTTTTTTTTTCCCAAAAATGTGTGGCTTTATTTTTAGGTCCAAATAAATCAGAAATATATATATATATATATATATCCAAATAGATCAGAAATAAAAGCACAATAAACTTTGACATTTACAGGAAAGCAACACAGACAGACAACTACATAAAATTCCTTTCTTGGAAGTGTTGAAGTGTCATTAATCGACGCCCTTTAAATTTAACTACATAAAAGCTAATGGCTACAACCCAAGATCCCACAAAGAGGCAATCTTAAATAGTTTAATACACAGACTGGTCAACATCCCTCTCACAGCAGAAGAATATAAAACAGAATACAATAAAATTATTGAAACAGCACAAAAACATGACTTTCCCAAATCATTAGCAGACAAAAAAGTGAACTTAGCAAAAAAGAAGAAGCTAGTAAAGGAAACCACAACCCTTTCAGCCACAGAAACTAAAATGATCTTTAAAAAATTCACTTACCATCCATGGGCTTTTGATAAATTGAAAAAAGTCTTCAAAAAATGAAACATTCAACTAGCACCAGTCAACCATTACTCCTTAAAAAACCTAATTTGCTCAAACCTCAAAGATGCCATTCCATCTAACAAAAATTCTGGTATATATAAAATTGAATGCTATGACTATAGTAAAATTTATATTGGAAAAACCAAAAGAAATTTAGAAACAAGAGCAAAGGAACACTTTAGGAACATATAATACAAACAATTACAAAAAATCAGCATTTGCCACGCATTTTTGGGAAAAAATCCAGAACATAAATCCAGAACCAAAACTACTAAAACATACATCAGGAAAACAAGAACTGTCCATATGGGAACAAATCATCATTTAAAAAAATAGGAACAAGGTATTCAATTTCGACATCCTCCAGAAAGATTTGTTCAGCAAGTTCCTCGAACCGCCACCAGAGGAGACGTATGACAAAATATCACCAGCTACACCACTGAGAACCAGTCGATGTCCAGTTGACAATGGAGGAAAATAGCCCCTGAAACATGTTTCGTGAAATTTAAAAGTGTTGTTTAGTGTCATTAATCGACCCCCTTTAAATTTAATTTAGTACAATTGTTATCATTCCATTGATTTACGAGAAACATAAACATTGATCCGAGACCACGATCAGGAGATTAATCTTTTATGCTTACCAACTGAAGTTATGCTGGGGAAAAGAAGTTAAAGTTCATAATCAAATTGTTGTATATTACAAAAGTGGTCATAACTCAATGCAGAGCAAGTTATTAAAAATAAAATAAAACTACTTTTACAAATTGGGTCCGGGCATAGCAATTTGTAAAAACAGACTATTGAAATATTACATATTGACATCCCAATGCAGCAGGACAAATAATAATAAAAAAAAATGCACAATGAAAATAATATTGCAAAATATATAAAACATACAGTTTAGACCAATACAAAAATGGAAAATAAAAGTTGGATCAGCTTAACTATTGACATACATAACTGCTTGCCATACATACACATTAACATGCACTGTTAACCAGCAGTGCATAAAGCTCACTTATTTGCAGCATATAGCATGCTTACAAAGCCTCCAAGAAATAAATACAGCTTCAAAATATATCATACAGCATTAGAAAAAAAATATACTGTTATAATATAATATTATATAATATAATGCTGTTATAAATATTTATAACAGCACTTCCAGCATCCTATAGGACATTGGATGTTTAAATAGATTAATAATGCCACAATATTGTGACTTTGTGGGTTCGTGAAACGAAAAGTCCAATTACACAAACTCAACAATGTTCTTTATTTCCACCGACTTACACTTGCCAATTACACAGAATTACGTACTGCACACAATTACAATTCACCAGTTCGTCCGTTAAAGTTACACTTGCACTCGCAATTACGTAAACTCCGATGCACATACACAGTCTTCTCGTCCCTACACTAGTACTGCACTCTTACGCTGATTGCCAAGAACTCTGACTGACTCTTCTTGCACGACGTGTTGCTTATATAGGGTCCGCTTGCCGATCTGGAAGGTTCTCCATTAGATGAAATATCCCTTAAGTTCGAGAACACAGGTGGAACAGAAAGAGACGGCGCAGTGATGTTTTTTGTCCCAGCCTTCCCTCCTTAACGCTATAAGACAAACGAGGGGGCGGGGTGAACGCCGACCCGTCTCCTGCTTGCCCACTCTATAGGGTGTTCCGACGCTCGGGTTATTATGTTAGTAGGTATGCGGTGTAGAGTGTAAATTATGATTTGTTACATTGTTGGAATTTGAATTTTCTAACAATGGGTTGCTCAAAACATTCATTATGAACCCCATATTTGAAAACAATAAGTGAAATTGTGTCACAGTCTATTTATTGTGTCATACAATAAATAAATAATTTTGTAAATTTACAGCTTATTTTTTTTTTTTCTTTTTTTTTTCAGGAAACAAACCTGAACAGTTGGATCATGCTGTTCTTTTGGTAGGCTATGGTGTCATCAATGGTGAACCTTACTGGTTAGTGAAGAATTCCTGGTCAAACTACTGGGGTAATGATGGCTATGTCCTTATGTCTCAAAGGAACAATAATTGTGGAGTTGAAACTGATCCCACTTATGTCATCATGTGATTGATTGTAGTAATTTTAAAGGGTGTGATGTATGTAGGATTTAAAATGTAGCAAGTTGTTTGCTCTCTAAAGTAAACACACAATGGTACTGTTTGTTTTATTAAATAAGGTTGTCTTTATTTAATCCTTTTGATGCAGAAAAGGATATTGTTTCAGATTTTGTGTGTTTACTTTTGCCACGTCTTTTGTTGTGATAGTATCATTTACTTTTTAGTTTTTTAAGGATATTTCTAACAGTGTACTTGGCTACAGTTTAATACAGTTCATATCACTATGACAATAGTACTAAAAGATCAAAGGCAGCAGCAGGAGATAAATAAATATGATGGGATTTATAGAGCAAGAACTTGGAACTTCAGTTTAAGTAATGAATTTCAGTTAAATTGTATTAGTGTTGAGATTTACCTGTTTCAAGAATCAGGCACATTATCAGAAAATTAAGCGAAGTATAGGGAAACCTACTTGATTCCACCTCTGGTCTCCCTTTTTAAGAATATTCCTAAAATACTCTGGTATGAACTGTTAATATACTGCAGTATTGCAAATATCAACATCTTTCTTTAGGGACCTCATATGCTTTACAGATTTCAATCCATATAATTCACAAATTATTAAATGAATACAAGCTTTGATGCACCATACTAAAGTATGAAGTGCAGCAAAAGCAGAAGAGAAAAGAACAGCTGTCCAAATGTTTGCAATTGATTGAATTTATGAACTCTTTTTTAATTCTATCAGCACACTTCATCATAGCTTTCAAATGCCATTGTTGTCGAAGTCAGTAACAGGACTTTCCACATATTTTATTTAGTCATTCTTTAAGTTGTATCAGATCCAAAATCAAGTTTGTTTCCTCTATGAAAAATAAATTATTCATATCTGTTCTGTAACATTTGGTTAAAGTTAAACAAGTTTCTATGTGCTATTTGTGCTATTGTGCAACATCTTATTGAGATGAATAAAATTAAGGTTAAAGATAACAAGAGCTCATATCATGTTAGCATTAGCAAGATTATGGAAGCACTTTTAGTGCTTCTTGAACATAAAAATAATGGAAAACACTCTTAATATTTTAAGATTGTTTCAAGTAGCTGAGGCATCTGAGTTTTATATGGACCATCAGCTGCATACTCTGTACTTAACTCTGATAATCAGTGTAAATTGTAATACTTCTTTTCTATTTGCTGATTCATTGCTTTTAGCTATGGTAATTGTGTATAAATTGTAATTCTAGTTTTCTCTTTGCTGATTTATTGTTTTTCATTTCCACTAGTTTTTCCAGAAGGACAAAATGCTAAAATATAGAACTTAGATGCTTAGTTAAAGATTTTTGGTAAAGCAACAAAACTTTCATATGTATAGTCTGAGGCTTTCACGGCTGGCATTTAGATAATTGTACATATTAACGGGCTTGTAGGCTATGGTCTAGGGGTTTTATAGGTTTCCAAATTTTGCCAAGGACTGCGCTTGGCATTTTCATAGGTCATCCAGTGGCTGGTTAGAGCTCAAATGAGTTTTCTGCAGAGGATATGTTCTTTATATATGACTGATGGGTGGGGCCTGTCCAGTATCATGTTCTGATTGATTAGCATTGAGTTCTCTAATTGGATTCTTTTGTTCTTGCCTTCCTGTTCTTTTTGCAGTACTGGAATCCAGACTTTGTTAAGCGAAGGGCTTTTTTTTGCGGTTGAAGTTATTTTTATATTTATGGATTTCTATTGCCATTCTTTGTAACCAAGCAAGTAGCTAACAGAGGAAGACAAAATTTGGATGCCTTGTAGCGTATATCATGTCCAAAAAGTAAGGTATGTTCTGCCACAGTGTACTTATCAGACTGTCCTAGTCTTTTGTGTCTTTCATGTTCTTTTATTCTAGTTGGCTTGCATCACATAGTAATACTGGTGTAGGTCTGGCCAAAGCTGCAGAGAGTTTTGTAGACACCTGCAGATGAAAGATGTTCATGTTCATTCCTGGCTGATCTTAACAAGTGTTTTATTCATTGTTGGTTTGTGAAGTGTGAACATTATAAGCTAATAGTAGCTCGACTGTGCATTTACTTACTGCCTTAATGGGAGGAAGGCCTGAAGGCATCGGGCATGTGCTGCTCGAATGGCTACCCTGGGTTTCTCTTTGTTAATATAACAAATAACAAATCTCTCATATAACGCACTGATTACTTAAAGTGAACATAACATCTGTCACTTGTGATTCCTGCATATTCCACTGGCTGAAGTGATGCATTCATTGGTGCTTAGCACAGGTCTGAGAGGTGCAGCAGTTCCCCTCTCACTCCTTCGAGGATAATCAGTATGTTATCTGGGAGGTTTCTGTTAACAAAGATAAAGCCAGGATAATGTTTTGAGCAGCAGGATAATACTTGGCGAAATGTTGGGAACCTACAAACCCACTAGACCATGCCTACAACCCTGGATAGTATGTTCAATCAACAAAATCTACATATGTATGTTTAGAGCAATTTAGTAACAGTGATGTCAAAATTAATCATAAAAACTATTTGTAGTCGGTTTTTTTGACACTCATCACTTACTTTTTAAAAAACTAGTTTCAGAGGACATTGCCTCCATTTTCAACCTCTCTCCAACTAGCATCTGCTCTCCTGTCTCTGGCAGTGGAACTATGAACCTCTTTGTCAAAAGTAATTGATGAGTTCCTTTCTTGGAAGTGTTGAAAACAGTATTGTTATGGTAAATTAAATTTAAAGGGAGTCGATTAATGACACTAAACAACACTTACTTTTAAATTTTTCCGGAACATGTTTCAGAGACTTTGCCTCTATCCTCAACCGGCCATCGACTAGTTCTCATTGGTGTAGTTGACGATATTTTGTCATAGGTCTCCTCTGGTGGCGGTTCAAGGAACTTGCTGAACAAATCTGTCTGGGGGATGTCGAAATTGAATACTTTGTTCCTATTTTTTGAAATGAAGATTTGTTTCCATGTGGATAGTTCTTGTTTTCCTGATGTATGTTTTAGTAGTTTTGGTTCTGGATTTATGTTGTGGTTTTTTTTCCCCAAAAATGCGTGGCAACTGCTGATTTTTCTAAATGTTTATATTTTATGTTTCTAAAGTGTTCCTTTGCTCTTGTTTCTAAATTTCTTTTGGTTTTTTCCAATATAAATTTGACTACAGTCACTGTGTTCAATTTGATATATACCAGATTTTTTGTTAGATGGAATGGCATCTTTGATGTTTGAGCAAATTAGGTTAGGTCAACCATTTCTCCTTAAAAAACCTAATTTGCTCAAACATCAAAGATGTCATTCCATCTAACAAAAAATCTGGTATATATCAAATTGAATGAAGTGACTGTAGTCAAATTTATATTGGTAAAATCAAAAGAAATTTAGAAACAAGAGCAAAGATACACTTTAGAAACATAAAATATAAAAAATTAGAAAAATCAGCAGTTGCCATGCATTTTTGGAAAAAAAAAAAACCACAACATAAATGCAGAACCAAAACTACTAAAACATACATCAGGAAAACAAGAACTATCCACATGGGAACAAATCTTCATTTCAAAAAATAGGAACAAAGTATTCAATTTTGACATCCCCCAGAAAGGTTTGTTCAGCAAGTTCCTTGAAGAGGAGACCTATGACAAAATATCGTCAGCTACACCAATGAGAACCAGTCGATGGCCGGTTGAGGATAGAGGCAAAGTCTCTGAAACATGTTCCGGAAAAATTTAAAAGTAAGTGTTGTTTAGTGTCATTAATCGACTCCCTTTAAATTTAATAAGTGATGAGTGTCAAAAAACTGACTACAAATAGTTTTTACGATTCAAATCTACATAGTCTGGAAAGATCAAGTAATAATTTACTATTTATTTAGTACTGAAAAACAACCGTATGCAATTTCTCTGTAAACTTTAAATGATTATATTCTGGAAAATATTGTAAGCTTTCTTCATTTTCCCAACACTGTTGTTAAATGCATTAACATGAATATCTCTGCTTGCAATTTAAATTGGATGCATTTCTTTTGGGATTGTCACAAATCAAATTTAAGAAGATGACTCACAGGTATAAAAGTGTTAATTCTGAAATACTTGCATGAAAGTATTTAAAATCAGCCTCAATTTTGAGAGTTAACTCATCTGGACATTGTTTACCCGAATAAGTATACCTAGGACTTCTACTTGAAAAGAATGCCTTTGGTACATGTGTATGTTTTCTTCCCAAGATTTGAAACAACATTAAATTATATTTTAATGGAATGAGCGCAAGAATTTTATAACTGCATCATTTCTCTGTTCTGCTGCTGTAATAAGCTTCATAATAACTAATAATTATTATTTTACATTGATCAAAGCTCTGAAGATCTCATCTTTTGCTTGTTTATGAGAGAAACTATTTTTATATGCAGCTTGGTGTTGCTGTTTTAGAACCATAGCTTTAGATGTTTGAAAAAATAGAAGCTGTTGGCCAATAAAATGCTTTAAAAGTATAAAGGGTTATTATAATCATTCATTACTTTATTACCTAGCTTTCTTCTCTGAGCTTTAGGCAGTGCACTGATTCAGAGCAGGTAAATGAGACTGCCTGTAAGACAAATTTTGTCATTCACTCCCATTGTTTTGCACTCTGTACTAGCCATTTTGAATTCACAGATTTTGCACCTGAATTGAATGAACTTTTAATTTCATCTTAATGAAACAATGCATAATACCTCCATAACCTGCAGCACAAACAATTAGGAGTTCATGAAAAAGCTGCATTATCATGCCAACAAAAGAAGAATGCTTCCTCTGATATTATTTTTAAATAAACAATGTGTATGTTTGAGTATACAGGTATTATGGTTTTAAAAGTGAAAAAAAAGTGCCCAAGGAAAAGAAATGAACAGAATTAAAAGGAATATACAGTTAAACCTGATTTATATGTTTATCAAGGGGAAGAGGAAAGATAGCTTGTAACTCACAGTTACATACAAATGAGATTTTGATAATGCATCTTTGTTTTTAAAGCAATACAGTGGGATCGCATGTGTAAAACTTCACAAACAATAAAGATATATACAAAGCAAACATTATTTAGAGATTGGTCCCATTTTAAAGTATTCAATTAGTTTGCTTGTTTCACTTTTCCTGCATTATATGCAGACAACTCATTTTACAAAATATATTAATGAATATAAGCCTTGAAACTTTCATGGTGAGGGTTATTAATCAAGGCTTCATGGGTGATTAGCTATTTCAGGTTTATGAATATCAAGCTTTAGGCCATTTTATACTCTATAGCCTTCATCACCGGCAAAGCCTTGATTTATATTAATGAACTTAGAGCTTTTTCACTACAACTTTTCATAGGGATCCAGTGTCTACACAGCCTGCTTCCAAGAGGCCCTGAATTCAAATCTTGGTCAGCATGAGTTATCTGGATAAGACTTTTCTGGTTTTTCTGTCATTCATGATTTTTCTCAACGTGTATAAGCAATTCCTAAGTCAGAAGCACTTTTGGTTAGGTTTTTGCATTCATTAAGTGTTCCCTCTCGTTTCAATTTTACTTTCTGATGTAGCATATAGCATCTCTTGTTTCTTTTTTCCATGACTGATTAAAAGAAACTGAGAACTGAAAAACAAAACTGCTATGCAATAGTAAACATTAGGTACCAAAAATTATTCTCACTTCTCATTTCTTGCTACGACACTGTTGTGAGGAAAGACATATGCAAGCTAACATCTTTGTGTGCTCAGTTTGTGTATTTGTCAGCAACGATAATGAAAATGAGTTTCACATTTCTTTTCAAATAGCATATGCCGTAGGTTCATTTAATTGCGTAAAACTCAGTTGTATTTCATTGTAGTTTAAACATACAAATGCATTACATATGAATAAGGTTCTACTACTGTTTCATATTACATTTTTGCCAGAACCTGCAAATATTTACATATAAAAACTTATTTACGTATAACTGGGTTGGTCATAAAGCAGGTTCAACTGTATAAGCCATAATTTAAAATAATATCCAGACTCTGTAAGTAGCTTTGTACACTCCAAAAAGTAGATATCCTCCATTGTCTAGTGGTAACATGTGAAAATCTGTGGCCGTGCATCCATCCGTGTGTTGGGTACCTACTGCGCTTCCAAGGTACTCGGCCGTTCCTTGGGTACCTACTGAGCATCCATAGGTAACCGCACAGGCAAGTGGTCCCTTTGGCACAATCATAGGTACCCGGCTGTGCCGTAAGTACCTACTGCGCATCCATAAGTATCACTGCTGTGCCGGCAGTACGTACTGCTCATCCATAGGTATCTGGCCGTGACGCCGATACCGACTACGCATCAAAAAGTACCTGCCCGTGCTGTCGGTACCAAATGCGCATATATTGGAACCCGGCCATGCCGTCGATACCTATTGCGCACACGTCCGTTCCTTGGTGACCTACTGCGCATCTATATTACCCACCGTGTCTTGGGCACCAACTGCGGATCCATCCGTGCCAACGGAACCTACTGCGAATAGATAGCCACACGGTCGTGCCGTCGGTACCTACTGGGCATCCATCTGTGCCTTGGGCACCTACTACACATCGATTCGTGCCTTGGGTACCTACTGCGCATCCAACCGTACCCTGGGTACCAACTGCGCATACATTCGTGCTTTGGGCACTTACTGCGCATCCATAGGCACCCGGTCGTGCAGTTGGTACCTACTGCGCATCCATAAAACCCCGCCTTGACTTGGGTACCTACTGCGCATCTATCTGTGCCTTGGGTACCTGCTGCGCATCCAATCGTGCCTTGGGTACCTACTGCGCATCCATTCTTCCTTTGGCTACATACGGCGCATCCATAGGTACCCGGCAGTGCCGTCGCTACCTACTCCGCATCCATCCGTCCCTTGTGTACCTACTGCACATCCATATTAGCCGGTTGTGCCTTGGGTACCTACTGCTCATCCATAGGCACCCTGCCGTACTTTGGGTACCAACTGCGAATCCGTAGGTAGCTGGCTGTGCCTTGGGCGTATCCATAGTACTGCGCATCCATAGGTACTCGGCCGTGAGGTCGGTACCTACTGGGCATCCATCCGTGCCTTGGGCCCCTACTACTCATCGATTCGTGACTTGGGCACCTACTGCGCATCCATTCGTACCCTGGGTACTTTCTACGCATCCATTCGTGCCTTGGGTACCTACTGCGCATCCATTGGAACCCGGCCATGCCGTCGGAACCTGCTGCGCATACGTCCGTTTCTTGGTGATCTACTTCGCATCCATATTACCCGCCATGCCTTGGGCACCAAATGTGCATCCGTCCGTTTCAACGGCACCTACTGCGCATACATAGCCACCCGGCCGTGCCTTCGGTACCTACTGGTCATCCATCCGTGCCTTGGGCACCTACTACGCATTCATTCGTGCCTTGGGTGCCTACTGCGCATCCAACCGTACCCTGGGTACCAACTGCGCATACATTCATGTTTTGGGTACCTACGGCGCATCCATAGGAATCCGGCCGTGCCGTCGGTACCTACTGCGCATCCATCTGTGATTTGGATACTTACTGTGCATCCATAAAACCCCACCGTGACTTGGGTACCTACTGCGCATCCTCTCGTGCCTTGGGTACCTACTGCGCATCCATTCGTAACGTGGGTACCTACTGCGCATCCTTTCGTGTGTTGGGTACATACTACGCATCCATATTTCCCCGACGGTGCCGTCGGTACATACTCCGCATCCATCCCTCCCTTGGGTACCTACTGCGCATCCATATTAAACGGCTGAGCCTTGGAAACATACTGCGCATTCATAGGTACCCTGCCGTGCTTTAGGTACAGGCTGCGAATCCATAGTAACCTGGCCGAGCCTTGTGTGCCTACTCCGTATCCATAAGTACCCGGCCGTGCCTTGAGTAACTACTGCGCATTCATAGGTACCCGGCCATGCCTTGAGTACCTACTGCGCATCCATACTTACCCGGCCGTGAAGATGCTACCTACTACGCAACCATAGTTACCCGGCCGTGACATTGGTACCTACTGGGCATCCATCCGTGCCTTGGTCACCTGCTTCGCATCCATTCGTGACTTGGGAACTTACTGCGCATCCATTCGTAAGCCGGGTACCAACTGCGCATCCATTCTTGCCTTGGGTACCTACTGCTCATCCATAGGCACTGAGCCGTTCCTTGGGTACCTACTGCGCATCCATAGGTAACCGGCCGAGCAGGCGGTTCCTACGGTGCAATCATAGTTACCCGGCGGTGTCGGTGGTACCTACTCCTCATCCATAGGTAACCAGCCGCGCCGCCGATACCCACTACGGATCAAAAAGTACTTGGCCGGTGCTGTGGGGACCTGCTGCGCATCCATCCATTCCTTCGGTCGCTACTGCGCATCCATTTTGGCCTTGGGTAAAAAAATAATAATAAAAAAATAAAAAATATAAACATAAAAAAATATAAAAAAAAATAAACTCTGTTTCTTATGTTCCAATGCCTAGAGTCTATATCGGAACTTTTTAACTATTTCTTATTTATTCATTTATATAAATTTATTAATTATAAGAATAACTTTTAGTTATGTGCAGATACAATAACCTAAATGACTGCTAAACTTTGCAGTCAACTAACGTAAAAAACTATCCTAATTATTTCCTCTTATTTTCAAATATATATCTCTGTTCAAATATATATAGTGAGTGAGTGTGTGGTGTTTTAGGGCCCGTCTATATATGTCAAGTCAGTCCGATTTAAATCTATGTCACCTTCTTGGTTGGTTATCTCTTCTCCCAATTCATAATTATATTTCAATTCCAAAATCTCCTTATTCCTCTTCTTCTACTGGTGTTGCTTCATCAATTGGATCCATTCCTATTTTCAAATTTCCTTCCATCTCTCGTCTTTGGATTCTGGTTGATCGTCTTATTTGTTGAGTTGTTGCAGGTGTGGCCAGTTCTATTGGTGTAGATTTCTTAGAAGTTATATATTGTTCCCAAGCTTTTGTTGAAATAATGTTTGATATTTCGTCTATCTTATTGAACTCCTCTGCATCTCTTATAATTTCCCATGATGTCTTTCCTTGCAGTTCTTGTCTCAAATTATCCACTTCTCGATGCTCTTGACACTCGAAAATTTGGTGTTCTGGTGTGTCCTCTATGCTGCATACTGTACATAAACTTGACGCTCGTCTACCTATCCTTTTAAAGTAGGTGGCATAAGGTCCATGTCCACCAATAAAATGGATTATTCCCTTAGTCGGTTTGAAATGGCTCATTCTTAGCCTTTCCTCTATTGTTTGAAGCAATTCATAGACTCGACGTCCTTCCTCTATACTGTCCCATTCATTTTGCCATTCCTGTAATAGTTTCCTTTTAATTTGCATCCTTGTGTCACATCCTTCACCTACTATTTCACCTACTATTTCACCTACTTTTTGCCTGTTATTCTTCTTTCTCCAGTATTCTGCACCTCTATATCTTATGATCAAGTCCATCGGCCATATCCCTAGGATAAGAATAGAGCCATCGTGGGGGTGGTCTTAGTTCCGCCTGCATACCGTAAAAGTATCTGCCATTGTGTTCTTCTTATTAGTATTTTGTTTCTTTTGTTGCTAAGCCTTTGCGCCCATGTACTTGCACCATATCCCATAATCCCAGCTGCAATGCTTGTATGATACAGTTTGATGATATCAGTAGGTAATTTAAAATTCCTTTGAATAAGCGACGTTAACTTTCCCATTACTCTTAAAGCTTATGTCTTATGTAATCAATATGCATATTAAAAGTCAAATTCTCATCAACAATTATTCCTAGGTATTTGAAACTATGCCTTCTTGGTATCGGTGCATTGTTTATTCCAATTACTGGATTCCTCTTTAGTTTACCTTTCGTAACTACGTAAGCTGATTTTGAGGATGCGGTGGTTAGTTTTACGTCATTGCACCAGTCTTGCAAAGTCTCAGTGATGTTCTTAGACTTTTTTTTTTCTAATTCTTTACGATTATTCCCGTCTATAACTACCATCAGATCATCTGCATAAGCTATAACTTCAGATGTGGAATTTAATTGTCTCAATCTCTCCAGGACTGGTTCAGTTAATATGTCCCAAAAAATATGTCCCAATATTGACCCTTGAGGGCATCCTTTTGTAACATCTCTAGTTAATCTTCTGCTTTCAGCTACTAATGGTACGGTTCTGTCTTTACAATAGTCCCTCAACATATTACATAAGCATCTTAGATAATCTTTATCTCTCATAATTTTGAACAATTCCGGCCACCACAGTTTATCGAATGCACCAGAAATGTCAAAGAATATATTTATGATATACTTATTGAGATTTGATTTTATGTTCTCTATTGATTTATTTATTGCATCATCAGTTGATCTGTCCTTCCGAAATCCGTATTGAGTATCTGTCATGCCTATCATAGTCCTAAACTCATGTATACGTTTACTTAGTAGTTTTTCTTGTATCTTTCCTATAGTGTTTAGCAAACACACTGGTCTGTATGATTTTACTTCCGTAGGATCTTTATCTTTTGCTTTTTTCAGAATCACTACGTTAGCGTTTTTCCAACAGTATGGAATTCTTCCTTCGTATATACACTCATTAAAAAGCTCTGTGGGAATAGGAACTAGTGGTTCTTCCAACGCCATTATGACTTCTGAGGGTATTCCATCTGGTCCAGGTGATTTCCCTGTTTTACAATCTCTGATTGCTAGTCGAACTTCTGAGTTATCAAACGGATACATTAGCCTCTCTCCGTTATAATTATCTTTGAAAGTATCTCTTCTCTTTCTCTTCTATCATCGTTTTCTCCTTCCAGTATATCCAATGGTAATAGTTTGTTCAGTAAATGATTTGTTGATTCTAGCCAAGTTCTTTTCATTTGACCGTCATCCTTTTTAAGTGTAGATATAACCTCCGGTACATTTACTTTCCATTGCAATCTTGTATGGGATTCCCCATGCGTTATTTGATAATTTTTCTTTAACGAACTTGTCCCAGGAGTTTTGTCTGGATTCCTCTAAAATTACCTTATATTTTTCTTTTATTCTTCTAAAGATATTTAGAGTCCTCTCTCTTTCTTCTGAGATGACTGTTCTCTTATATATTCTTCTTGCTTTTCTTAATTTACTTCTTAACTTTTGAAGTTTTTCATTCCATACGTTCCGTTCATTATTCTCTGGTCTTATCCTTAACAGTTTTCTTCATGACATTTTGCACACTTTCTGTGATTTTCTTCGCCTTAGTATCAATGTCATCATCATCTAGTATAGCCGGTGATCTGAATTCTTGGATAATCTTCTGTTTATCCATATTTTAAACTATGTATCTAGTTGGTCCAGCATGTGATAGTACTTCATTTTTCATCTTTACTACATAATCGAATAATATCAGATAATGGTCACTAGAAGTTTGTTGTTGTGTCACCTTCCAGTTTATTATTTTTGATGCAACGTATCCTCTAACTAAGGTAACATCTATATTTTCTTCTGCTCCAGCCCATCCTTCACACGTATATGGGTTATTACGTTGATTCAGAACCTCCAAACCATATTATTGTATTAATTCTTACATTTTGTCTCCATTTTCATCAGGATTTTTACTTCCCCATATGACTGATTTTGCATTGGCATCTAATGTTATTACTATTGCCTACCTAGTGTACCCCCCAGGGGCCTACTTCGGTAGGTACGGGTTTGGCGCACCCGGGGTCCCGAGCCAACAGTCTCTCTCGTGAGGGCTCCTCTTCGTGGTTGAGGGAGACGGTCAACAGGCCCACCCACGTGTAGGCCGTGCGTGGAGACCCGTGGAGAAGGTTTTTAGATTCTTATCTAGTTTAGAGTTTAGGATTTAGTGAACGAAAATTTTAGTAGTTTTTGATTGATGTTTTTTATGTACGTGTATTTTTAATAGGTTTTCTTACACTTGTATATCTTTTAGAAAGTTTTATATCTGGCTTTTGCCATGACTAGTTTTTTAAAGGGCGCTGATGACCGTCGTAGTTGAGCGCCCTTATATATTATATATACTCCCTAGTGTATTGGTCCAAAATTTCTCGAGTCTTTTCCAAGTGCAGTTCTATATTGTCTTTATATTGATAATATTGATTTATCAAAATATTAGTTTTACCTATATAGGTCATTTCTAAAGAACATAGCCATTCATCATTATATTGCCTTATTTAAACTATTTGTATTTGTTTGTTACAATAATTATAGCTTGCGGACTTGTGCCTGTTGTTATGGTTCTACTTCCAATTGGCATATGTACCACTTTTCCTCGCAAGGTGTACGGTTCTTGTATACAAAGAATTTCTATTTTATACTCTTCTGCCAATTTCCGTAGCTCCAACACGACCATTTTACTGCCCATAGCGTTAACTTGTCCAAATCTTATTAAAAATGTTTCCTTAAAATTACATTGTTGATTATCTTTATTATTATAATTATTAGCCATAATCTGTTCTAGATATGATTCTTTCTCTCAGCATCACATATGTTGGACATTGTCATTTCTCTTCTTTTTTCTCTGTGCAAATCTTTTTCCTTAGGCTACATGGTATGCATTTCCTCTGTTGATCTTTCTTGTCACAGTCCTTTCTATCATGCCCTTCCTCACTACAGTGAGCACATTTACGGCTACGTGTCCAAGATCCTGGCATTTAAGGCATCTAGGGACTGTTATAAAATCATTTACGCTAACCGATTGAAAGCTAATATATAGTCTTCCTAGCATCACAATGCGCCTTCTTAGCAATGGCTCGACCTCCATGACATGATGAACTGTTGCCTTATTCCTTGGTCCCATTTTAAATCTTAAATTAACTTTACTGTCAAAGTTTTCCCATCACATGTCAAAATTTTGTAAATACATATTACGTTTTATTTCCTCTTTCAGTCCAGCTAGTACATCATAAATTATTACTAGAGGATTTCTCCTTTTTGGTTCCTCCATCTTTAGATCTTTCTCCTTCAAATTTTTACTATTCATTATCTTTTGAATATCGTCCTTAGTTTCGGTCTCCACTGTTAATGTTCTTTCCGTAGCCTTTATAGAACTAATCTTTATTTTCTCCTGAGCTGGCTTTAAGTTCTTGCTTACTATTTCCTGAACTTCTTTGGTTTTTTTTTTCTTTTGCAGATGAGATAAATAAAGTATGTCTTTGCTTTCTTGCAGATTTTTCTATTTTTTCCATATTCTCGACTGTCTTCGGTTTATGTAATACTTGTGAGAAGCTTGCAGCCAATGGTTGTACTGCTATTGTTTCTTTGCGAATGGCTAATTCCGTTCTCAATTTAATATTTTCCTCCTTTAGTTTATCAAATTTCTCAATAATATTTGCCAAGTTACTAAATATCGCTTTCTTGCCTTGGGGACATAATTCGCAACCATTCGTGCCTTGGGTATCTACTGCGCATCCATTGGTACCCGGCTGTGCCGTCGCTACCTACTGCGCATCCGTCCGTGCATTGGCCACCTACTGTGCAATCATGTTACCCGGCGTGCCTTGGGCATAAACTGCGCACCCAATGCGTGCCTTGGGTACCCACTGCGCATTCAGTGGTATCAGGCCGTGCCTTTGGTACCTACTGCGCCTTCATCCGTACCTTGGGTACTTACTGCGCAACAATTCGTGCTTTGGGTCCCTACTGCTCCTCCATAGGTATACGCCCGTGCCGTCGGTACCTACTGCGCATCCACAGGTACCCGCCAGTGCCTTGGGTACCTACTGAACATACATCCGCGCCTTGGGTACCTACTTCGCATCCATTCGCGCCTTGGGTACCTACTGCGCATCCATATTACCTGCCGTGCCTTGGGCACCAACTGCGCATCGAACCGTGCCGACGCCACTTACTGTGCATACGTAGTCAACCGTGCCGTCGGTACCTACTGCGCATCCGGTCGTGACCTGGGTATCCACTGCGCATACATAGGTACCCGGCCGTAATTGGGGTACCTACTGCGGATCAATAGTTACCTGGCAGTGCCTTGGGTTAAGTTAATGCCAGAGGTTCTACTCCCATTAGTCCTGGACCCGTAGGACCAAGGACCCGGGCCTCCTACCAGGGAGTTACCGAGCTGTCCCGAAAGGGAGCCCGGCGCCTCCGTGTCTTTCCTAGAGAACAACAAGTCTCCCATCTCTTCCTGTGGACTCAAGACGGGATGGAAGTGGATACGCCACTTACGCACGCCATCTTCGAAATGGGAAGGCTACCGATATGACCTCGGTGGGGCCGCCTGGTGATCTAGCACACCTACTAGCTATGCTGGCTAGTACGCGGGAATATGGATGGCTTTTCTTAACCCCGTCCGGAGTCGTACCCGATCTCCCACGGGTATCGTGAACCACTGCCCCCTCGATTCCAACCCAACCCGAACAACTTTCTATCAGGGAGGGGCTCGGATGTTCGGCCCGAGGCTCCTCTAGTAACGTCGAGGTACCACGAGTGCTAGGGGTCCGCAGCGCCCGCACCACGGCAGCTGAAGGGGACGGATCCCCTCCCCTACGGAAAGTGCCTTGGGTACCTACTGAACATACATCTGCGCCTTGGGTACCTACTGCGCATCCATTCATGCTTTGGGTACCTACTGCGCATCCATATTACCTGCCGTGCCTTGGGCACCAACTGCGCATCCATCCGTGCCGACAGCACTACTGCGCATACATAGCCACCCGGTCGTGCCGTCGGGACCTACTGGGCATCCATCCGTGCCTTGGGCGCCTACTACGCATCGATTCGTGCCTTGGGTACCTACTGCGCATCCATAGGTACCGGCCGTGTCTTGGGTTCTTACTGAGCATCCATTCGTGCCTTGGGTACTGCATCCATATTTCCCGGACGTGCCCTGGTTACATACTGCACATCCATCCGAGCCTTCGGTACATACTGCGCAACAATCGTGCCTTGGTAAATTACTGCGCCTCCATAGGTACTCGGCCGTGCCTTGGGTATCTACTGCGCATCAGCAGAGACCCAACCGTGCCTTCTGTACCCACTGCGAATCCATAGGTACCTGGCCGTGCCTTCGGTAACTACTGTGCATCAATGTGTACTCGGTCGTGCCGTGGGTAACTACTGCGCATCCATGCAAGCCTTGGATACCTACTACGCACTCATAGGCAACGGGCTATGCCTTGGGCACCCACAGCGCATCCATTCGTACCCTGTGGTACCTACTGCTGTTCCATTCATGCCCTGTGTACCTACAGCACATCCATAAGTACCCGGGCGTGCCGTCGGATCGTACTACGCATCCATCCGTTCCTTGGGTTCCTACTGCGCAGCCATTCGTGACATGGGAACTTACTTCTCATCCATTCGTACCATGGGATCCTACTGCGCATCCTTTCCTGCCTTGGGTACCTACTGGGCATTCATAGGTACCTGGCGGTGCTGTTGGTACCTACTGCGCATATATCGGAGCCTTCTGTACCTAGTGCGCATCCATAATACACGGCCGTTCCATGGGGAACTTCTATGCATCCATCCGTGCCTTGGGTACTTACTGCGCCTCCTTCCGCTAAGTGGGTACCTACTGCACACCCATAAGTACTCAGCCGTCCCGTCAGCACATACCGCGCGCCCATCCGTGCCTTGGGTACCTACAGCGCATCCATTTGCACCTAGGGTACCTACTGCGCATCCATAGGTATCTGGCCGTGCCGTCAGTATCTACTGCGCATCTATCGGAGAATTGGGTACCTACGGCGCATTTATACTATCCGGCCGTGCCTTGGGTAGCTACTGCGCATCCATCCGTGCCTTGGGTACCTGTTGCATATCCATTCATGCCTTGGGTACCTATCTGTGAATCCATTCATGACTAAGGAACCCACTACGCAACCATTAGTTACCTGGGTATCAACTGCGCATCCATTCGCACCTAGGGTACCTACTGCGCATCCATAGGTACCCAGCCGTGCCGTCAGTACTGTCACGGCAACAGGCATAAAAGTTTCGGCACAAATAAGAAAACAGTCGGCGGATAAATTTTCATGGTAATAATGACCCTTGCTAAGCAGTAAATGATAGGGCGGCTATTGTAAACAAGCGCCGGCAAGCAAGTTAACTGAGGTAAAGGACTTTCAGGCATAGATAAAATTACGCTTGTGGAATGTGATAGAATATTTGGTTTTTTATTCTTCCTGAAATTTCTGGACTGATATTGTTCGGGTTCTGGTTTAGTTTAGAACAATATATAATTACGAATTAGGTATTTAAGGACGTGACGGCTCGCTAAGTGAGTTAGTTGTAAAACAGTGAGTTGCAAGTTGTGAAACAGTGTTGTGAAGTGAGAGACAGACAGCTGTGTTGTTGAAATGAGAGCTAAGGATGTAATCTGCTGTCACTGTTTGTTATTGTGATCGACCATGGTAGACTGATGGTGTATGTAACATAATACTGCTGTTATCTATAAGAGTATTAGTACGAAAATAAAGGAGATTTTTAATTTCTGCACCTCGACCTTTTAATTTTACGAACCCACAAAGTCACAATTGGTGTCAGGAAGCGGGGCAACGACATCACCGAGAAGATGGAAGAAATGAAGAACAAATTATCAACGAAGACGGAAGCGGCAAATAGCAACTTGGGCGCGACGATGGCCGCAAAGATGACCGACACCAGGAAGAGCAGCCGGAGGAACGAGTAAGGACCGGCGTGGCGAGGAGCACATCGGTTCCATCACCACCATACCCTTGAGTGACACTGCGCGCCGTCAGCCGACGTATGGATGACAGCCTCTTCGCAGACGGTTGGGTCAGAGGGAAACCGTGCCGCGTACTTGTAGACACCGGGGCAGCCGTGACCATCATCAGACCTGACGTGACCAAGGGTTCGCTGTCGAGAAAACCAAGCCGATCATATCAGCTAGTGACGGCATCCGACAACACCTTGCACGTGGAGAGGGAGGCCATGCTGCAGTTGTCCTTGGGACGGAGTGCCGTGCGTCAGTGGGTGTTCGTCGCGGATGTGGCTGAGGAGGTGATACTGGGACTGAATGCCCTTATGAGCCACGAGGCGACAGTCGACGACGGCAGGAAGGTGTTGCGGCTCAATGGAGAAGAGGTCATACTCCGGCAACCCGAGGAATGCCTTGGAATCTGAAGGCTCATCTTGAATGAAGACGTGTGTCCCCGCGAGAAAGGAGGTGGTGGTGACGGAGTAACTAGAAGGACAGCGAATGAAGAATATTGTTGCTAAGCCGAGAGGAGCCAGTGAGGCTGCTTAACCTAGCGGATATCGATCAGGACGTCCAGGTCGTAACGGAGATGGGGTCGTGCGAGCCCGTGGTAATCGTGACAAAAATCGACCAGACATAGGAGCCGGTCCAAACGCAGCACCTGGGGCGCCAGCTGAAGGCCTACTGGAGAGGGCGGCCGATCATCTGACTGCAGAACAACTCGAGAAGGTTCGACAACTGCCGAGACGATACCAGCGCGTCTTCGGCCAAGGCAGAGAAGAATTACTGCGTCACCCGGCGAGAGTTACTGGCGGTAGTAAAGACCTTCGAACACATCTACAGGTACCTGTACGGTCAGCCATTCCACCCGCGGACTGACCGCTTCGCCCTAACTTGGCTACTGAGCTTTAGAAACCTGAAAGGCCAGACAGCACATTGGGTTCAGAGGCTCCAGGAGTACGACTTCGCCTCTGAGCATCGTAGAGGGAAGAACCACGGTAACGCATACGCCATGTCTCGAAGACCCTGCCCAGAGGAATGCGGCCAATGCACAAGAGTGGAAGTTAAGGAGCGTGCCGTAGCAGTCCGAGTAGTCACGGCAGTGACTGTGGAAGGCTGGGATAGCGCAGGCCTGAGGATGGAGCAGCTGGCGGTCGCAGACTTGGGGCCACTCTTGAGAGAAGTGGAGGCAAGGACAAGACCAACCTGGGAGGACATCGCACCGAGGAGCGCCACCTGCAAGTCGTACTGGGCCCAATTGGACTCACTGAAGACAAGAGAGGGCGTGCTGTTCCGGGTATAGGAATCGCCTGATGGGAAGACGCAGAGGGAGCAGTTGGTACTTTCCGGAAGTAAGGTCCTGGAAGTCTTGCAGGAAATGAACGCCGGTACTTCAGGACACCTGGGAGCAAACCGGACGATCGACAAACTCCGACAGTGCTACTACTGGCTGAGGCTCCGAGCAGATGCTGAGGGATGGTGCCGTCAATGTCACGCGTGCGCGGCGAGTCGCAGCCCCCAGACTAGGAGCCGGTTCGCATGAAGCAATAAAACGTCGGAGCGCTATTCGTAAGGATCGTCGTCGACATTGCTGGACCATTTCCAATGTCCGACCAAGGCAAAAAGTACCTGATGGTGGTTGTGGATTACTTCACCAAGTGTCCAGAGGTGTATGCCATTCCGAACCAGGAGGCGAAGACAATCATGGACTGTCTTGTGGAGCAACTGTTCTGCCGATTTGGGGTGCCGCTAGAGCTCCACAGCGACTAGGGCCCCAATTTTGAATCCAACCCGATGAAGGAGGCACTAGGGGCGGCTTGGGTTGAACAAGACACGCGCCACACCCCCACATCCACAGTCGGACGGCATGGTGGAGAGATACATCATGACCTTAGAAGAGCACTTGAGGTGGCTCGTGGCCAGCCATTAGCGAGACTGGGATATCAAGGTGCCACTGTTCTTACTGGCCTACTGCTCGTCAACACACGATACCACTGGGATGACGCAAGCTAGTTTAATGTTTGGCCGAGGGGTACGTCTCCCCTGTAATCTGGCTTTTGGAAGCCCCTGGAGGCAAAACATCCAGCAAACGAGTATGTGGAGAACCTAGTGGATCGTCTCTACGACGTGCATGAGATGGCTCGTCGGAACATCCAGAAGGCGAGCGACCGCATGAAGACCCGATACGACAGGCAAGCCTACAGCCAAGGGTATCAGCAAGGTGACCTAGTCTGGTTGTACCGCCCTACCCGGACCAAGGGACGCTTCCCGAAGCTCCAGCTACCATGGCAAGGACCGCACCGGGTGGTGAAGAGGATTAACGACGTGGTCTACCGCATCCAGAAGGTTCCCCGAGGGAAGATGTTGGTGGTACACCTGGATTGTCTGGCCCGCTACGATGGAGCTGTTCAGCAGGACCAGCCTTGAGGAGAGAGCAGTATCATGGCAACAGGCATAAACGTTTCGGCACAAATAAGAAAACAGTCAGTGCATATGTTTTCATGGTAATAATGAGACTTGCTAAGCAGTTAATGATAGGGCAGCTATTGTAAACAAGCGCCGGCAAGCAAGATAACTGAGGTAAAGGACTTGCCAGCATAGATTAAGTTACGCTTCTGGAATGTGATAGAATATTTGGTTTCTTTATTCTTCCGGAAATTTCTGTACTGGTAGAGATTGTTCGGGTTCTGGTTTAGTTTAGAACAATCTAGAATTACGAATTAGGTATTTAAGGACGTGACGGCTCGCAAAGTGAGTTAGTTGTAAAACAGTGCGTTGCAGGTTGTGAAACAGTGTTGTGAAATGAGACAGACAATTGTGTTGTTGTAGCGAGAGCTAAGGATGTAATCTGCTGTCACTGTTCGCTATTGTGATCGACCTTGGTAGACTGATGGTGTATGTAACGTAGTAACGTAATGCTGCTGTCATTTATAAGAGTATTTATACGAAAATAAAGGAGTTTTTTAATTTCTGCAACTCGGCCTTTTAATTCTACGAACCTACAAAGTCACATCTACTGCGCATCCATCTGAGAATTGGGTTTCGACGGCGCATTTATATTATCCGGCCGTGCCTTGGGTACCTACTGCGCGTTCATTCATGTCTTGAGTACCTATCTGCGCATCCATTCATGACTAAGGAACCCACTGCGCAACCGTTCGTTACCTGGACATCAATTGCGCATCCATTTGCACCTAGGTTACCTACTGCGCATCCATAGGTACCCGTCCGTGCCGTCAGTATCTACTGCGCATTCATCGTAGATTTGGGTATCTACGGCACATTTATATTACCCGGCGGTGGCTTGGGTACCTAATGGGCATACATCCGCGCCCTTGGCACCTATTGCGTAGCCATTCATGCCTTGTGTACCTATCTGCGCATCCATTCGCACCCTGGGTACATCCTGAGCTTCCATTCTTGCCCTGGGTACCTACTTGAACCCATAAGTAGTAGGTACCAGATGAAGTTGGGTGTCGTCCATTTTATATCCTAGATGTTGAGGCAATCCTTCTGATTTGTCCATAATTAAGTTGAACAGAAATGGGCTTAATGAATCAACTTGTCTGATACCATTAGTCATTGTAATTTAATGCGTTTTTTTCTTTCTTTTTACTTTGATTTTCAAATTGAGTTCAATTCTCAAATTATACTTCTTAATTTATCTGGTACTTGCTTTTCTTGCAGTGTGTCTGCTATAATCCAATTATCTAGCGGTGGCAGTGGAATACAGATAAACATGAAATGAAACAGTCTATTGCCAATCCTGAAGGCGAGTTTGAGGTTGATTTATACGTGTGGAGCCGTTGACAGTGCTCACAACTACCTCACATTTATAAAACATCATTACTCTGCTTTCTGGATAGGTAACAGACTGATTCACTTCGTGTATTTGACTGTACATTTGTTCATTTTATCCTGTCAAATGGTTTTGCTAGATCAGTGAAACAAGGAAACACTGGTTTTAGTAAATTGATGGAAATAAATCATTTCTTCACGCTATCCGTATATAGGCTAAGGATTTTGATAGGTAGTCTACATGAAAACTTCAATGTCATGGCCGCGATTTGAACCACGGAACTCCTGGTTTCCGTCCAGTCACTCTAACCCAATGATCTACGATGGCCAACTTGCCGTAATGACATTAAACTCTCTATATGACTTGTACATTTCCCCGTTAAACAAATAGGGGCTCTCGTATCCGAGATGCTCCGTTTGTGGCGACTTACTATCGTAAATACTTGAGTCCCAGGCTTCATCATTTAACACTTATTATTTGAGTTAATTGATGGGAATAAATCATTTCATCACACTAGCCATATATAGGCTTAAGTTTTTGATAGATAGTCAACATGACAAATTCAATGCCATCGTCGATATTTGAACCAGGGATCCCCTGGTTTCCGTCCAGTCGCTCTAACCCATTGAGCTACCTTGGCATGACATTTCATGTGGGTAGTTGAAGTTGTGTGATTGTCTCCTGGCGTGCAATACTGTATTAGCAGAAATGATGTACAGTATGCTATGAAACCTACCAATGGAGATTTGTGAGCGTTCGCGGGAGCAGGAAACATCCAGAAATTTCTCCTTGCGTCTCGATGAATTTCCATAATTTGTTCTGCAAAGAGCACCTTTTTTCTTCTCTTCAATTACTAGCAGATTATAATATGTAATTATCAATACTGTCGCGGCGCTGGGCACAAACGTTTGGGAACAAATCGATAATAGACTTCGGATAATGTTTCAAGAGCTTGCATGAGCAGTTAACGATAACGTGGCGAGTGATCACAGAGGCGGCAAACAATGTTATATCAGATAAAGGACACGCCGCCACAGATAGGGTTTCATGTTTGGATATTTCTAGAGATATCTCGATTGACGGAGAATGGTTGTTTTCTTATTTGTGCGAGAATGTTCTCGACTTATGAATGGACGTATAAAAAGGATTGTAACACCCCAGAGTAGTTGTTGTGAAATGAGAGATAGCCAGCTGTGTTGTAACGAGAGCTAAAGATGTAAAGACTGATGTTATATGTAACGTAATTCTAGTGTAATCTATAAGAGTAATTCGACGAAAATAAAGGAGATTTTTAATTTCTACAACTCGGCCTTTTAATTCCAAAAACCCACAACGTTACAACTGGTGTCAGAAGTGCGACATGGAAACTACATTGGAAAAGATTTTGGAGAAGATGACAGAAATGAAGACGGCGAATGACAACCTCACTGCAGAAACAGAAGCGGCAAATAACAGCCTGGCCGCGAAGCTGGAGAACACAAATAACAACTTGGCAGCGGAACTGGAACAAATGAAGACCGAATTAACAGCGAAGACGTAGGCGGCAAATAGTGACCTGGCCGCAAAGTTGGAGACCACAAATCACAATCTGACTACAAAGATGGCCGAACTAACCAAGGAAATGAAGGTAGTCGCCGGAAAATTTAAACAGCAATTGACCGGCGTGAGGGATGATGTCACGGAGCTGGGCAAGTGGATGGGTCAAGTGGACGAACGCATTAACGACCTAGAGGGAAAGGCTGACAATAACATCAAATCCCTTGAAGATCTGGCAGACCGCGTAAACAACCTGGAGGGAAAGGCCTACAGCAAGACAAAGTCCCTGAGCGCCATGGTAGAGGACATCGTCGGCAGGAGGTTGAAGGACTGGAAGGCCGAAGCGCCGGGACTGGACACAACATTGGCGTGCGTCAAACCACCTAAACACAACGGCGCGACAACTTTCGAAGTATTCCGCTGCCAGTTCGATGCAGTGGCCAAGCACAACAAATGGTCATTAGAGGAAGAGACCACACAGTTAAAATCCAGGTTCCGGGGACGGGCCGCGGAAGTCCTGAACGCGGTACAGACAACGGCGGCACCCAGGGACATCTGGGGGGGCCCTGGAGAATCGTTTTGGAAACCACCGCTTAGCCGCAGCGTACCGCAGCCAACTAAAGGCAAGGTCACAGCAACCATGGGAGACGCTGCAGGAGTTCGCCCTGGCTGTTGAACAACTAGCTAGCAAGGCGCTAGTTGACCTCCCACCAGAGTTCGTGTCCCGGGAAGCTGCCTACACATTCGTTGACGGGGTACGAGACACGGAGATTCGTCAGCGCCTAATGATCGGCGATTATAAAACCATCCACGAGGCGCTAACGGCAGCATTAAGGATGGAGCCGGTCAAGGTAACAGCTATCCCGACGTCGAGAACGAGGAGTGTCCGCTACACCAGAGATAGAAGACCAGCCCAAGGACGCCGGCGAAGAACTAGTGGCGTGTGCTGCTGGTTCGGCCTGTCGGAACACACTGAGAGAGACAGCCGATACCAGGAAGAGGAGCCGGAACGAGTCAGGCCCGTCGTGGAGAGCGGCACGTCGGCGCCATCACCACCATCCCCTCGAGTGATGGATGACAACCTCATCGCGGACGGTTGGGTGAGAGGGAAGCCGTGCCGCGTGCTTGTAGACACTGGGATGGCCGTCACCATCATCAGACCTGACGTGGCCAAGGGTTTGCCGACAAGGAAGCGGAGCCGACCATACCAGCTTGTAACGGCATCGCGTGACACCTTGCCTGTGGGGAAGGAGGACCTGCTGAAGTTGACCTTGGGACGGAGTGTCGGGCGTCAATTGGTGTTCGTTGCGAAGGTGGCTGAGAAGTTGATACTGGAATTGGATGCCCTCAGGAGCCACGAGGCGACGGTCGACACGGCAGGAAGGTCGTGCAGCTCAATGGAGAAGAGGTGATGCTCAGGCAGCCCGAAGAGCACCATGGAATTTGCAGGGTCGTCCTGGAGGAAGACGTGGTTGTCCCCGCGAGAAGCGAGGTGGTGGTGACGCCGCGACTGGAAGGCCAGCGGACGAAGAACATTATGCTGGACCAGATGACATATGTGCACGGAGTCTGTGTAGCCAGGACATTATTGCCGTGCCGAGAGGAGGCACTAGTGAGGCTGCTCAACCTGGCAGACACCGATCAAGGCGTCCAGGCTGGAACGGAGCTGGGTACGTGCGAGCCCGTGTTCAGCATAACCGTAATCGACAAGACACAGGAGCCGGCGCAGACGCAAGACCTGGGGCCCCGGCTGGAAGGCGGCCGAACGCCTGACCGCAGAACAGCTGGAGAAAGTTCGACATCTAGTGAGGCGATACCAGCGCGTCTTCAGCCAAGGCGACAAGGACTACGACTGCACGGATAAAGTGCTTCACCGCATCGACACGGCGGACGCCTGGTCTATTCGGCAACCATCTAGACGCGGTCCGTTGGCGAAACAAGCGGCGGTACGGGATATGGTAGACGACATGAAATCCAGGGGAGTGAATGAAGTGTCTGAGAGCCCTTGGCGTTCCCCTGTAGTTCTGCTGACGAAGAACAACGGCGAGCTACGCTTCTTCGTGGACTACAGGAGGCTGAACACTCTCACCCAGAAGGACTGTTTCCCCTTACCCCGGATTGACGACACCCTGGACACGCTAGCTGGTGCACAATAGTTCTCGACCCTGGACCTGAAGTCGGCTTACTGGCAGGTGGCTCTAGACCCGAGAGACAAGGAGAAGACTGCATTCTCGTCAGGCCAAGGGCTTTGGCAGTTTAGTTATGCCCTTTGGCCTCTGCAATGCACCAGACACATTTCAACGCCTTATGGAATCATTAATGAGAGGGTTGACATATGACGCATTCCTGCTATACTTGGACGACATCATCATCGTCGGCAAGACGTTTGAAGACCATCTGTACAACCTGAGCAAGGTGTTACAGAGACTGCAGACAACCAACTTGTAGCTGAACGCGAAGAATTGCCAGCTCTTCCGCAAAGAAGTTAAATGCTTGGGCCACATAGTTTCACCAACCGGAGTGGCCACAGACCCGGAGAAAACGCAGGCTGTGAGAGATTGGCCTCGGCCAAAGGATAAGCGAGAGTTGCGCAGTTTCTTGGGGCTGTGCAGCTATTACCGCTGTTTCATAAATGGGTATTCCAACATCGCCAAACCCCTTACCCACCTGACAGATTATCGACGACCCTATGTGTGGACGGAGGACGCTGAACATGCTTTCCAGCTGCGCAGTGCTCATATTTTGGGAATTTCACAACCAGGCGGCGCTTTCATTGTGGACACCGACGCCAGCAATCATTGCTTTGGAGACGTCTTATCGCAAATTCAGGACGGCCACGAGCGGGTGATAGTCTACTACAGCAAGACGCTATCCAAGGCAGAGAAGAACTACTGCGTCACCCGGCGAGAATTACTGGCGGTAGTAAAGACATTGGAGCACTTCCACAAGTACTTGTATGGTCAGTCATTCCACCTGCAGTCTGACCATTCTGCCCTAACCTGGCTATTGAGCTTTAATAACCTGGAAGACCAGACAGCACGTTGTGTCCAGAGGCTGCAGGAGTACGACCTCACCTCTGGACATCGTATAGGGAAGAGCCATGGTAACGCAGACGCCATGTCTTGAAGACCTTGCCCAGAGGAGTGCGGCCATTCCACAAGAGTGGGAGAAAAGGAGCATGCCGCAGCAGTCCGAATAGTCACGGCAATGCATTAGGATTCTTTGAAGGCAAGAGAGGGCGTGCTGTTCCGAGTATGTGAATCGCCTGAGGGGAAGATGCAGAGAGAACAGTTGGTACTCCCCCGAAGCAAGGTCCCGTAATTCTTCGAGGAAGTGCACGCCAGTACTTCAGGAGGACACCTGGGAGCAAACCGGAATGACAAACTCCGACAGCGGTACTACTGGCTGAGGCTCCGAGGAGACGCTGTGAGATGGTGCCGTCAATGTCATGTGTGCGTGGCGAATGGCGGTCCCCAGACTAGGAGCCTGGGTCGCATGCAACAGTACGTTGGAGCGCCTTTTAAAAGGATCGCTGTCGACATATCTGGACCATTTCCCATGTCCAACCGAGACAACAAGTACCTGATGGTGGTCGTGGACTACTTCACCAAGTGGCCGGAGGTGTTTGCCATTCCGAACCAGGAGGCGAACTCAATCACGGACTGCCTTGTGGAGCAAGTGTTCCGCCAGTTTGGGGTGTCGTTAGAGCTCCAGAGCGACCAGGGCACTAATTTTGAATCCAACCTGATGAAGGAGGCACTAGAGAGGCTTGGGTTAAACAAGACCCGCACCACACCCCTACATCCACAGTCGCATGTCATGGTCGAGAGGTACATCAGGACTTTAGAGGAACATCTGAGGAAGGTCGTGGCCAGCCATCAGCGAGACTGGGACATTAAGATGCCACTGTTCTTGCTGGCCTACCTCTGGTCAACACACGACACCACCGGGATGACGTCAGCCAGTTTAATGTTCGGCAGAGAGTTACGCCTCCCCTGTGATCTGGCTTTTGGAAGCCCCCCGGATGTAAAACAACCAGCAACCGAGTATGTGGAGAATCTGGTGGACCATCTCCACGACATGCATGAGTTGGCTCGTCAGAACATCCAGAATGCGAGCGACCACGTGAAGACCCGATACGACAAGCAAGCCCATAGCCAGGGGTTCCAGCAGGGTGACCTACTTGGTTGTACCATCCTACCTGGACCAAGGGACGATGCCCGAAACACCAGAAACCATGGCAAGGACCGTACTGGGAGGTGAAGAGGATTAACGACGTGGTCTACCGCATCCAAAAGGTGCCCCGAGGGAAGATGCTGGTGGTACACCTGGATCGTCTGGCTCGCTACGATGGTGCTGTTCGCTACGAACAGCCTTGAGGAGGGAGCAGTGTCGCGGCGCTGTGTATAAATTTTCGGCCCAAATCGATAATAGACGGCGGATAATGTTTCACGAGCTTGCATGGGCAGTTAACGATAACGCGGCGAGTGATCACAGAGGCGACAAACAATGTTATCTCAGATAAAGGACACGCCGCCACAGATAGGGTTTCATGTTTGGAAATTTATAGAGATATCTCGGTTGACGGATAATGGTTGTTTTCTTATTTGTGCGAGAATGTTCTCGACATATAAAATGGACATATAAAATGGGCTGTGACACGCCAGAGTAGTAGTTGTGAAATGAGAGATAGCCAGCTGTGTTGTAGTAACGAGAGCTAAAGATGTAATCTGCTGTCACTGTTTGTTATTGTCATCAACCTTGGTAGACTGATGGTGTATGTAACGTAATTCTAGTGTAATCTATAAGTGTATTTCGACGAAAATAAAGGAGACTTTTAATTTCTGCAACTCGGCCTTTTAATTCCACGAACCCACAAAGTTACAATATTTTGCGAGTGAATTTTGGGGAATTTTATTATAATTATTAGTTTATTTTGAACAGTCCTATTCAAGGATCTGAGTTCTCTGTTACCACATTCATGGATTTATTGGCAATATCAGAGAAAGTGAGGTCGCCTGTATTAACTGATAACTTCACTCAGTGGCCTGATAAAACTTACTGTGTGTAATAAACTTATGCTTTAAATTCTACTTAGAAGTGCTTTAGAAGTAATCCTTAAACAATGAGTCAAAGGCTAAACATTTTCGGATATATTAGAAGAGAAATCTTTCATTTGTTAAGATTCAAGAGCAAAAGCACTCAAAGTTTTGCAGATCCTTCTTATATAACCTGCAAAAAACGGATTCCACTCTTAATGTGATTCCATTTGTTTATAACAGAAAAAATATATCGAATTTAAATACACACGATAATAAAGGAATTCTTATGTTTAGGAAATTACAAAACAGTAAATTTAATAGTATTAAAGGTGATCTATTTTGCTTATATGAATACTCAGCATATGGTATAATTGTACGGCGATATGATCCCATCATCAAGCAAATACTGATACTACAAAAGAAAGCAGTACAATGAAAACTATAGAACTCACTGTGAACCTCTATTTAGGAAACTGAGTATTTTGACAGTTACTTCGTTATTTATCTTACAGTGTCTACTATATGTTAAAATAATATTTAAGCGTTAGCTTTGAATAATATTAGTTACCAATATGAGACCAGAGGTGGATGTGATCTGAGGTTAGATTTATGTAGAAATAACACAACCAAACCTTGTTTTATTGAAATTGGGAAGAAATATATAATGCACATCCAAATAGCAGTAGGCTTTTGAATAATGAAAATTTTAAACGTAAGATGAAGAAATTGTTGATTTATTTTGGTTTGTATAATAGAGATAATCATTTTATTGAGGTGAAAGAGTATACTATTTAGTATATGAGATAGTACATCATAATTAGTTAATTAATTTTAAAATGTCAACCCTATTCTGAGTTACTTATGTATGTGTATTTAATATATTGATACTGCTATGTATTGTAATGATGTCTCAGCAATAATAAAACTACAGTTACCTGACATTCATCTTTCAGCTTATCCTGAGTGAGATTCGAACTCAGAATATGAAGCATATACGCTATCCAGACACCGTAGAGGAAGGCAAAAGTTTCTTGAATGTAAGTCTCAATTGAAGTTATGTCGAATATGCCCCAATAATATCCTGTAATGTTCAAAAGTATTCTTCTTTGTAAAGGCAATGTCGTGTGCAAATAGGAAATCATTGAGTTTTGAAAACTTCAAAATGTATTTAATCTACTGTACGAGGTGCGTTCAAGTTAAAACACACATATTTCTGGACTGCGACCGTATAGGAACTTCTGGTTTATTTTAAAAGATAAGTGGACTCCTTGAGAATACGTGACAGAGATGGCAGCACTGTACAGTGAATAGAACTCTAGTGGCAGCAATGAGAGTTAGTACTGTTTTTGATACTTAAAATAGCGACGTTTTCATTGCAAGAACAGCGAGTTATCGAAGTTGCTTTAAGGATATGTATGACTGAAATTTCATGAACATTTTCAAAAAATCATCTTTTCCCTCTTTTAGTCTATAAAATAGTGTAAGCCTTGCTGAATCCAAAGAATGCTAGTAGTAAAGTGTTGGATCCGACCATTTGACCTTGAAGTTCCGACCATTTGACCTTGAATGACCTTTGAGGTCATGCAATATGACCTAGAAAAATTTGAACTTGAAGGTCCGACAATTTGACCTTGAAGGTCATGCCATTCGACCTTGAAGGTCATGGTGCACCCTCTGGACTGGTTGCATCCCCCGACGCACCCTCTTGCATCTCCCTAACCACCCCGCACAAACCGACGCACTTGACCCCCTGCATCTGCCACCCACCCCCTATGCACCCTCTTGACTGTCTGCATCCCTTGACGCACTCCCGCTGAACCTCTTGACTTTCTGCATTTCTCGACGCACCCCCCGACGCACCCTCTTGAGTCTCTGCATCTGCCACCCACCCCCGGGGGCACCCCCGTGCACCCTCTTGAATTTCTGCATTCCTTGACGCGCTTCCGTGCACCACTGCCCTACCCGCGCAACCCGACGCACCCCCGCGCATCCCGACGCACTCCCCGCGCACCCTTATGTGCCCTTTTGACTTCTGCATCCCTCGACGCACTTCCGCGCACCCTCTTGATCACCTGCATTCCCCGACGCACCCTGACGCACCCTCGACGCACTCTCTGGATTTTGTGCATACTTGATGCACTTCCCTCCCCCGAGCACCCTCCGGAAAGGCTGCATCCCCTGCACTGGCTGCATCCGTTGATGAACTGATTTACGCGTGCGTGCACGCGTTCGCGTTCGCGTACATGGCGCGTCGCCCCGGGAGATTGACCTTGGGTTTGCATGCCATTTGACATTGAAGGTTATGGTGCACCCTCTGGACTGGTTGCATCCCTGGACGCACCCCCTGGACTTTTTGCATACCCCTAACCACCCCGCGCAACCCGACGCACTCGACCCTCTGCATCTGCCACCCACCCCCGGCGCACCCCTTGGTGGAGTAGGTAAAGGGGAAAAGGGGCTATTTTTTATTTTTATTAAGAATACATTGGGATAAAGGTTACGTGACTTTAGGAGAGGGAATGGAGACTGACTGTTGGGCGGTCAAGGATCAAAAGGAAGAAATTCAGGTGAGTTTATTATTTAAACGGAGGCCGGAAGTGACGTCTAAGTCTTTGATTGGTTAAAATAAGAATGTGTTTGATTGGTCGAGAGGGGTAAAGGCAGATTTGTAATTTGCAGAAATAAACGCGTTTGTGATTGGATGGAAAGAAACTGGAACAAGGAAACACGGGGAAATAAAATGCAAATTAGCACAAAGTGACGAGGAAGTAATATGAGAATGAAAATTAGGCATTTACCTATATTGAAATTAGATAAATTTCTGCAATGTTTGGGAACTTGGCCTTTAACTGGAACGTCCGGTATTGTAGAAGAAACAAATTGCTTGTGTGTGCATTCCATCCTTTTAAAAAGAGTCAGACTTCCGGGTTACAGAAAAAAATGCACACACAAGCAAAATTGTCCTACTCCAGGCGCCACGTTCGGCTTATGCCATTTAGCGGAAATATACAATAACATTTAGCTGCATTAACATCAATCTGTTACCTGAGGCTTGTAAGTTAAACCTTCACATGAGTCTCGCTTCTGGTTCTTTCCATTTACACATTTACATGAATGACGCTCCTTGGTCTCCTAATTAGCACTCTCACAAGAATTTCCCACCTCACATTTCTGACACTCCGCGACACGCTTCGACCAGCTTGAAACCAGATCAGTGGCGTATTGGGTCGATGGTTCCGGCTTTGCTTAGGTCAGCTCATTCCTTTTGGTATATTTTCTCTGCTAAATGCAACCCTAAGCCACTGTTCTTTCGGCTTCTATAAACCGCCTAAAATTGCATAAAATGTCAAAAATTTAAAAAATCTAAAGTTTCAAAAATTGCTAATACTAAAAAAAAGTCTTCCCTCTGGTTCTGATCTGCTTTCCACCAACACAGATACGATAACCATCGGAATTGGCCTCTAATGCGCGCTGACTTCCTCCCCACCTTTTTATACTGGAAGTTACGTAACCAAAACACCCACGTCTTTTTCCTGTTACCGTGAGAACTGCTTTTCAGGTGCATTTAGAAGTTTTTTCAGCAATTTCTCAGAAAGCGCAATGTTTCACATTTCACCACCGACAATAGCAGGAAGTGACGTGTAAGGTTTCGATTGGTTAAAATAAGAATGTTTTGATTGGTCGAGAGGGGTAAAGGCAGATTTGTGAGAAAGCAAATTGCTTGTGTGTGCATTCCATCCTTTTAAAAAGAGCATTCAGCGGAAATATATAATAAAATTTAGGTGCATTAACATTAATTAGACCAATAATAAGTTTAAAGTACGTGGTGCGTAATTGATGAGAGTGTGAAAAGTAGATATTTCCCTATATTGTATTTGAATACATTTCAGCAATGTTTGTTGTCTTGGCTTTTACCTTGCACGTCCGCTGCTCTAGAGAAAAGAAAACTGCTTGTGTGTGTGTGTGTGTGTTTTGTGTGTGTTGTGTGTGTTGTGTTGTGTGTGCGCGTGCGCGTGCATGTGCGTGTGTGTGTGTGTGTGTGTGTGTGTGTGTGTGTGTGTGTGTGTGTGTGTGTGTGTGTGTGCCATTTAAAGCAGTAACACTTACGGGTTACAAAAAAAATGCAAGCTTGCAAAAGTGTGTCCTGCTTCAGGTGCGTGGATATCTGAGCGTGCAGTTGCACTTTGTTTTGAACGGCTATAGCCGTATTCCTTTTTCCTTTAAGAGAACGATTTGAAATTTCAGACAAATAACAAGGGATATCTCGGAAGGGTTAACTGGAGGGAAAAGTTATATAAATTACTGTCACATGAATTTTTCAACTCAGTGTTCTAATGAATGAATTTCGCATCTTCTAATTCAAACATTTACATGAATTTCTCATCTAAGACCTTCAATTTACACTTTTACATGAATGACGCTGCTTGTGGTTCTAATTAGCACTCTCACAAGAATTTCCCACCTCACATTTCTGATACTCCGCGGCACGTGTAGGTGATTTTGCTTACTCAACTTCCTGTGACCTGATGTCGTAGCAGATCTGACGATAGCAGAACTTGCTTATTCTGTAAAACAAACCATTGCAAAACTATATAAAAGAAAATTTTATTCCCCTGCTGATTGGATAATTTGACCGTGCTATTGGGCACGCGTGGGGTGTTTCGGCTTACACAACTTCCTGCACGGTGATGAGGAAGCAGCTGCTAAATTTTAAAACATTCTAAATACTTCACAAAGTTCTAAAATTTCGAAATATTTTTGAACATTCCAAAATTTCCTAAAATTTCTTAACCCACTAAAAAATTGCCTAATTTTTGCAAAAATGCCTAAACTTCTAAAAACTGCCTGAAATTTCATAAAAACCCAAAAATTTAAAAAAATCTAAAGTTTCAAAGATTGCTAATCTTTCAAAATATAAAAAAATTTGAACTTTCAAAAAATTGTTAGTCTTTCAAAAATAATCAGACAAAACGTGCCGCGCGCGTGCACGCGTGCAAGAAACAGCTGATTAACAATAGAACTTTAACAGAATGAACATTTTGAAACAATTTCGCCGAAACAACCAGCCCGTCCTTTGAAATGATTTTCCCTTTAAGAGAAGAATTGGAAAATTCAGATTGAGAATGTCCATATACAGGATGCACTTTTATTTTAATGATAAATACGAAGTCTGCTACTACTTACAGGAAAGGACGCTTCTTTTGCTAGTAAATATTTCATATTGTTAAAATTGTTTTTTTATGTTCTTTGAATGGAAAATATGAACTGATTAAGGACAGGAAATATGAAAACTGATGATGAGGCACCACTATTTGTCCTCCGTTCACACACACACACACACTGCTTTTTGACTCACTTTGAGCACAAGAAGAAAGCATTTTGCAAATGATTATGCGTGGGGAATCTTGGGACTTTTGGGGCGTAATTAGGGGATTTTGCGAGGTATTTTGTGGTTTTATAGTGTAATTTAGTGGTATTGGGGACTTATCACGCGTGCAGAAACAGCTGATTAACGATGAGAATAATAAATGAAAGAATAATTTCGCAACAGTGGCTTACGGTTGCATTTAGGGGTCTTTGGAGTGCATTTTCTGCATTTAGGTGAAACTTAGGGGCTCGAGGGAGTGCATTTGTATTTGAAATAGGAATAATGTTTATGTTTGTGAATGGAGGTAATAGGATAATTTCAAGAATAATAAAGTAAGTTAATGTTCTAAAACTCTCTTTTGTTGATTTCATTGTACATTAGCATCATTTTCTTTCTCTCTTTCCTACTTCCTGAATAGCTAGATTCTTTAAAGAATTCGTTTAAATTGTTTAAGTGCCTTTCAATATACGGCAATAGACGTTTTAAATTTCTTATAGCCACAAGATTTAAAGATATTTCATAATCATTTAAACAATTATTTATAAAATGCGCTGAATTTGAAAGAATTACAATACTATTACATGCATAAACTACATTATCACAGAACTCTGCAACTGTAAATTTTTGCTCATGTAGTAGATACTCTTCAATTCTTTCAATGTTCTTAGATATTATATCCCAATCAGTCTTTTTTATATAAACGAAGGAATTATCACTTTTACACTTTATGTAGAGGGAGGGCATGTCGCAGTACAAGCCGATGTTGATTGTATGCACGGGTGATATGGTGACGTCATCAAGCATGTTGAGACGATTCTGCATTTTCCGGTGGCTGGTTATGTGATACTTCAATGATTAAGAAGAGTAAATGTTCATCACCTGCAAGCTTCATCTCACTATTACGCTTCTGCTTTTTTTTTTTGGGGGGGGGGGGGATATTCTCGCTTCTTCTCTTCTGCCGCACTATGCTTGGTGTTCTATAACATATATTAAAAGGATCGTTAGAGACATGCTAAAATACATTTTTTTCATTTGCTAAAGAAAAAAACAAAACAAACATACATCTATTAGGGAATCCTATAAAGGTTAAAAAATTATCAAGAAATGTAATACGTACCTTCAGCTTTTGCCTGTTTTGTCAGAACGTCTGCGGTGAACAATGTGGAGTCTTTTGATTTAGCCAGTTCTCAACCTTCCTGGCATTCTCCTCGGGAGCTATATCATTAGGTAGCGAAGCCAGATATTCATCCAAAGGTAGAGTATCCTGATCAGCAATTGGATATTCTACTATGTCAATGTTATGTCCATCAGGGAACAGGTCTTCCTCACACACTGGAAACCTATGCTCAATCATTCGGAATCTACAATAAATAAAATACGTTTAGGTTACTCTCGCTCGAATAAACAGGTGAAATAAAATCAGAGAAAACATAATTCTCTTTTTTATGTGTACTTACTCAAGCTTTCTCTTTCTTCGTTGGTACACTTCACAATAGTCATTGCATAGGAAGTATGACGCCATGCGATCGTGCTCTCATGGATTGATACATAATACTGAATGCGTGTACCCGTCGCATGATTCCGTATCGCATTCCAATATATGCTTTGCTACAAACACATCAACACCATCGGCAACACCAACTCGCATGAGTGTTCCTCTAAATGTATCAAACAATATTACAAATTAGATGTTTGTATTAAGAAGGAATGTTATAAATTGTATGAAAGGAGTACTGCTTACTGGTTTCCTCTTTGGTACACCTTACAGTTTTCTGTACACACGGCAAAGCTCGTCATCTGATCATGATGTGATGGTTCTTGGCATAAAATTCTATGCATTACGCCATTACACGTTTTGGTGTGGAAATACTTGTAATGACTCACTTCCAACGCACACTCGCTCCAATTTTCTGAACTATCACCCATTTTCCTCTTTGCTATGCAACTCCCGAATACCAAATGACCACAAAAGCTTGCTATATAGCTGCCTGCTTGAATACTTAAACCAGGTAGTGACGTCATATTCGAGTGGTAGGGGGAGTCTGCATGAAGAAACCTGCTTTTTGCTGAAAAGACAACTCCGCTTTTACAGACCACTTTTTATATAGAAAATTGTCGGTTTCAGAAATAGGTTATATAAAACCTGGCGTAGTTTCTTGCTTTTGAAGTATTAAGGGCTTCTTGGGGGTGTACTTAGGCCCTTTTTGCTGTATTTGGGGGCTTCTTTGAGTGTATTTGGGATAGGTTTGGTGGGGCTTCTTCTGGGTGTACCTAGGCCCTTTTTGCTGTATTTGGAGACTTCTTGGAGTGTATTTGGGATAGGTTTAGGCAAAGAACAATGAAAAAATGTATTCTGGATACTCGGAAACCGATAGAGTGGTGCGCTCGATACCTGACGGTGTAGATCCAAGGGACTGGGTTCATGGCATGTTTCGGCAATTTTTACAATTTGTTAACGAGAACCTGCTACAAAAATCGCCAGGGTGGTTGGGAATATCCATAACGGATGGGCAACATCCCGATAGACCATTCAACATGAGCGTTCGAAAATTTGACCAGGTAGACCCGGGTGTCATTTTGCGCTCTATTGAGCGAGTTATGCAAAGTAACAAGGACTTTTTAATGAAGGGACCTCTTAAAATAAACTGTGTGTGGACGAAGGAAGTCCGGGGTTCGTGCTTTAAAATGTGAGATGAACTCAAAACGAATAAAGGAATAATAGAAATACGAAACGCAGACAGAATGTTTCTGGCTAGAGCAATAGCCGTTTGCAAAGCTAAGATAGACCACGATGAAGCTTACCTCCGTATTCAGAGGAGCGAGTATATGCAACTGGATAGAGCAAAAGCTTTATACCAGTCTATAGGGAAGGGAGATGAAATATGTTCCTTGGACAATGTGAAAGCTTTCGAAGGCATCTTACCCGGGTATTGCATTACAGTGTTCGGAGATCATACCGAAAAAATGTTTTGTACAAACCAAGTACGCTTACCGATAAATGTATTGCATCATCATCATCATCATCCTTATCATCATAATCATCATCATCATCATTCCGGCATTGCCTCCGAAAACATGTAGGAATATGTTAGACACAAGTAAAAACTTAAATTCGATTCATAACAGCATCTTACAAAGTAAAAGCGTTGGAATAAATAGGTTTGAAATATGAATCCCCGACTCACTCGATACAGCGTGCGTTTCACCAATGAGAAACGGCAATACATTTCAGAAATAGGTTATATAAAACCTGACGTAGTTTCTTGCTTTTTGAAGTACTAAGGGCTTCTTGAAGGTGTACGTAGGCCCTTTTTGCTGTATTTGGAGGCTTCTTGGAGTGTATTTGGGTTAGGTTTGGTGGGGCTTCATGGGGGTGTACTTAGGCCCTTATTGCTGTATTTGGAGGCTTCTTGGAGTGTATTTGGGATAGGTTTGGTGTATTTAGGGGCATTTGGAACGTGTTTACTGTTTTTTTTTTTGTGTAATTTAGACGCTTTTCAGGTTGAACTTAATGGCTTGAGAGATTGCATTTATGCTTTTTTGGGGTATTTGGAAGTTTTTTAGTGAATTGAGAGACCTTTTGTGGCGTATTTTGTGGATTTTTGGAATGCAATTAGGCGCTACTTGGGGTGTACCCAAGGTGAATCTCCCGATGCGAAGCGCCGCGCGCGCGCAGGAGCACGCCTGCTAGAAACAGCCGATTAACAATAGAACTTCATCAGAATGAACATTTCTGAAACATTTTTATTTTAAAAAGTATCCAGCGGAATAAGAGTTTTGAGTATAATAATCGTTTTTTTATTATCCTTGGAGTTTAAAACAAGTGTAGCTTATGTCGTCAAAAGAAGGTAACGAGACGAAAATGGAATTTGTCTTGACAAAACGAACCTTTGTTTAAAACGTGTGCGTTTCGTTAAAGTAACTTTCTGAATAAGTATTTAATGCAAAATGAACTTTTCCTCGAAGATAGCAAAAATCCGCATTTTTCGCGAAGATATAGATTTTCATTTAAAACAAGCTTTATTTTAAAAACATCCAGTGTAATAAGAATTTTGCGTACAAATTAATCTTATTTCATATCTGCAGTTATTAGAAAATAACTTTTAATGTGAAAACAGCGATCTTTATAAGTAACGAATTTTATTTTAAAAAATGCAGCGGAATAAGAATGTAGCGTATAATAATAGGTTTTCTTCGTTAATCTTCGAGTTTTAAACAAGTGTAGCTTATGTAGTCCAAAGAAGTTTGAAGAGGTAAAACTAGCTTTACAAAACGAACTTTCGTTTAAAACGTGTGGGTTTGGTTAAAACTACTTTCTGAATAAGTATTTAATGCAAAATGAACTCTTCCGAGAAGATAGCAAAAATCAGAATTTTACGCGAAGATATAGATTTTGATGTAAAACGAGCTTTATTTTAAAAGCGTCCTGTGGGGTATGAATTTTGCGTACAAATACATCTTTTTTCATATCTGGAGCTTATATAACGTAACTTTTAATGTGAAAACAGCGGTCTTTATAAGTAACGAGTTTTATTTAAAAAAGTATTCAGCGGAATAAGAATGTAGCGTATAATAATCGTTTTTCTTCATTAACCTTGGAGTTTAAAACAAGAGTAGCTTATGACGTCAACAGAAGGTTGAAGAGGTAAAACGAGACGAAACTGGAATTGTTGATTGACAAAACGAACTTTCGTTTAAAACGTATGCGTTTTCATAACTGGAGTTTATAGAATATGACTTTAAATGTGAAAACAGCGATTATTGTTAGCAACGGGTTTAATTTTGAAAACTATCGTGCGGAAACAGAATTTTGGGTATTATAATCGGTTTTCTTAATTAACCTTGAAGCTTAATACAAGTGTAGCTTATGTCGTCAAAAGAAGCCTGAAGAGGTAAAACGAGACGAGGTTGGAATTTTTTCTTGACAAAACGAACTTTGGTTTACAACGGGCGCATTTCTTTAAAACAACTTTCTTTATAGGTGTTTAATGCAAAATTTTGGTGGACAATTAGTTTCCCAAGGTAATGAACAGGAAAGGTAAAAATGTGTCTTTCGAAAGACTTATTAGGCGTAATAACATCTTAAGATGGCAATATAACCTTCAAAGTAAGATGTTCGCGGAAAAAAACTTTTAGTGGAACAAACGAAAATGAACTCTTCCGCGAAAATAGCCCAAATCAGCATTTTAAGCGAAGATATAGATTTTTATTTATAACATGCTTTATTTTATAAACATCCAGTGGAATAAGAATTTTACGTACAAATTCATCTTTTTTCATATCTGTAGTTTATAGAACATAGCGTTTAATGTGAAAACAGCGATCTTAATGAGTAACGAGCTTTATTTTAAAAAGTATGCAGCAGAATAAGAATTTTCTGTATAATAATCGGTTTTCTTCATTAACATTTCAGTTTAAAACAAGTGTAGCTTATGTAGTCCAAAGAAGGTTGAAGAGGTAAAACGAGACAAAAATGGAATTGTTGCTTCACAAAACGAACCTTCGCTTAAAACGTGTGCCTTTCGTAAAAACCAATTTCTGAATAAGTATTTCATGCAAAATGAACTCTCCCGTGAAGATAGCGAAAATCAGAATTTTACGCGAAGATATAGAATTTGATGTAAAACGAGCTTTATTTTAAAAGCGTCCTGTGGGGTATGAATTTTGCGTACAAATACATCTTTTTTCATATCTGGAGCTAATAGAACGTAACTTTTAATGTGAAAACAGCGGTCTTTATAAGTAACGAGCTTTATTTTAAAAAGTATTCAGCGAAATAAGAATGTAGTGTATAGTAATCGTTTTTCTTCTTTAACCTTGGAGTTTAAAACAAGTGTAGCTTACGTCGTCAAAAGAAGGTTGAAGCGGTAAAACGAGACGAAAATGGAATTTTTGCTTGACAAAACGAACTTTCGTTTAAAACGTGTGCGTTTCGTTAAAACAAATTTCTGAATAAGTATTTCATGCAAAATGAACTCTTCCGCGAAGATAGCGAAAATCAGAATTTTACGTGAAGATATTGATTTTGATTTAAAACAAGGTTTATTTAAAAAAACATCCAGTGGAATTAGAGTTTTGCGTACAAATACATCTTTTTTCATAACTGGAGCTTATAGAATATGACTTTTAATGTGAAAACAGCGATTATTGTTAGCAACGGGTTCAATTTTGAAAACTATTCTGCGGAAACAGAATTTTGGGTATAATAATCGGTTTTCTTAATTAACCTTGAAGCTTAATACAAGTGTAGCTTATGTCGTCAAAAGAAGGCTGAAGAGGTAAAACGAGACGAAGTTGGAATTTTTTCTTGACAAAACGAACTTTGGTTTACAACGGGCGCATTTCTTTAAAACAACTTTCTGAATAGGTGTTTAATGCAAAATTTTGGTGGACAATTAGTTTTCCAAGGTAATGAACAGGAAAGGTAAAAATGTGTCTTTCCAAAGACTTATTAGGCGTAATAACATCTTAAGATGGCAATATAACCTTCAAAGTAAGATGTTCGCGGAAAAAATCTTTTAGTGGAACAAACGAAAATTAACTCTTCCGCGAAAATAGCGAAAATCATCATTTTAAGCGAAGATGGAAATTTTCATTTAAAACAAGCTTTATTTAATAAACATCCAGTGGAATTAAGAATTTTGCGTACAAATTCATCTTTTTTCATATCTGAAGTTTATAGAACATAACTTTTAATGTGAAAACAGCGATCTTTATAAGTAACGAGTTTTATATTAAAAAGTATCCAGCGTATAATAATCTATTTTCTTCATTAACATTTGAGTTTAAAACAAGTGTAGCTTATGTCGTCAAAACAAGGTTGAAAATGTAAAACCAGACGAAAATTGCATTTTTGCTTGACAAAACGAAATTTCGTTTAAAACGTGTGTTTCGTTAAACCAACATTCGTAATAAGTATTAAATGCAAATTAACTCTTCCGCGAAGATAGCGAAAATCCTCGATTTACGCGAAGATATAAATTTTTATTTAAACCTGGCTTTATTTTAAAAGCATCCTGTGTAATACGAATTTTGCGTACAAATACATCATTTTTCATATCTGGAGCTTATAGAACTTAACTTTTAATGTGAAAACAGTGGTCTTTATAAGTAACGAGTCTAATTCTAAAAAGGTTGCAGCGGAATAAGAATGTAGCATATAATAATCGGTTTTCTTCATTAACATTTGAGTTTAAAACACGTGTAGCTTATGTCGTCCAAAGAAGGTTGAAGAGGTAAAACTAGCTTGACAGAACGAACTTTAGTTTAAAACGTGTGGGTTTCGTTACACCAACATTCTGAATAAGTATTTAAGGCAAAATTAACTCTTCCGCGAAGATAGCCAAAATCCTCAATTTACGCCAAGATATAGATTTTGATGTAAAACGAGCTTTATTTTAAAAGCATCCTGTGGGGTATGAATTTTGCATACAAATACATTGTTTTACATATCTGGAGCTTATAGAACGTAACTTTTAATGTGAAAACAGCGGTCTTTATAAGTAACGAGCTTTATTTTAAAAAGTATTCAGCGGAATAAGAATGTAGCGTATTATAGTCGTTTTTCTTCATTAACTCTGGAATTCTTGCTTGACAAGCCAAAATCCTCAATTTACGCCAAGATATAGATTTTGATGTAAAACGAGCTTTATTTTAAAAGCATCCTGTGGGGTATGAATTTTGCATACAAATACATTGTTTTACATATCTGGAGCTTATACAACGTAACTTTTAATGTGAAAACAGCGGTCTTTATAAGTAACGAGCTTTATTTTAAAAAGTATTCAGCGGAATAAGAATGTAGCGTATTATAGTCGTTTTTCTTCATTAACTCTGGAATTCTTGCTTGACAAGCCAAAATCCTCAATTTACGCCAAGATATAGATTTTGATGTAAAACGAGCTTTATTTTAAAAGCATCCTGTGGGGTATGAATTTTGCATACAAATACATTGTTTTACATATCTGGAGCTTATACAACGTAACTTTTAATGTGAAAACAGCGGTCTTTATAAGTAACGAGCTTTATTTTAAAAAGTATTCAGCGGAATAAGAATGTAGCGTATTATAGTCGTTTTTCTTCATTAACTCTGGAATTCTTGCTTGACAAAACGAAATTTGATTTAAAACGTGTGGGTTTGGTTAAAACATATTTCTGAATAAGTATTTAATGCTAAATGAACCCTTCCACGAAGATAGCGAAAATCAGCATTTTACGCGAAGATATAGATTTTGATTTAAAACAAGTTTTATTTTAAAAACATCCAGTGGAATAAGATTTTTGCGTACAGGTACATTTTTTTCATAACTGGAGTTTATAGAACAAAACTTTTAATGTGAAAATAGCGATATTTATTATTAAAGAATTTTATTTTAAAAAGCATCCAGGGGAATATGAATTTTGCGTATAATAATCGGTTTTCTACATAATAGATTTTGATTTAAAACAAGCTGTATTTTTAAAACATCCAGCGGAAAAAGAATTTTTCGTACAAATACATATTTTTACAGATCTGGAGTTTATAGAATTGACTTTTAATGTGAAAACAGCGATCATTGTAAGTAACGAGTTTTATTTTTTATTTTAAAAAGTATCCATGGGGGTAAGAAATTTGCGTATATTAAACGGTTTTCTTCATTAACCTTGGAGTTTAAAACAAGTGTAGCTTATGTCGTCAACAGAAGGTTGAAGAGGTAAAACGAGACGAAAATAGAATTTTTGCTTAACAAAACAAACTTTCGTTTAAAAGGTGTGCGATTCGTGAAAACCACATTCTGAATAACCATTTATTACACCATGAACTCTTCCGCGAAGATAGCGAAAATCCGCATTTTACGCGAAGATATAGATGTTCATTTAAAGCAAGCTTTATTTTAAAACAATCGAGTGCAATAAGAATTTTGCGATCAAATACATCTTCTATCATATCTGGAGATCATGGAACAACTTTTAATGTGGAACCAGCCATCTTTACAAGTAACGAGTTTTGTTTTAAAAAGTATGCAACGGAATAAGAATTTTGAGTATAATAATCGGTTCTCTTTATAAGTAACGAGTTTAATTTTAAAAAGTATCCATGGGAACAAGAATTTTGCATATATTAAACGGTTTTCTTCATTAACCTTGGAGTTTAATACAAGTGTAGCTTATGTCGTCAAAAGAAGCTTGAAGAAGTAAACCAAGACGAAAATGGAATTTTTCCTTGGTAAAACGAACTGTCGTTTAAAACGTGCACGTTTCGTTAAAGCAACTTTCCGAATAAGTATTTTATACAAAATGAACTCTTCAGCGAGGATAGCGAAAATCAGCATATTACGCGAAGCTATAGATTTTGATTTAAAACAAGTTTTATTTTAAAAACATCCAGTGGAATAAGAATTTTGCGTACAAATACATCTCTTTTCATATCTTGAGTATATAGAACATAAATTTTAATGTGAAAACAGCGATATTTATAACTAAAGAGTTCTATTTTGAAAAGTATGCAGCGGAATTAGAATTTTGCCAATAATATACGGTTTTCTTCATTATAGATTTTGACTAAAAACAAGCTTTATTTTTAAAACATCCAGTGTTATAACAATTTTGCGTGCGAATACATTTTTTTCATAACTGGAATTGATAGAATATTACTTTTAATGTGAAAACAGCTACCATTGTAAGAAACGGGGTTTATTTTAAAAAGTATCCAGGGGAAAAAGAATTTTGCGTATTATGATCGGTTTTCTTCATTAACCTTGGAGTTTAAAACAAGAGTAGCTAATGTCGTCAAAAGAAGTTTGAAGAGGTAAAACAAACGAGAATGGAATTTTTGGTTGACAAAACGAACTTTCGTTTAAAACGTGTGTTTCGTTAAATTAACATTCTGAATAACTATTTAATGGAAAATGAACTCTTCCGCGAAGATAGCGAAAATCCGCATTTTACGCGAAGATCTAGATTTTCATTTAAAACAAGCTTTATTTTAAACACATCCAGTGGAATAAGAATTTTGCGAACAAATACATCCTTTTTCATAACTACAGTTTCTGGAACCTAACTTTTAATGTGAAAACAGCGATCTTTATAAGTGGCGAGTTTTATTTTAAAATGTATCCAGCGGAACAAGAATTTTGGGTATAATAATCGGTTTTCTCCATTAACCTTGGAGTTTAAAACAAATGTAGCATATGTCGTCAAAAGGAGGTTGAAGGGGTAATACAAGAAGAAAATGGAATTTTTGCTTGACAAAACGAACTTTCGTTTAAAACGTGTGCGTTTCGTTAAAACAACTTTCTGAATAAGTATTTCATGCAAAATGAACTCTTCCGCGAAGATAGCGAAAATCAGAATTTTACGCGAAGATATAGATTTTGATTTAAAACAAGGTTTATTTAAAAAACATCCAGTGGAATTAGAGTTTTGCGTACAAATACATCTTTTTTCATAACTGGAGTTTATAGAATATGACTTTTAATGTGAAAACAGCGATCATTCTTAGCAACGGGTTCAATTTTGAAAACTATCCTGCGGAAACGGAATTTTGGGTATAATAATCGGTTTTCTTAATTAACCTTGAAGCTTAATACAAGTGTAGCTTATGTCGTCAAAAGAAGATTGATGAGGTAAAACGAGACGAAGTTGGAATTTTTTCTTGACAAAACGAACTTTGGTTTATAACGGGTGCATTTCTTTAAAACAACCTTCTGAATAGGTGTTTCATGCAAAAAATTGGTGGACAATTAGTTTCCCAAGGTAATGAACAGGAAGGGTAAAAATGTGTTTTTGAAAGACTTATTAGGCGTAATAACATCTTAAGATGGCAATATAACTTTCAAAGTAAGATGTTCGCGGAAAAAATCTTTTAGTGGAACAGTGCATTTCTTTAAAACAACCTGAATAGGTGTTTCATGCAAAAAATTGGTGGACAATTAGTTTCCCAAGGTAATGAACAGGAAAGATAAAAATGTGTTTTTGAAAGACTTATTAGGCGTAATAACATCTTAAGATGGCAATATAACTTTCAAAGTAAGATGTTCGCGGAAAAAATCTTTTAGTGGAACAAACGAAAATGAACTCTTCCGCGAAAATAACGAAAATCATCATTTTAAGGGAAGATAGAAATTTTTATTTAAAACAAGCTTTATTTTATAAACATCCAATGGAATTAAGAATTTTGCGTACAAATTCATCTTTTTCATATCTGAAGTTTATAGAACATAACTTTTAATGTGAAAACAGCGATCTTTATAAGTAACGAGTTTTATTTTAAAAAGTATCCAGGGGAATAAGAATTTTGCGTATAGTAATCTATTTTCTTCATCAACATTTGAGTTTAAAACAAGTGTAGCTTATGTCCTCAAAAGAAGGTTGAAGCTATAAAACTAGTCGAAAGTTGCATTTTTGCTTGACAAAACGAAATTTTGTTTAAAACGTGTGAGTTTCTTTAAACCAACATTCGTAATAAGTATTAAATGCAAATTAACTCTTCCGCGAAGATAGCGAAAATCCTCGATTTACGCGAAGATATAGATTTTTATTTAAAGCTTGCTTTATTTTAAACACATCCAGTGGAATAAGAATTTTGCGAAGAAAAACATCTTTTTTCATAACTGGAGTTTATAGTACATAACTTTTAATTAGAAAACAGCAATCTTTATAAGTAACGAGCTTTTTTAAAAAGTATCCAACGGAATAAGGATTTAGGGTACAATAATCGGTTTTCTTCATTAACCTTGGAGTTTAAAACAAGTGTAACTTAAGTCGTCAAACGAAAATTTGAAGACGTAAAACGAGACGAAATTGGAACTTATGCTTGACAAAATGAACGTTGGTTTAAAACGAGTGCCTTTCTTTAAAACTACTGTCCAAATAAGTCTTTAATGCCCAACATTGGTGGACAATTTGTTTCTCAAGGAAAGGAACTGGAAAGGTAGAAATGTGTCTTTTGAATCACATATTAGGCGCAATAACATCTTAAGATGCCAATATAAATGTCCACAGATTAATAAATGTAAATGTCAAAGTTATATATTCGCAGAAGGGACCTTTAAGTGAAAAAACGAAAAAGAAACCCTCAGCGAAGATAGCGAAAATGAGTATTTTACGTGAAGATATAGATTTGTTTTAAAACAAGCTTTATGTTAACAACATCCAGTGGAATAAGAATGTTGCGTCCCAATACACCTTTCTTCATAACTGGAGTTCATAGAACATGTCTTTTAATGTGAAAACAGCGATCTTTGTAAGTAACGAGTTTTACACTAAAAAGTATCCAGCGGAATACGAATTTTGCGTATAAAAATGGGCCTTCCTCATTAACTTTTGGGCTTAAAAGAAGTGTCGTCAAAAGAAGTTTTGAAGAAGTAAAACGGGATGAAATTGGAAATTTTGCTTCACAAAACAAAGGTTGGTTTAAAACGAGTGCATTTCGTTAAAACAACTTTCTGAACTTTTCTTTAATGCAAAACTTTGTGGGCAATTAGTTTCTAAAGGAAATGAATTGGAAAGGTAAAAATGTGTCTTTTGAACCACATATTAGACGCAATATCATCTTAACATGCCAATATAAATCTCAAAGTTATATATTCGCAGAAGAAAACTTAAAGTGGAAACGAAAATGAACCCTTCCGCGAAGATAGCTAAATATCAGTATTTTACACGAAGATATAGATTTGAATTAAAACAAGCTTTATTTTAACATCCTGTGGAATAAGATGTTGCGTCCCAATACACCTTTTTTCATAGCTGGAGTTCATAGAACATTACTTTTAACGTGAAAACAGCGTTCTTTGTAAGTAACGAGCTTTACTTAAAAAAGTATCCAGCGGAATAAGAATTTTGCGTATAATAAACCGTTTTCTTCATTAAACTTTGAGTTTAAAACAAGTGCACCTTAAGTCGTCAAAAGAAAATTGAAGAGGTAAAAGGAGACGAAATTGGAATTTATGCTTGACAAAACGAACGTTGGGTTAAAACGAGTGCATTTCGTTAAAGCGACTGTCTGAATAAGTGTTTAATGCAAAGCTTTGGTGGACAATTAGTTTCTCAAGGAAATGAACTGGCAAGGTAAAAATATGTCTTTTGCATCACATATTAGGCGCAATAACATCTTAGGATGCCAATATAAATCTCAAAGTCTCAGAAGAGACCTTTAAGTGGAAAAAACGGAAAAGAAAGCTTACGCGAAGATAGCGACAATTAGTATTTTAAGCGAAGATATAGATTTAATTTAAAACAAGCTTTATTTTAAAACCATCCATTGGAATAGGATGGGGCGTCCCAGTACACCTTTCTTCATAACTGGAGTTCATAGAACATGACTTTTAATGTGAAAACAGGGGTCCTTGTAAGTAACGAGTTTTACTTTAAAGAGTATCCAGCGGAATAAGAATTTTGCGTATAATAATCGGTTTTCTTCATTAAACTTTGAGTTTAGAGCAAGTGTACCTTAAGTTGTCAAAAAATTTGAAGAGTTAAAACGAGACGAAATTGGAATTTATGCTTGAGAAAATGAACGTTGGTTTATAACGAGTGCGTTTCGTTAAAACTACTGTCTGAATAAGTGTTTAATGCAAAATATTGGTGGACAATTAGTTTCTCAAGGAAATTAATTGGAAAGTTTGAAATGTTTCTTTTGAATCACATATTAGGCGAAATAACATCTTAAGATGCCAATATAAATCTCAAAGTTATATGTGCGCAGAAGAGACCTTAAAGTGAAAAAAACGAAAATGAACCCTTCCGTGACGATAGCGAAAATCAGTATTTTACGCGAAGATTATTATTTAAAACAAGCTTTATTTTGAAAAGATCCAGTGGAATAAGAATGTTGCGTCCCAATACATCTTTCTCCAAGAGTTTTTTAATGTAAAAACAGCGATCTTTGTAACTAACGAGCTTTACGTTATAAAGTATCCAGGGGAAAAATAATTTTGCGAATAATAATCGGGTTTCTGCATTAACTTTGGAGTTTAAAAGAAGTGCACCATATGTCGTCATATGTCATCTTTCCGAGTGAGAATTTTAAGCAAAAATAATAGTGCACAATCAATTTCTCAAGGAAGTGAACTGCAAAAGTAAGAATGTGAGTTTTCTCAGCTCTAATATATCATAAAAAGCCATGTTAATTCTCAAAGTAAATTGTCCACGGAAATAAAGTTTTAAGGTGAAATCAGCATAATAAGCGAAAACCAACTTTTTAAGTAAATAGAGCAAAAATGAACTTTTTATGCCAAGATTGTTTTACATAAAACAAGGTTTGTTTTAAAAACATTATGTGGAATAAGGATTTTGCGTAAATATACATCTTTTTGCATAACTGGAGTTAATGGAAAATGACTCGTAATGTGAAAACAGCAATGTTTGTACGTAGCCTGTTTTATTTTAAAAAGTATACAGGGGAATAAGCATTTTGCTTAAATAGTTTCGTTCATTATGCTTAGAGTTTACTACAAATGTATCCTTTAGCGTCAAAGAAGTTTGCCGAGGGAAAACGAGGCGAAAATGACATTATTACGTGACAAAACGAACTTTGGTATAAAACCAGAGGGTTTCGTGAAACCTAGCCTTTATCCTCAAGAGAAGGTAGACGAGCTATAAAGAGGTGAACAACTTTAATACGTGACAAAACGAAGTTTCGTTTAAGAGGAGTTCGTTTTCTTGAAACATCTTTAGCAATGAAAATTCTAAACATAAATAATAGTGCATCATAAGTTTCTCAATGAACTGAAATATAAAGGTAAGAATGAGTTCTTTCTCTTACAATTTGGGCGTAGTCATATCTTAACAGGCCATGTTATTTCTCAAAGTAAGTTGTTCGCTGAAAAGAGGTTTTAGTGTGAAATCGGCGTAAAAAGCGAACATCACCGTTTTACGCGAAGATGGACCTTTTACGCCAAGATGACGATTTTTACTTAAAATAAGCTTTGCTTTAAAAACATCCAGTGGAAAAAGCATTTAGCGTAGAAATACATGTTTTTGCATAACTGGTTTTTGTGGAAAAAGACTTTTAATCTGACAATAGCAATGTTTGTACGTAACGTGTTTTATTTTAAAAAGCATACAGCGGAATAAGTATTTTGCGTATACAGTTTCATTCATTAAGTTTAGTATTTACTACAAATGTATCCTTCAACGTCAAAAGAAGGTTGCCGAGGTAAAACGAGACGAAATGGACATTGTGACGTGATAAAACGAACTTTGGTTTATAATGAGAGCACTTCTTAAAAACTAGCCTTTATCGTCAAAAGAAGGTAGGCGAGCTAAAAGGAGGGGAACAAGACGTGATACGCTACAAATCCAACTTTGGTTTAAAAGGTGTTCGTTTCGTTAAAACCTCTTTCCGAATGAGAATTTTAAGCAAAAATAATATTTCACAACCAATGTCTCAAGGAATGAACTGTAAAGGTAACAATGTGAGGTTTCTCTGCCAATTTCAGCTCAAATATATCTTAACATGCCATGTTAAAATTCAAAGTAAATTTTCCGCGGAAAAGAAGTTTTAGCGTGAAATCACATAATAAGGGAAAACCAGCATTTTTGGTGAAGATAGCGAAAATGAACTTTTTATGCCAAGATAGGGATTTTTACTTAAAACAAGGTTTGTTTTAAAATCATCCAGTGGAAATTGATTTAGCATCAAAATACATATTTTTGCATAACTGGAAATTATGGAAAATGACTTTTAATGTGAAAACAGCCCTGTTTTATTTTAAAAAGTATACAGCTGAATAAGTATTTTGCGTATACAGTTTCGTTCACTAAGCTTAGTGTATACTACAGATGTATCCTTTATCGTCAAATGAGTATGGAGTTTATGGAAAATGACTTTTAATGTGAAAACGGCGCATTTTTAAGTGACGTGTTTTATTTTAAAAAGTATATAGCGGAATAGGTATTATCCTTACATAGTTTCGTTCATTAAACTAAGAGTTTACTACAATTGTATCCTTTATCGTCACAAGAAGGTTGCCGAGGTAAAACGAGGCGAAAAAGACGTTATTACGTGACAGAAAGAACTTTGCTTTAAAACAGGGTTTCGTGAAAGCTTGCCTTTACGGTCAAGAGCAGGTGGACTAGATTAAAGGGGTGAAAAGACATTATTACGTTTCAAAACGAAGTTTCGTTTAAAAGGAGATCGTTTAGTTAAAACATTTTTAACAATGAAAATTCTAAACAAAAATAATATTGCACAATAAGTATCTCAATGAACTGAACTCTAAAGGTAAAAATGAGTTCTTTCACTGACAATTCTGGCGGTCATATCTTAACAGGCCATGGCAATTGTCAAAGTAAGTTGTTCGCGGAAACGATGTTTTAGTGTGAAATCAGTGTAAAAGTCGAATATCACCTTTTTACGCGAAGATGGCTAAAATGAACCTTTTGCGCCAAGATAGCTTTTTTTTAAAACATCCAGTGGAAAAAGGATTTAGCGTAGAAATACCTATTTTTGCATAACAGGTATTTATGGAAAATGACTTTTAATCTGACAACAGCGATGTTTGTAGGAAGTGAACTGCAAAGGTAAGAATGTGAGTTTTCTCAGCTGTAATATATCATAACAAGCCATGTTAATTCTCAAAGTTAATTGTCCGCGGAAATATAGTTTTAAGGTGAAATCTTTCATTAACTGGAGTTAATGAAAATGACTTGTAATGTGAAAACAGCAATGTTTGTACGTAGCCTGTTTTATTTTAAAAAGCATACAGCGGAATAAGTATTTTGCGTATACAGTTTCATTCATTAAGCTTAGTGTTTACTACTAATGTATCCTTCAACGTCAAAAGAATGTTGCCGAGGTAAAACGAGACGAAATTGACATTGTGACGTGATAAAACGAGCTTTGCTTTAAAACGAGAGGGTAGACCAGATATAAAGGGGTGAAGCAACATGATTACGTTTCAAAACGAAGTTATGTTTAAAAGGAGTTCGTTTAGTTAAAACATCTTTAGCAATAATAGTGCACAATATGTTTCTCAATGAACTGAACTCTAAAGGTAAAAATGAGTTCTTTCACTGACAATTCTGGCGAAGTCATATCTTACCAGGCCATGTTAATTCTCAAAGTAAGTTGTTTGCGGAAGTGATGATTTAGTGTGAAATCAGCGTAAAAATCGAATATCGCCTTTTAACGCAAAGATAGCGAAAACGAACCTTTTGCGCCATGATAGCGATTTTTACTTAAAACAAGCTTTTTTTTAAAAAAACATCCAGTGGAAAAAGGATTTAGCGTAGAAATACATATTTTTGCATAATTGGTATTTATGGAAAATAACTTTTAATCTGACAACAGCGATGTTAGTACGTAACGTGTTTTACTTTGAAAATTATACAGCGGAATAAGTATTTTGCGTATACAGTTTCGTTCATTAAGCTTAGTGTTTACTGCATATGTATCCTTTATCGTCAAATGAAGGTTGCCGAGGTAAATAGAGACGAAATTTACATTGTGTCGTGACAAAACGAACTTTGGTTTAAAACGAGAGCGTTTCTTAAAAACTAGACTTTATCCTCATAAGAACGTAGGCGTGCTAAAAGGAGGCGAAAAAGGCATGATTACGTGACAAAAGAAACTTTGGTTTAAAAGTTGTTCGTTTCGTAAAAACATTTTTCCGAGTGACAATTTTAAGCACAAATAATAGTGCACAATAAGTTTCTCAATGAACTGAAATGGAAAGGTAAGATTGAGTTCTTTCTCTTACAATTTGGCGTAGTGATATCTTAAAGGCCAGGTTATTTCTCAAAGTAAGTTGTTCGCGGAAAAGAGGTTTTAGTGTGAAATCGGCGTAAAAAGGGAACATCACCTTTTTACGCGAAGATAGCGAAAATGAACGTTTTACCCCAAGATAGCTATTTTCATATAAAACAAGCTTTTCTTTGAAAACATCCAGTGGAAAAAGGATTTATCTTAGAAATACATATTTTTGCAGAACTGGTGTTAATGGAAAATGACTTGTAATGTTAAAACAGCTATGTTTGTACGTAACGCGTTATATCTTAAAAAGTATACAGCGGAGTATGTAATTTGCGTATACAGTTTCGTTCATTAAATTAGGGTTTACTACAAATGTATCCTTTATGGTCAAAAGAAGGTTGCTGGGGTAAAACGGCGCAAAAATGACATTATTACCTTACAAAACGAACTTTGGTTTAAAACGAGAGGGTTTCGTGGAAACTAGTCTTTATCGTCAAGAGAAGGTAAACGAGCTATAAAGAGATGAACAGACATTAAGACGTGACAAAACGAAGTTTCGTTTATAAGGAGTTCGTTTACTTGGAACATCTTTAGCAATGAAAAGGATAAGTTTTTGCGTATACAGTTTCAGTCATAAAGCTTAGTGTTTACGACATATGTATCCTTCAACGTCAAAAGAAGGTTGCCGAGGAACAGCGAGACGAAATTAACATTGTTACGTGATAAAACGAACTTTGGTTTATAATGAGAGGGCTTCTTAAAATCTAGCCTTTATCGTGAAGAGAAAGTAGGCGTGCTAAAAGGAGGCGAACAAGACGTGATTACGTGACAAATCCAACTTTGGTTTATAAGGTGTTCGTTTCGTTAAAACCTCTTTCCGAATGAGAATTTTAAGCAAAAATAATATTCCACAATCAATATCTCAAGTAATGAACTGTAAAGGTAACAATGTGAGGTTTCTCCGCCAATTTCAGCTCAAATATATCTTAACATGCCATGTTAAAATTCAAAGTAAATTTTCCGCGGAAAAGAAGTTTTAGCGTGAAATCAGATAATAAGGGAACAGCAGCATTTAACGTGAAAATAGCGAAAATGATCTTATTGCCAAGATAGCGATTTTTACTTAAAAGAAAGTTTGTTTTAAAAACTTCCAGTGGAAAAAGGATTTAGCGTAAAAAAAGTATTTCTGCATAACGGTAGTTAATGCAAAATTACTTGTAATGTGAAAACAGCGATGTTTGTACGTAACGCTTTTTATTTTAAAAATTATACAGCGGAATATGTGATTTGCGTATTTAGTTTCGTTCATTAAGCTTAGTGTTTACTACAAATGTATCCTTTATGCTCAAAAGAAGGTTGCCGAGGTAAAACGGCGTAAAAATGACATTATTACCTTAAAAAACCAATTTTGGTATAAAACGAGAGGGTTTGGTGAAACCTAGCGCTTATCCTCAAGAGAAGGTAGACGAGCGATGAAAAGGTGAACAGACATTAATACGTGACAAAACGAAGTTTTGTTTAAAAGGAGTTCGTTTACTTGAAACATCTTTAGCAATGAAAATTCTAAACATAAATAATAGTGCACAAAAAGTATCTCAATGAACTGAAATGTAAACGTTAGAATGAGTTCTTTCTCTTACAATTTGGGCATGTTTTATGTTAACAGGCCATGTTATTTCTCAAAGTAAGTTGTTGGCGGAAAAGAGGTTTTAGTGTGAAATCGGCCGAAAAAGCGAACATCACCTTTTTACGCCAAGATAACGATTTTTACAGTGGAAAAAGGATTTAGCGTGAATTTATGGAAAATGACTTTTAATATAAAAACAGCACTATTTGTACGTCGCCTGTTTTATTTTAAAAAGCATACAGCGGAATAAGTATTTTGCGTATACAGTTTCATTCATTAAGCTTAGTATTTACTACAAATGTATTCTTCAACGTGAAAAGAAGGTTGCCGAGGTAAAACGAGACGAAATTGACATTGTGACGTGATAAAACGAACTTTGGTTTATAATGAGAGCACTTCTTAGAATCTAGCTTTTATCGTCAAAAGAAGGTAAGCGAGCTAATAGGAGGCGAACAAGACGTCATTACGTGACAAATCCAACTTTGGTTTAAAAGGTGTTCGTTTCGTTAAAACCGCTTTCCGAATGAGAAAGAAATACATATTTTTGCAGAACTGGTGTTAATGGAAAATGACTTGTAATGTGAAAACAGCTATGTTTGTACGTAACGCGTTATATCTTCAAAAGTATACAGCGGAGTATGTAATTTGCGTATACAGTTTCGTTCATTAAATTAGGGTTTACTACAAATGTATCCTTTATGGTCAAAAGAAGGTTGCTGGGGTAAAACGGCGCAAAAATGACATTATTATCTTACAAAACGAATTTTGGTATAAAACGAGAGGGTTTCGTGAAACCTAGCGCTTATCCTCAAGAGAAGGTAGACGAGCGATAAAGAGGTGAACAGACATTAATACGTGACAAAACGAAGTTTCGTTTAAAAGGAGTTCGGTTGCTTGAAACATCTTTAGCAATGACAATTCTAAACATAAATAATAGTGCACAATAAGTTTCTCAATGAACTGAAATGTAAACGTTAGAATGAGTTCTGTCTCTTACAATTTGGGCGTAGTCATATCTTAACAGGCCATGTTATTTCTCAACCTATTGTTCTCGGAAAAGAGGTTTTAGTGTGAAATCGGCGAAAAAGCGAACATCACTTTTTTACGCGAAGATAGCGAAAATGAACCTTTTACGCCAAGATAAAGATTTTTACTTAAAACAAGCTTTGCTTTAAAAACATCCAGTGGAAAAAGGATTTAGCGTAAAAATACATATTTTTGCATAACTGGAAATTATTTAAAATGACTTTTAATGTAAAAACAGCGCTATTTGTACGTAACGTGTTTTATTTTAAAATGCATACGCGGAATAAGTATTTTGCGTATACAGTTTCATTCATTAACCATAGTGTTTACTACAAATGTATCCTTCAACGTAAAAAGATGGTTGCCGAGGTAAAACGAGACAAATTGACACTGTGACGTTATAAAACGAACATCGGTTTATAATGAGAGCGCTTCTTAAAAAGTAGCCTTTATCGTCAAAGGAAGGTAGGCGAGCTAAATGGAGGCGAACAAGGCGTGATTACGTGACAAATCCAACTTTGGTTTAAAAGGTGTTCGTTTCGTTAAAACCTCTTTTCGAATGAGAATTTTAAGCAAAAATAATATTTCACAATCAATATCTCAAGGAATGAACTGTAAAGGTAACAATGTGAGATTTCTCTGCCAATTTCAGCTCAAATATATCTTAACATGCCGTGTTAAAATTCAAAGTAAATTTTCTGCGCAAAAGAAGTTTTGGCGTGAAATCACATAATAAGGGAAAACCAGCATTTTATGCCAAGATAGCGATTTTTACTTAAAACAAGCTTTGCTTAAAAACTTCCAGTGGAAATAGGATTTTGCGTAATTATACATTTTTTTGCATAACTGGAATTTATGGAAAATTACTCTTAAAGTTAAAACGGCGCTATTTGTATGTAATGTGTTTTATTTTAAAAAGCATACAGCGGAATAAGTCTTTTGCGTACACAGTTTCGTTCATTAACCTTAGTGTTTACTACAAATGTATCCTTTATGCTGAAAAGAAGGTTGCCGAGGTAAAACGGCGCAAAAATGACATTATTACCTTACAAAACGAACTTTGGTTTAAAACGAGAGGGTTTCGGGAAAACTAGCCTTTATCGTCAAGAGAAGGTAAACGAGCTATAAAGAGGTGAACAGACTTAATACGTGACAAAATGAAGTTTCGTTTAAAAGGATTTCGTTTACTTGGTACATGTTTAGCAATGAAAATTCTAAACATGAACAATAGTGCACAATAAGTTTCCCAATGAACTGAAATGTAAAGGTAAGAATGAGTTCTTTCTCTTACAATTTGGGCGTGGTGATATCTTAACACGCCATGCAATTTTTCAAAGTAAGTTGTCCGCGGAAAAGAGGTTTTAGTGTGAAATCGGCGTAAAAAGCAAACATCACCTTTTTACGCGAAGATAGCGAAAATGAACCTTTTACGCCAAGATAACGATTTTTACTTAAAACTAGCTTTGCTTTAAAAACATCCAGTGGAAACAGGATATGGCGTAAAAATACATATTTTTGCATAACTGGAAATTATGGAAAATGACTTAATGTGAAAACAGCGCTATTTATACGTAACGTGTTTTATTTTAAAAAGCATACAGCGGAATAAGTATTTTGCGTATACAGTTTCATTCATTAAGCTTAGTGTTTACTACAAATGTATCCTTTAAACCTAAAAAGAAGGCTGCCGAGGTAAAACGAGACGAAATTTACATTGTGACGTGATAAAACGAACTTCGGTTTTAATGAGAGCACTTCTTAAAATCTAGCCTTTATCGTCAAAAGAAGGTAGGCGTGCTAAAAGGAGGCGAACAAGACGTGATTACGTGACAAATCCAACTTTGGTTTAAAAGGTGTTCGTTTCGCTAAAACCTCTTTTCGAATGAGAATTTTAAGCAAAAATAATATTCCACAATCAATATCTCAAGTAATGAACTGTAAAGGTAACAATGTGAGGTTTCTCCGCCAATTTCAGCTCAAATATATCTTAACATTCCATGTTAAAATTCAAAGTAAATACTCCGCGGAAAAGAAGTTTTAGCGCGAAATCACATAATAATGGAAAACCATCTTTTTACGTGAAGATAGCAAAAATGAACATATTGCCAAGATAGCGATCTTTACTTAAAACAAGGTTTGTTTTGAAAACATCCAGTGGAAAAAGGATATAGAGTAAAAATACATATTGTTGTATAACTGGAGTTAATGGAAAATGACTTGTAATGTGAAAACAGCGATGTTTGTACGTAAGGCTTTTTATTTTAAAAAGTATACAGCGGAATATGCAATTTGCGTATACAGTTTCGTTCATTTAACTTAGGGTTTACTACAAATGTATCCTTTATGGCCAAAAGAAGGTTGCCGAGGTAAAACGGCGCAAAAATGACATTATTACGTGACAAAACGAACTTTGGTATAAAACGAGAGGGTGACACTTATGGTTTCTTTTGCGAACAATTACCTTTGATATTTACATTGGCATCTTAAGATTGTATTACGCCTAATATCTGAATCAAAACCAAATTTTTATCTTTCCAGTTCATTTCCTTGAGAAACTAATCTTCCACCATAGTTTGCATTAATCACCTATTCAGAGAGTCATTTTATGGAAATGCACTCGTTTTAAACCAACGTTCGTTTCGTCAAGCATAAAGTCCAATTTCGTTTCGTTTTAGTTCTTCAAATTTTCCTTTGACGACAAAAGGTACACTTGTTTTAAGCTCCATCTTTAGTGAAGTAAACGGATTATTATACTGTGACTTTGTGGGTTCGTGAAATAAAAAGTCCAATTACACCACTCAACAATGTTCCTTATTTCCACCGACTTACAGTTTAACACTTGCCAATTACACAGAATTTCGTGCTGCACACAGTTACAATTCACCAGTCCGTCCGTTACAATTTCACTTGTCCTCGCGATTACATAAGCTCCGATGCACATACCAGTTACGTACAGTCTTCCGTTGCACAATCCTTTCGTTCATTAACACGTCACTGACTAACCCTTCCTTCTTACACAAAGAACTGTGCTCACTCACACACTAACCAACTGACTGACACCCTCACTGACTAGCTGCAGCCCTTTTTATAAGCATCTCGCCGTCTTCTAGACGTTTCCAGATGATGAAAGATCCCGTAATTTCTGGAACCAGGTGGAAGAGAAACAGACCGCACAATTATGTTTCTTTCCCCAGTCGTCCCTGTCACCACTATAAGACAAACGAGGGGAGGGCGTAGCTAACATTGACCTCCCCCGTCTTCCGCTCCCAGCTGCTTTACAGGGTGTTCCAACGGTCGCGTTACAATACGCAAAATTCTTATTCCGCTGGATACTTTTTAAAATAAAACCCATTACTTACAATGCCCGCTGGTTTCACATTACAAGTCATGTTCTATGAACTGAAGTTACGAGAAATGGTGTATTGGGACGCAACATTCTTATTTCACTTGATGTTTTTAAAATAAAGCTTGTTTTAAATCAAATTTATATCGTCGCGTAAAATACTGATTTTCGCTCTGTACGCGGTAGGTTTCATTTTCGTTTCTTCCACATAAGGTCACTTTTGCGAACAACTAACTTTGAAATTTACATTGGTATCTTAAGGTTTTATTACGCCTAAATTCTGATTGAAAAGACAAATTTTTACCTTTCCAGTTCATTTCCTTGAGAAACTGTACACCAAAATTTGCATTAATCACTTATTCCGACAATCAGTTTAAGAAAATGCACTCGTCTTTAACCAACGTTCCTTTTGACAAGCATGAATTCGAATATCGTCTCGTTTTACCTCTTCAAATTTTCTTTTGACGACATAAGGTACACTTGTTTAAAACTCCATCTTTAGTGATGAAAACGGATTATTATACGCTAAATTATTATACCGCGGATACTTTTTAAAATAAAACCCATTACTTACAATGCCCGCTGTTTTCACATTAAAAGTCATGTTCTATGGACTGAAGTTACGAGAAAGGGTGTATTGGGACGCAACATTCTTATTCCACTTGATCTTTTTAAAATAAAGCTTGTTTCAAATCTAATTTATATCGTCGCGTGAAATACTGATTTTCGCTATGTACGCTGTAGGTTTCATTTTCGTTTCTTACACTTAAGGCTTCTTTTGCGAAAAATTAACTTTGAGATTTACATTGGCATCTTAAGATTGTATTACGCCTAATATCTGAATCAAAAACAAATTTTTACCTTTCTAGTTCATTTCCTTCAGAAACTAATTGTGCTCCAAGGTTTGCATTAATCACTTATTCAGACAGTCATTTAAAGGAACTGCACTCGTTTTAAAACAACGTTCGTTTTGATAAGCATAGATTCCAATTTCGTCTCGTTTTACATCTTCAAATTTTGTTTTGACGACATCAGGTACACTTGTTTTAAACTCCATCTTTAATGAAGAAAACGGAATGATATACGCTAAATTCTTATTCCGCTGGATACCTTTTAAAATAAAACCCGTTTCTTACAATGTCCGCTGTTTTTACATTAAAAGTAATGTGTTATGAACTGAATTTACGACAAAAGGTGTATAGGTACGCAACATTCTTATTCCACTTGATGTTTTTAAAATAAAGCTTGTCTTAAATGAAATCTATATCTTCCTGTAAAATACTGATTTTCGCTCTGTACGCGGTGATTTCATTTTCGTTTCTTCCACTTAAGGTCACTTTTGCGAACAACTAACTTTGAAATTTACATTGGCATGTTAAGGTTTTATTACGGCTAATATCTGATTCAAAAGACAAATTTTTACCTTTCCAGTTCATTTCCTTGAGAAACTAATTGTGCAGCATCGTTTGCATTAATCACTGATTCAGTCATTTTAAGGAAATGCACTCGTTTTAAACCAACGTTCGTTTCGTCAAGCATAAATTCCAATTTCGTCACGTTTTACTTCTTCAAATTTTCTTTTGACGATATAAGGTACACTTGTTTTAAACTCCATCTTTAATGAGGAAAACGGATTGTTATACGCTAACTTCTTATTCCGCTGGATACTTTTTAAAATAAAACCCGTTACTTACAATGCCCGCTGTTTTTACGTTAAGAGTAATGTTCTATGAACTGAAGTTACGAGGAAAGGTGTATAGGTACGCAACATCTTTATTCCACTTGATGTTTTTAAAATAAAGCTTGTTTTAAATCAAATCTATATCGTCGCGTAAAATACTCAGTTTCGCTCTGTAAGCGGTAGGTTTCATTTTCGTTTCTTCCACTTATGGTGTCTTTTGCGAACAACTACCTTTGAGATTTATATTGGCATCTTAATATTGTATTACGCCTAATATCTGAATCAAAAACAAATTTTTACCTTTCCAGTTCATTTCCTTGAGAAACTAATTGTGCAGCATCGTTTGCATTAATCACTGATTCAGTCATTTTAAGGAAATGCACTCGTTTTAAACCAACGTTCGTTTCGTCAAGCATAAATTCCAATTTCGTTTCGTTTTACTTCTTCAAATTTTTTTTGTCGACATAAGGTACACTTGTTTTAAACTCCATCTTTAGTGAAGTAAACGGATTATTATACTCAAAATTCTTATTCCGCGGGATACTTTTTAAAATAAAACCCGTTACTTACAATGCCCGCCGTTTTCACATTAAAAGTCATGTTCTCTGAACTGAAGTTACGATAAAAGGTGCATTGGGACGCAACATCCTTATTCCACTTGATGTTTTTAAAATAAAGCTTGTTTTAAATCAAATCTATATCGTCGCGTAAAATACTGAGTTTCGCTCTGTAAGCGGTAGGTTTCATTTTCGTTTCTTCCACTTAAGGTCACTTTTGCGAACAACTAACTTTGAAATTTACATTGGCATCTTATGGTTTTATTACGGCTAATATCTGATTCAAAAGACAAATTTTTACCTTTCCAGTTCATTTCGTTGAGAAACTAATTGTGCACCAAAATTTGCATTAATCACTTATTCAGTCATTTTAAGGAAATGCACTCGTTTCAAACCAACGTTCCTTTCGTCAAGCATAAATTCCAAATTCGTGTCGTTTTACTTCTTCAAATTTTCTTTTGACGACATAAGGTTCACTAGTTTTAAACTCAATCTTTAGTGAAGAAAACGAATTATTATATGCTAAATTGTTATTCCGCTGAATACTTTTTAAAATAAAACCCGTAACTTACAATGCCCTCTGTTTTCACATTAAAAGTAATTTTCTATGAGCTGAAGTTTCGAGAAAAGGTGTATTGGGACGCAACATTCTTATTCCACTTGATCTTTTGAAAATAAAGCTTGTTTCAAATCAAATCTATATCGTCGCGTAAATTACTGATTTTCGCTCTGTAGGCGGTAGGTTTCATTTTCGTTTCTTACACATAAGGTTTATTTTGCGAACAACTAACTTTGAGATTTACATTGGCATCTTAATAGTGTATTACGCCTAATATCTGAATCAAAAACAAATTTTTACCTTTCCGGTTCATTTCCTTGAGAATCTAATCGTCCACCATAGTTTGCATGAATCACTTATTCAGACTGTCATTTTAAGGAAATGCACTCCTTTTAAAGCAATGTTCGTTTTGTCAAGCATAAATTCCAATTTCGTCTCGTGTTACTTCTTCAAATTTTCTTTTGACGACATAAGGTTCACTTGTTTAAAACTCCACCTTTATTGATGAAAACGGATTATTATAATCGAAATTCTTATTCCGCTGGATACCTTTTAAAATAAAACCCGTTACTTACAATGTCCGCTGTTTTTACATTAAAAGTAATGTTGTATGAACTGAAGTTACGAGAAAAGGTGTAGTGGGACGCAACATCCTTATTCCACTTGATGTTTTTAAAATAAAGTTTTTCTTAAATCAAATCTATATCTTCGCGTGAAATACTGATTTTCGCTCTGTACGCGGTAGATTTCATTTTCGTTTCTTCCACTTAAGGTCTCTATTGCGAACAACTAACTTTGAAAATTACATTGGCATCTTAAGGTTTTATTACGCCTAATATCTGATTCAAAAGACGAAGTTTTACCCTTCGACTTCATTTCCTTGAGAAACTAATTGTGCACCAAAGTTTGCATTAATCACTTATTCAGACAGTCATTTTAAGGAAATGCACTCGTTTTAAACCAACGTACATTTCGTCAAGCAAAAAATCCAATTTCGTTTCGTTTTAATTCTCCAGATTTTCTTTTGACGACATAAGGTATACTTGTTTTAAACCCCATCTTTAGCGAAGTAAACGGATTATTACACGCAAAATACTTATTCCGCTGGGGACTTTTTAAAATAAAACCCGTTACTTACAATGCCCGCAGTTTTCACATTAAAAGTCATGTTCTATGAACTGAAGTTACGGGAAAAGATGTATTGGGACGCAACATCTTTATTCCACTTGATGTTTTTAAAATAAAGCTTGTTTTAAATCAAATCTATATCGTCGCGTAAAATACTCAGTTTCGCTCTGTAAGCGGTAGGTTTCATTTTCGTTTCTTCCACTTATGGTGTCTTTTGCGAACAACTACCTTTGAGATTTATATTGGCATCTTAATATTGTATTACGCCTAATATCTGAATCAAAAACAAATTTTTACCTTTCCAGTTCATTTCCTTGAGAAACTAATTGTGCAGCATCGTTTGCATTAATCACTGATTCAGTCATTTTAAGGAAATGCACTCGTTTTAAACCAACGTTCGTTTCGTCAAGCATAAATTCCAATTTCGTTTCGTTTTACTTCTTCAAATTTTTTTTGTCGACATAAGGTACACTTGTTTTAAACTCCATCTTTAGTGAAGTAAACGGATTATTATACTCAAAATTCTTATTCCGCGGGATACTTTTTAAAATAAAACCCGTTACTTACAATGCCCGCCGTTTTCACATTAAAAGTCATGTTCTCTGAACTGAAGTTACGATAAAAGGTGCATTGGGACGCAACATCCTTATTCCACTTGATGTTTTTAAAATAAAGCTTGTTTTAAATCAAATCTATATCGTCGCGTAAAATACTGAGTTTCGCTCTGTAAGCGGTAGGTTTCATTTTCGTTTCTTCCACTTAAGGTCACTTTTGCGAACAACTAACTTTGAAATTTACATTGGCATCTTATGGTTTTATTACGGCTAATATCTGATTCAAAAGACAAATTTTTACCTTTCCAGTTCATTTCGTTGAGAAACTAATTGTGCACCAAAATTTGCATTAATCACTTATTCAGTCATTTTAAGGAAATGCACTCGTTTCAAACCAACGTTCCTTTCGTCAAGCATAAATTCCAAATTCGTGTCGTTTTACTTCTTCAAATTTTCTTTTGACGACATAAGGTTCACTAGTTTTAAACTCAATCTTTAGTGAAGAAAACGAATTATTATATGCTAAATTGTTATTCCGCTGAATACTTTTTAAAATAAAACCCGTAAATTACAATGCCTTCTGTTTTCACATTAAAAGTAATTTTCTATGAGCTGAAGTTTCGAGAAAAGGTGTATTGGGACGCAACATTCTTATTCCACTTGATCTTTTGAAAATAAAGCTTGTTTCAAATCAAATCTATATCGTCGCGTAAATTACTGATTTTCGCTCTGTAGGCGGTAGGTTTCATTTTCGTTTCTTACACATAAGGTTTATTTTGCGAACAACTAACTTTGAGATTTACATTGGCATCTTAATAGTGTATTACGCCTAATATCTGAATCAAAAACAAATTTTTACCTTTCCGGTTCATTTCCTTGAGAATCTAATCGTCCACCATAGTTTGCATGAATCACTTATTCAGACTGTCATTTTAAGGAAATGCACTCCTTTTAAAGCAATGTTCGTTTTGTCAAGCATAAATTCCAATTTCGTCTCGTGTTACTTCTTCAAATTTTCTTTTGACGACATAAGGTTCACTTGTTTAAAACTCCACCTTTATTGATGAAAACGGATTATTATAATCGAAATTCTTATTCCGCTGGATACCTTTTAAAATAAAACCCGTTACTTACAATGTCCGCTGGTTTTACATTAAAAGTAATGTTGTATGAACTGAAGTTACGAGAAAAGGTGTAGTGGGACGCAACATTCTTATTCCACTTGATGTTTTTAAAATAAAGTTTTTCTTAAATCAAATCTATATCTTCGCCTGAAATACTGATTTTCGCTCTGTACGCGGTAGATTTCATTTTCGTTTCTTCCACTTAAGGTCTCTATTGCGAACAACTAACTTTGAAAATTACATTGGCATCTTAAGGTTTTATTACGCCTAATATCTGATTCAAAAGACGAAGTTTTACCCTTCGACTTCATTTCCTTGAGAAACTAATTGTGCACCAAAGTTTGCATTAATCACTTATTCAGACAGTCATTTTAAGGAAATGCACTCGTTTTAAACCAACGTACATTTCGTCAAGCAAAAAATCCAATTTCGTTTCGTTTTAATTCTCCAGATTTTCTTTTGACGACATAAGGTATACTTGTTTTAAACCCCATCTTTAGCGAAGTAAACGGATTATTACACGCAAAATACTTATTCCGCTGGGGACTTTTTAAAATAAAACCCGTTACTTACAATGCCCGCAGTTTTCACATTAAAAGTCATGTTCTATGAACTGAAGTTACGGGAAAAGATGTATTGGGACGCAACATTCTTATTCCACTTGATGTTTTTAAAATAAAGCTTGTCTTAAATCAAATCTATATCTTCGCGTAAAATACTGATTTTCGCTGTGGACGCGGTAGATTTTATTTTCGTTTCTTCCACTTAAGGTCTCTATTGGCAACAACTAACTTTGAGATTTACATTGGCATCTTAAGGTTTCATTACGCCGAATATCTGATTCAAAAGACAAAGCTATACCTTTCCAGTTCATTTCCTTGAGAAACTAATTGTGCACCAAGGTTTCCATTAATCACTGATTCAGTCATTTTAAGGAAAGCACTCGTTTTAAACCAACGTTCGTTTCATCAAGCATAAATTCCAATTTGGTCTCGTTTTACTTCTTCAAATTTTCTTTTGGCGACATAAGTTATACTTGTTTTAAACTGCATCTTCATTGATGAAAACGGATTATTATACGCTAAATTATTATTCCGCTGGATGCTTTTTAAAATAAAACCCGTTACTTACAATGCCCGCTGTTTTTACGTTAAGAGTAATGTTCTATGAACTGAAGTTACGAGGAAAGGTGTATTGGGACGCAACATTCCTATTCCACTTGATGTTTTTAAAATAAAGCTTATTTTAAATCAAATTTATATCGTCATATAAAATACTGATTTTCGCTCTGTACGCGGTAGGTTTCGTTTTCGTTTCTTACACATAAGGTTTATTTTTGGAACACTAACTTTGAGATTTACATTGGCATCTTAATATTGTATTACGCCTAATATCTGAATCAAAAACAAATGTTTACCTTTCTAGTTCATTTCCATGAGAATTTAGTTGTGCACAAAAGTTTGCATTAACCACTGATTCCGACAGTCATTTTAGGGAAATGCACACGTTTTAAAACAACGTTCGTTTTGTCAAGCATAAATTCCAATTTCGTCTCGTTTTATTTCTTCAAATTTTCTTTTGACGACATAAGGTTCACTTGTTTTAAACTCCTTCTTTAATGAAGGAAACGAATTATTATAAACGAAATTCTTATTCCGCTGGATACCTTTTAAAATAAAACCCGTTACTTACAATGTCCGCTGTTTTTACATTAAAAGTAATGTTCTATGAACTGAAATTACGAGAAACCGTGTATAGGGACGCAACATCCTTATTCCACTTGATGTTTTTAAAATAAAGCTTGTCTTAAATCAAATCTATATCTTCGCGTAAAATACTGATTTTCGCTCTGTACGCGGTAGATTTCATTTTCGTTTCTTCCACTTATGGTTTGTTTTGCGAACAACTACCTTTGAGATTTACATTGGCATAATATTGTATTAAGCCTAATATCTGAATCAAAAACAAATTTTTACCTTTCCAGTTCATTTCCTTGAGAATCTAATCGTCCACCATACTTTGTATTAATCACTTATTCAGACAGTCATTTTAAGGAAATGCACTCGTTTTAAAGCAATGTTCGTTTTGTCAAGCATAAATTCCAATTTTGTCTCGTTTTACTTCTTAAAATTTTCTTTTGACGACATAAGGTTCACTTGTTTTAAACTCCATCTTTAATGAAGAAAACCGATTATTATAATCTAAATTCTTATTCCGCTGGATACCTTTTAAAATAAAACCCGTTACATACAATGTCCACTGTTTTCACATTAAAAGTCATGTGTTATGAACTGAATTTACGACAAAAGGTGTATAGGTACGCAACATCTTTATTCCACTTGATGTTTTTAAAATAAAGCTTGTTTTAAATCAAATCTATATCGTCGCGTAAAATACTCAGTTTCGCTCTGTAAGCGGTAGGTTTCATTTTCGTTTCTTCCACTTATGGTGTCTTTTGCGAACAACTACCTTTGAGATTTACATTGGCATCTTAATATTGTATTACGCCTAATATCTGAATCAAAAACAAATTTTTACCTTTCCAGTTCATTTCCTTGAGAAACTAATTGTGCAGCATCGTTTGCATTAATCACTGATTCAGTCATTTTAAGGAAATGCACTCGTTTTAAACCAACGTTCGTTTCGTCAAGCATAAATTCCAATTTCGTTTCGTTTTACTTCTTCAAATTTTTTTTGTCGACATAAGGTACACTTGTTTTAAACTCCATCTTTAGTGAAGTAAACGGATTATTAAACTCAAAATTCTTATTCCGCGGGATACTTTTTAAAATAAAACCCGTTACTTACAATGCCCGCTGTTTTTACATTAAGGTCATGTTCTATGAATTGAAGTTACGAGAAAAGGTGTATTGGGACGTAACATTCTTACTCCACTTGATTCTATTAAAATAAAGCTTGGCTTAAATCAAATCTATATCTTCGCGTGAAACACTGATTTTCGCTGGGTTTGCGGTAGATTTCATTTTCGTTTCTTCCACTTAAGGTCTCTATTGCGAACAACTAATTTTGAGATTTACATTGGCATTTAAGATTTTATTACGCCTAATATCTGAATCAAAAACAAATTTTTACCTTTCCAGTTCATATCCTTGAGAGACTAATCGTCCACGTAAGTTTGCATTAATCACTTATTCAGTCAGTCATTTTAAGGAAATGCACTCTTTAAACCAAAGTTCATGTCGTCAAGCACAATTTCCAATTTCGTCTCGTTTTACTTCTTCAAATTTTCTTTTGACGACATAAGGTACACTTGTTTTAAACTCCATCTTTGGTGAAGAAAACGGATTATTATACGCTAAATTCTATTACTGCTGGATACTTTTTAAAATAAACCCGTTACTTACAATGCCCGCTGTTTTTACATTAAGGTCATGTTCTATGAATTGAAGTTACGAGAAAATGTTTATTGGGACGCAACATTCTTATTCCACTGGATGTTATTAAAATAAAGCTTGTCTTAAATCAAATCTATATCTGCGCGTGAAATACTGATTTTCGCTATGTTCGCGGTAGATTTCATTTTCGTTTCTTCCACTTAAGGTCTCTATTGCGAACAACTTATTTTGAGATTTACATTGGCATTTAAGATTTCATTACGCCTAATATCTGAATCAAAAACAAATTTTTACCTTTCCAGTTCATATCCTTGAGAGACTAATCGTCCACCTAAGTTTGCATTAATCACTTATTCAGACAGTCATTTTAAGGAAATGCACTCATCTTAAACATAGTTCGTTTCGTCAAGCACAAATTTCAATTTCGTCTCGTTTTACTTATCCAAATTTTCTTTTGACGACATAAGGTACACTTGTTCTAAACTCCATCTTTGGTGAAGAAAACGGATTATTATACGCTAAGTTCTTATTCTGCTGGGTACTTTTTGAAATAAAACCCGTTACTTACAATGCCCGCTGTTTTCAAAATAAAAGTCATGTTCCATGAACTGAAGTTACGAGAAAATGTTTATTGGGACGCAACATTCTTATTCCACTGGATGTTATTAAAATAAAGCTTGTCTTAAATCAAATCTATATCTGCGCGAGAAATACTGATTTTCGCTATTTCGCGGTAGATTTCATTTTCGTTTCTTCCGCTTAAGGTCTCTATTGCGAACAACTAATTTTGAGATTTACATTGGCATTTAAGATTTCATTACGCCTAATATCTGAATCAAAAACAAATTTTTACCTTTCCAGTTCATATCCTTGAGAGACTAATCGTCCACCTAAGTTTGCATTAGTCAGTAACTCAGACAGTCATTTTAAGGAAATGCACTCTTTTTAAACCAAAGTTGGTTTCGTCAAGCACAAATTCCAATTCCGTCTCGTTTTACTTCTTCAAATTTTCTTTTGACGACATAAGTTACACTTGTTTTAAACTCTCTCTTTGGTGAAGATAACGGATTATTTTACGCTAAATTCTTATTCTGCTGGATACTTTTTAAAATAAAACCGGTTACTTACATGCCCGCTGTTTTTACATTAAGGTCACGTTCTATGAATTGAAGTTACGTGAAAGGGTGTATTGGGACGCAACATTCTTAGTCCACTTGATGTTATTAAAATAAAGCTTCTCTTCAATCAAATCTATATCTTCGCGTGAAATACTGATTTTCGCTATGTTCGCGGTAGATTTCGTTTTCGTTTCTTCCACTTAAGGTCCTTATTGCGAACAACTAATTTTGAAATTTACATTGGCATTTAAGATTTTATTACGCCTAACATCTGAATCAAAAACAAATTTTTACCTTTCCAGTTCATACCCTTGAGAGACTAATCGTCCACCTAAGTTTGCATTAATCACTTATTCAGACAGTCATTTTAAGGAAATGCACTCTTTTTAAACCAAAGTTCGTTTCGTCAAGCACAAATTCTAATTTCGTCTCGTTTTACTTCTTCAAATTTTCTTTTGACGACACAAGGTACACTTGTTTTAAACTCCATCTTTGGTGAAGAAAATGGATTATTATATGCTACATTCTTATTCTGCTGGATACTTTTTAAAATAAAACCCCTTACTTACAATGCCCGCTGTTTTCACATAAAAAGTCATGTTGTATGAATTGAAGTTACGAGAAAAGGTGTATTGGGACGCAACATTCTTATTCCACTTGATGTTATTAAAACAGAACTTCTCTTAAATCAAATCTATATCTGCGCGTGAAATACTGATTTTCGCTATGTTCGCGGTAGATTTCATTTTCGTTTCTTCCACTTAAGGTCTCTATTGCGAACAACAAATTTTGAGATTTACATTGGCATTTAAGGTTTTATTACGCCTAATATCTGAATCAAAAACAAATTTTTACCTTTGCAGTTCATATCCTTGAGAAACTAATCGTCCACCTATGTTTGCATTAATCACTTATTCAGACAGCCATTTTAAGGGAATGCACTCCTTTTAAACCAACATTAGTTTCGTCAAGCACAAATTCCAATTTCGTCTCGTTTTACTTCTTCAAATTTTCTTTTGACGACATCAGGTACACTTGTTTTAAATTCCATCCATAATGAAGAATCCGGAGTATTATAAGCTAAACTCTTATTCCGCTGCATACTTTTTAAAATAAAACCTGTTACTTACAATGTCCGCTGTTTTCACATAAAAAGTCATGTACTATGAATCGAAGTTACGGGAAAAGGTGTATTGGAACGCAACATTCTTATACCACTTGATGTTATTAAAATAAAGCTTGTCTTAAATCAAATCTATATATTCGCGTGTGATGCCGTATTTATCAGCCGTATGATTGAATACGATTTTAACAATGAATAAAATGATAATTAAATTATAATGAGGAAGTAAGGTGAAAGAATTTAAGATAATGAATAGTACAGATGGATAAGTTCATGAAACGAAGCAACAGGATTTAGATTCAATTACTAGAATGCCAATAAGTATTTTAACCCAGAGCTATATAATAAAGTTGCTGGTCTATAAGGATGAAATGTTCCGTCGAAAGGCTGTGGTCACGGGTTGGGTCGCTACCTGTGTAATTAGTAGACCGGTCCAAACCTGGCCCAAACCAGTATTTCGGGGAAACGTCCGCGTGGTTGTAGCTCGCTAACTAGAGTTTTTCAGAGAAATCCAGCTGGAGGCGAGGCTATATCTGTTTTGGTAAGGAATATTAGGTTTTTGCGTCGGTCTTCTAGTCTGAGACGTGATACCGTGTAGACGTGTTTTGCCTGCCGGGGACACAAACGTTGGATTGCGCCGAGAAGTCTAATCAGTAATGAGAATCTTATTAAGTGAACAAGATCTCCCAGCAGTTAATTAAGTGGCGAAGTATACTTTCAAAACAGTGTTAGTAATTTATTCCATCGTGATAGATTTCAGCAATTCAGTATAGTTTTAACGTGATAGTGGAAATCTAGAGTAATTCGATCTGAACGCGGCGGCAACTCCTGGTGAACTGTAAGCACGAAAAGAACTGAATAGTAAAGCGGCTACGATGAACTGTGTTGTTTTTATTTCGTCAACCTATCTCACGCATACCCTGTAGATAGTGTGGTCTCAGCTCTAATGACTAGCCAGGGCAAAGAATAGTCAACTCCTAGAGCAATCTACTAGGCGACCAGACCACCGGGATCCAGGCTGCTAAGGTCACATCCAAAGTGGCTGATACCAAAGGCAGAGTAGCAGCAGACGGAGCGGGGGAGAAAAAAGGTCACACGTGAAATACTGATTTTCGGTATGTTCGCGGTAGATTTCATTTTCGTTTCTTCCACTTAAGGTCTCTATTGCGAACAACTAATTTTGAGATTTACATTGGCATTTAAGATTTTATTACGCCTAATATCTGAATCAAAAACACATTTTTACCTTTCCAGTTCATATCCTTGAGAGACTAATCGTCCACCTAAGTTTGCACTAATCACTTATTCAGACAGTCATTTTAAGGAAATGCACTCTTTTTAAACCAAAGTTCGTTTCGTCTAGCACAAATTCCAATTTCGTCTCGTTTTACTTCTTCCAATTTTCTTTTGACGACATAAGGTACACTTGTTCTTAACTCCATCTTTAATGAAGAATCCGCATTATTATACGCTAAACTCTTATTCCGCTTGATACTTTTTAAAATAAAACCCGTTACTTACAATGCCTGCTGTTTTCACACTAAAAGTCATGTTCTATGAATTGAAGTTAAGAGAAAAGGTTTATTGTGACGCAACATTCCTATTCCACTGGATGTTATTAAAATATGGCTTGTCTTAAATCAAATCTATATCTTCGCGTGAAATACTGATTTTCGCTATGTTCGCGGTAGATTTCATTTTCGTTTCTTCCACTTAAGGTCTCTATTGCGAACAACTAATTTTGAAATTTACATTGGCATTTAAGGTTTTATTACGCCTAACATCTGAATCAAAAACACATTTTTACCTTTCCAGTTCATATCCTCGAGAGACTAATCGTCCACCTAAGTTTGCATTAATCAATTATTCAGACAGTCATTTTAAGGAAATGCACTATTTTAAAAGCAACGTTCGTTTCGCAAGCACAAATTCCAATTTCGTCTCGTTTTACTTCTTCAAATTTTCTTTTGACGGCACAAGGTACACTTGTTTTAAACTCCATCTTTGGTGAAGAAAACGGATTATTATACGCTAAATTCTTATTCTGCTGGATACTTTTTAAAATAAAACCCGTTATTTAGAATGCCTGCTGTTTTTACTTTAAGGTCTTGTTGTATGAATTGAAGTTACGAGAAAAGGTGTATTGGGACGCAACTTTCTTATACCACTGGATGTTTTTAAAATAAAACTTGTATTAAATCAATTCTATATCTTCGCGTAAAATACTGATTTTCGCTATGTTCGCGGTAGATTTCATCTTAGTTTCTTCCACTTAAGGTCTCTATTGCGAACAACTAACTTTGAAATTTGCATGGCATCTTAAGGTTTTATTACGCCTAATATCTGACTCAAAACACAAATGTTTACCTTTCCAGTTCATATCCTTGAGAGATTAGTCGTCCACCTAATTTTGCATTAATCACGCATTCAGACAGTCATTTTAAGGAAATGCACTCTTTTTAAACCAAATTTCGTTTCGTCAAGCAGAAATTCCAATTTCGTCTCGTTTTACTTCTTCAAATTTTCTTTTGACGACATAAGGTACACTTGTTTTAAACTCCATCTGTAATGAAGCAAACGGATTATTATAATCTAAATTCTTATTCCGCTGGGATACCTTTTAAAATAAAACCCGTTACTTACAATGTCCGCCTTTTTCACACTAAAAGTCATGTTCTATGAACTAAAGTTACTTGAAAAGGTGCATTGGGACGCAACATTCTTATTCCACTTGATGCTTTTAAAATAAAGCTTGTTTTAAATCAAATCTATATCGTCGCGTAAAATATTGATTTTCGCTCTGTACGCGGTAGGTTTCATTTTCGTTGCTTACACATAAGGTTTCTTTTGCGAACAACTAACTTTGAGATTTACATTGGCATCTTAAGATTGTATTACGCCTAATATCTGAATCAAAACAAATATTTACCTTTCTAGTTCATTTCCTTGAGAAACTAATTGTGCACCAACGTTTGCATTAATCACTGATTCAGACATTTTAAGGAAATCCACTCGTTTTAAAACAGCGTTCGTTTTGTCAAGCATAACTTCCAATTTCGTCTCGTTTTACTTCATCAAATTTTCTTTTGACGACATAAGGTATACTTGTTTTAAACTCCATCGGATTATTATACGCTAAATTCTTATCCCGCTGGATACTTTTTAAAATAAAGCCCGTTACTTACAATGCCCGCTGCTTTTACATTCATGTTTGTACGTTACGCTTTTTATTTTAAAGAGTATACAGCGGAATATGTAATTTGAATATACAGTTTCGTTCATTTAACTAAGGGTTTACTACAAATGTATCCTTTTTGGTCAAAAGAAGGTTGCCGAGGTATAACGGCGCAAAAATGACATTATTACGTGACAGAACGAACTTTGGTATAAAACGAGAGGGTTTTGTGAAACCTAGCCTTTATTCTCAAGAGAAGGTAGACGAGCTATAAAGAGGTGAACAGACATTAATACGTGACAAAACGAAGTTTCATTTAAAAGGAGTTCGATTACTTGAAACATTTTTAGCACTGAAAATTCTAAACATAAATAATAGTGCACAATAACTTTCTCAATGAACTGAAATGTAAAGGTAAGAATGAGTTCTTTCTTTATAATTTGGGCGTAGTCATATCTTAACAGGCCATGATATTTCTCAAAGTAAGTTGTTCGCGGAAAACAGGTTTTAGTGTGAAATCGGCGTAAAAAATGAACAGCAGCTTTTACGGGAAGATAGCGAAAATGAACAGTTTACGCCAAGATAACAATTTTTACTTAAAACAAGCTTTGCTTTAAAAGCATCCAGTGGAAAAAGAATTTTGCGTAAATATACATCTTTTTGCATAACTGGAGTTAATGGAAAATGACTTGTAATGTGAAAACAGCAATGCTTGTACATAGCCTGTTTTATTTTAAAAAGTATACAGCGGAATAAGGATTTTGCTTACATAGTTTCGTTCATTAAGCTTAGTGTTTACTACAAATGTATCCTTCAACGTCAAAAGAAGGTTGCCGACGTAAAACGAGGCGTAAATCACATTTTACGTGACAAAGCAAACTTTCGTTTAAAAGGAGTTTGTTCAGTTAAAACATATTTGAGCAATGAAGATTTTAAACAAAAATAATGGTGCACAATAAGTTTCTCAAAGAACTGAACTGGAAAGGTAAAAATGAGCTCTTTCTCTATCAATTTTGGCGTAGTAATATCTTAACATGCCGTGTTAATTCCCAAAGTAAGTTGTTCGCGGAAGACATTTTAGTGTGAAATAAGCGTAAAGGTAAGAATGAGTTCTTTCTTTACAATTTGGGCGTAGTCATATCTTAACAGGCCATATTATTTCTCAAAGTAAGTTGTTCGCGGAAAACAGGTTTTAGTGTGAAATCGGCGTAAAAAGCGAACAGCAGCTTTTACGCGAAGATAGCGAAAATGAACCGTTTACGCCAAGATAACAATTTTTACTTAAAACAAGCTTTGCTTTAAAAACATCCAGTGGCAAAAGGATTTAGCGTAAAAATACATATCTTTGCATAACTGGAATTTATCGAAAATGACTTTTAATGTGAAAACAGCGCCATTTATACGTAACTTGTTTTATTTTAAAAAGCATACAGCGGAATAAGTATTTTGCGTATACAGTTTCATTCATTAAGCTTAGTGTTTACTACAAATGTATCGTTTAAACGTAAAAAGAAGGTTGCCGAGGTAAAATGAGACGAAATTGACATTGTGACGTGATAAAACGAACTTTGGATTATAATGAGAGCGCTTCTTAAAATCTAGCCTTTATCGTCAAAAGAAGGTAGGCGAGCTAAAAGGAGGCGAACAAGACGTGATTACGTGACAAATCTAACTTTGGTTTAAAAGGTGTTCGTTTCGTTAAAACCTCTTTCCGAATGAGAATTTTAAGCAAAAATAGTATTCCAGAATCAATATCTCATGGAATGAACTGTAAAGGTAACAATGTGAGGTTTCTCTGCCAATTTCAGCTCAAATATATCTTAACATGGAATGTTAAAATTCAAAGTAAATTTTCCGCGGAAAAGAAGTTTTGGCGTGAAATCACATAATAAGGGAAAACCAGCATTTTACGTGAAGATAGCGAAATGAACATTTTATGCCAAGATAGCGATTTTTACTTAAAACAAGCTTTGCTTTAAAAGCATCCAGTGGAAAAAGAATTTTGCGTAAATATACATCTTTTTGCATAACTGGAGTTAATGGAAAATGACTTGTAATGTGAAAACAGCAATGTTTGTACATAGCCTGTTTTATTTTAAAAAGTATACAGCGGAATAAGCATTTTGCTTACATAGTTTCGTTCATTAAGCTTAGTGTTTACTACAAATGTATCCTTCAACGTCAAAAGAAGGTTGCCGACGTAAAACGAGGCGTAAATCACATTTTACGTGACAAAGCAAACTTTCGTTTAAAAGGAGTTTGTTCAGTTAAAACATATTTGAGCAATGAAGATTTTAAACAAAAATAATGGTGCACAATAAGTTTCTCAAGGAACTGAACTGGAAAGGTAAACATGAGCTCTTTCTCTATCAATTTTGGCGTAGTAATATCTTAACATGCCGTGTTAATTCCCAAAGTAAGTTGTTCGCGGAAGACATTTTAGTGTGAAATAAGCGTAAAGGTAAGAATGAGTTCTTTCTTTACAATTTGGGCGTAGTCATATCTTAACAGGCCATGTTATTTCTCAAAGTAAGTTGTTGGCGGAAAACAGGTTTTAGTGTGAAATCGGCGTAAAAAGCGAACAGCAGCTTTTATGCGAAGATAGCGAAAATGAACCGTTTACGCCAAGATAACAATTTTTACTTAAAACAAGCTTTGCTTTAAAAACATCCAGTGGCAAAAGGATTTAGCGTAAAAATACATATCTTTGCATAACTGGAATTTATCGAAAATGACTTTTAATGTGAAAACAGCGCCATTTATACGTAACTTGTTTTATTTTAAAAAGCATACAGCGGAATAAGTATTTTGCGTATACAGTTTCATTCATTAAGCTTAGTGTTTACTACAAATGTATCCTTTAAACGTAAAAAGAAGGTTGCCGAGGTAAAATGAGACGAAATTGACATTGTGACGTGATAAAACGAACTTTGGTTTATAATGAGAGCGCTTCTTAAAATCTAGCCTTTATCGTCAAAAGAAGGTAGGCGAGCTAAAAGGAGGCGAACAAGACGTGATTACGTGACAAATCTAACTTTGGTTTAAAAGGTGTTCGTTTCGTTAAAACCTCTTTCCGAATGAGAATTTTAAGCAAAAATAGTATTCCACAATCAATATCTCATGGAATGAACTGTAAAGGTAACAATGTGAGGTTTCTCTGCCAATTTCAGCTCAAATATATCTTAACATGGAATGTTAAAATTCAAAGTAAATTTTCCGCGGAAAAGAAGTTTTGGCGTGAAATCACATAATAAGGGAAAACCAGCATTTTACGTGAAGATAGCGAAATGAACATTTTATGCCAAGATAGCGATTTTTACTTAAAACAAGCTTTGCTTTAAAAGCATCCAGTGGAAAAAGAAATTTGCGTAAATATACATCTTTTTGCATAACTGGAGTTAATGGAAAATGACTTGTAATGTGAAAACAGCAATGTTTGTACATAGCCTGTTTTATTTTAAAAAGTATACAGCGGAATAAGTATTTTGCTTACATAGTTTCGTTCATTAAGCTTAGTGTTTACTACAAATGTATCCTTCAACGTCAAAAGAAGGTTGCCGACGTAAAACGAGGCGTAAATCACATTTTACGTGACAAAGCAAACTTTCGTTTAAAAGGAGATTGTTCAGTTAAAACATATTTGAGCAATGAAGATTTTAAACAAAAATAATGGTGCACAATAAGTTTCTCAAGGAACTGAACTGGAAAGGTAAAAATGAGCTCTTTCTCTATCAATTTTGGCGTAGTAATATCTTAACATGCCGTGTTAATTCCCAAAGTAAGTTGTTCGCGGAAGACATTTTAGTGTGAAATAAGCGTAAAGGTAAGAATGAGTTCTTTCTTTACAATTTGGGCGTAGTCATATCTTAACAGGCCATGTTATTTCTCAAAGTAAGTTGTTCGCGGAAAACAGGTTTTAGTGTGAAATCGGCGTAAAAAGCGAACAGCAGCTTTTACGCGAAGATAGCGAAAATGAACCGTTTACGCCAAGATAACAATTTATACTTAAATCAAGCTTTGCTTTAAAAACATCCAGTGGCAAAAGGATTTAGCCTAAAAATACATATCTTTGCATAACTGGAATTTATCGAAAATGACTTTTAATGTGAAAACAGCGGAATAAGTATTTTGCGTATACAGTTTCATTCATTAAGCTTAGTGTTTACTACAAATGTATTCTTCTAAACGTAAAAAGAAGGTTGCCGAGGTAAAACGAGACGAAATTGACATTGTGACGTGATAAAACGAACTTTGGTTTATAATGAGAGCGCTTCTTAAAATCTAGCCTTTATCGTCAAAAGAAGGTAGGCGAGCTAAAAGGAGGCGAACAAGACGTGATTACATGACAAATCTAACTTTGGTTTAAAAGGTGTTCGTTTCGTTAAAACCTCTTTCCGAATGAGAATTTTAAGCAAAAATAGTATTCCACAATCAATATCTCATGGAATGAACTGTAAAGGTAACAATGTGAGGTTTCTCTGCCAATTTCAGCTCAAATATATCTTAACATGGAATGTTAAAATTCAAAGTAAATTTTCCGCGGAAAAGAAGTTTTGGCGTGAAATCACATAATAAGGGAAAACCAGCATTTTACGTGAAGATAGCGAAATGAACATTTTATGCCAAGATAGCGATTTTTACTTAAAACAAGCTTTGCTTTAAAAGCATCCAGTGGAAAAAGAATTTTGCGTAAATATACATCTTTTTGCATAACTGGAGTTAATGGAAAATGACTTGTAATGTGAAAACAGCAATGTTTGTACATAGCCTGTTTTATTTTAAAAAGTATACAGCGGAATAAGCATTTTGCTTACATAGTTTCGTTCATTAAGCTTAGTGTTTACTACAAATGTATCCTTCAACGTCAAAAGAAGGTTGCCGACGTAAAACGAGGCGTAAATCACATTTTACGTGACAAAGCAAACTTTCGTTTAAAAGGAGTTTGTTCAGTTAAAACATATTTGAGCAATGAAGATTTTAAACAAAAATAATGGTGCACAATAAGTTTCTCAAGGAACTGAACTGGAAAGGTAGAAATGAGCTCTTTCTCTATCAATTTTGGCGTAGTAATATCTTAACATGCCGTGTTAATTCCCAAAGTAAGTTGTTCGCGGAAGACATTTTAGTGTGAAATAAGCGTAAAGGTAAGAATGAGTTCTTTCTTTACAATTTGGGCGTAGTCATATCTTAACAGGCCATGTTATTTCTCAAAGTAAGTTGTTCGCGGAAAACAGGTTTTAGTGTGAAATCGGCGTAAAAAGCGAACAGCAGCTTTTACGCGAAGATAGCAAAAATGAACCGTTTACGCCAAGATAACAATTTTTACTTAAAACAAGCTTTGCTTTAAAAACATCCAGTGGCAAAAGGATTTAGCGTAAAAATACATATCTTTGCATAACTGGAATTTATCGAAAATGACTTTTAATGTGAAAACAGCGCCATTTATACGTAACTTGTTTTATTTTAAAAAGCATACAGCGGAATAAGTATTTTGCGTATACAGTTTCATTCATTAAGCTTAGTGTTTACTACAAATGTATCCTTTAAACGTAAAAAGAAGGTTGCCGAGGTAAAATGAGACGAAATTGACATTGTGACGTGATAAAACGAACTTTGGTTTATAATGAGAGCGCTTCTTAAAATCTAGCCTTTATCGTCAAAAGAAGGTAGGCGAGCTAAAAGGAGGCGAACAAGACGTGATTACGTGACAAATCTAACTTTGGTTTAAAAGGTGTTCGTTTCGTTAAAACCTCTTTCCGAATGAGAATTTTAAGCAAAAATAGTATTCCACAATCAATATCTCATGGAATGAACTGTAAAGGTAACAATGTGAGGTTTCTCTGCCAATTTCAGCTCAAATATATCTTAACATGGAATGTTAAAATTCAAAGTAAATTTTCCGCGGAAAAGAAGTTTTGGCGTGAAATCACATAAGGGAAAACCAGCATTTTACGTGAAGATAGCGAAATGAACATTTTATGCCAAGATAGCGATTTTTACTTAAAACAAGCTTTGCTTTAAAAAAGCATCCAGTGGAAAAAGAATTTTGCGTAAATATACATCTTTTTGCATAACTGGAGTTAATGGAAAATGACTTGTAATGTGAAAACAGCAATGTTTGTACATAGCCTGTTTTATTTTAAAAAGTATACAGCGGAATAAGTATTTTGCTTACATAGTTTCGTTCATTAAGCTTAGTGTTTACTACAAATGTATCCTTCAACGTCAACAGAAGGTTGCTGAGGTAAAACGAGGCGTAAATCAAATTTTACGTGACAAAGCAAACTTTCGTTTAAAAGGAGTTTGTTCAGTTAAAACATATTTGAGCAATGAAGATTTTAAACAAAAATAATGGTGCACAATAAGTTTCTCAAGGAACTGAACTGGAAAGGTAAACATGAGCTCTTTCTCTATCAATTTTGGCGTAGTAATATCTTAACATGCCGTGTTAATTCCCAAAGTAAGTTGTTCGCGGAAGACATTTTAGTGTGAAATAAGCGTAAAGGTAAGAATGAGTTCTTTCTTTACAATTTGGGCGTAGTCATATCTTAACAGGCCATGTTATTTCTCAAAGTAAGTTGTTCGCGGAAAACAGGTTTTAGTGTGAAATCGGCGTAAAAAGCGAACAGCAGCTTTTACGCGAAGATAGCAAAAATGAACCGTTTACGCCAAGATAACAATTTTTACTTAAAACAAGCTTTGCTTTAAAAACATCCAGTGGCAAAAGGATTTAGCGTAAAAATACATATCTTTGCATAACTGGAATTTATCGAAAATGACTTTTAATGTGAAAACAGCGCCATTTATACGTAACTTGTTTTATTTTAAAAAGCATACAGCGGAATAAGTATTTTGCGTATACAGTTTCATTCATTAAGCTTAGTGTTTACTACAAATGTATCCTTTAAACGTAAAAAGAAGGTTGCCGAGGTAAAATGAGACGAAATTGACATTGTGACGTGATAAAACGAACTTTGGTTTATAATGAGAGCGCTTCTTAAAATCTAGCCTTTATCGTCAAAAGAAGGTAGGCGAGCTAAAAGGAGGCGAACAAGACGTGATTACGTGACAAATCTAACTTTGGTTTAAAAGGTGTTCGTTTCGTTAAAACCTCTTTCCGAATGAGAATTTTAAGCAAAAATAGTATTCCACAATCAATATCTCATGGAATGAACTGTAAAGGTAACAATGTGAGGTTTCTCTGCCAATTTCAGCTCAAATATATCTTAACATGGAATGTTAAAATTCAAAGTAAATTTTCCGCGGAAAAGAAGTTTTGGCGTGAAATCACATAATAAGGGAAAACCAGCATTTTACGTGAAGATAGCGAAATGAACATTTTATGCCAAGATAGCGATTTTTACTTAAAACAAGCTTTGCTTTAAAAGCATCCAGTGGAAAAAGAATTTTGCGTAAATATACATCTTTTTGCATAACTGGAGTTAATGGAAAATGACTTGTAATGTGAAAACAGCAATGTTTGTACATAGCCTGTTTTATTTTAAAAAGTATACAGCGGAATAAGCATTTTGCTTACATAGTTTCGTTCATTAAGCTTAGTGTTCACTACAAATGTATCCTTCAACGTCAAAAGAAGGTTGCCGACGTAAAACGAGGCGTAAATCACATTTTACGTGACAAAGCAAACTTTCGTTTAAAAGGAGTTTGTTCAGTTAAAACATATTTGAGCAATGAAGATTTTAAACAAAAATAATGGTGCACAATAAGTTTCTCAAGGAACTGAACTGGAAAGGTAGAAATGAGCTCTTTCTCTATCAATTTTGGCGTAGTAATATCTTAACATGCCGTGTTAATTCCCAAAGTAAGTTGTTCGCGGAAGACATTTTAATGTGAAATAAGCGTAAAGGTAAGAATGAGTTCTTTCTTTACAATTTGGGCGTAGTCATATCTTAACAGGCCATGTTATTTCTCAAAGTAAGTTGTTCGCGGAAAACAGGTTTTAGTGTGAAATCGGCGTAAAAAGCGAACAGCAGCTTTTACGCGAAGATAGCGAAAATGAACCGTTTACGCCAAGATAACAATTTTTACTTAAAACAAGCTTTGCTTTAAAAACATCCAGTGGCAAAAGGATTTAGCGTAAAAATACATATCTTTGCATAACTGGAATTTATCGAAAATGACTTTTAATGTGAAAACAGCGCCATTTATACGTAACTTGTTTTATTTTAAAAAGCATACAGCGGAATAAGTATTTTGCGTATACAGTTTCATTCATTAAGCTTAGTGTTTACTACAAATGTATCCTTTAAACGTAAAAAGAAGGTTGCCGAGGTAAAATGAGACGAAATTGACATTGTGACGTGATAAAACGAACTTTGGTTTATAATGAGAGCGCTTCTTAAAATCTAGCCTTTATCGTCAAAAGAAGGTAGGCGAGCTAAAAGGAGGCGAACAAGACGTGATTACGTGACAAATCTAACTTTGGTTTAAAAGGTGTTCGTTTCGTTAAAACCTCTTTCCGAATGAGAATTTTAAGCAAAAATAGTATTCCACAATCAATATCTCATGGAATGAACTGTAAAGGTAACAATGTGAGGTTTCTCTGCCAATTTCAGCTCAAATATATCTTAACATGGAATGTTAAAATTCAAAGTAAATTTTCCGCGGAAAAGATGTTTTGGCGTGAAATCACATAATAAGGGAAAACCAGCATTTTACGTGAAGATAGCGAAATGAACATTTTATGCCAAGATAGCGATTTTTACTTAAAACAAGCTTTGCTTTAAAAGCATCCAGTGGAAAAAGAATTTTGCGTAAATATACATCTTTTTGCATAACTGGAGTTAATGGAAAATGACTTGTAATGTGAAAACAGCAATGTTTGTACATAGCCTGTTTTATTTTAAAAAGTATACAGCGGAATAAGCATTTTGCTTACATAGTTTCGTTCATTAAGCTTAGTGTTTACTACAAATGTATCCTTCAACGTCAAAAGAAGGTTGCCGACGTAAAACGAGGCGTAAATCACATTTTACGTGACAAAGCAAACTTTCGTTTAAAAGGAGTTTGTTCAGTTAAAACATATTTGAGCAATGAAGATTTTAAACAAAAATAATGGTGCACAATAAGTTTCTCAAGGAACTGAACTGGAAAGGTAAAAATGAGCTCTTTCTCTATCAATTTTGGCGTAGTAATATCTTAACATGCCGTGTTAATTCCCAAAGTAAGTTGTTCGCGGAAGACATTTTAGTGTGAAATAAGCGTAAAGGTAAGAATGAGTTCTTTCTTTACAATTTGGGCGTAGTCATATCTTAACAGGCCATGTTATTTCTCAAAGTAAGTTGTTCGCGGAAAACAGGTTTTAGTGTGAAATCGGCGTAAAAAGCGAACAGCAGCTTTTACGCGAAGATAGCGAAAATGAACCGTTTACGCCAAGATAACAATTTTTACTTAAAACAAGCTTTGCTTTAAAAACATCCAGTGGCAAAAGGATTTAGCGTAAAAATACATATCTTTGCATAACTGGAATTTATCGAAAATGACTTTTAATGTGAAAACAGCGCCATTTATACGTAACTTGTTTTATTTTAAAAAGCATACAGCGGAATAAGTATTTTGCGTATACAGTTTCATTCATTAAGCTTAGTGTTTACTACAAATGTATCCTTTAAACGTGAAAAGAAGGTTGCCGAGGTAAAATGAGACGAAATTGACATTGTGACGTGATAAAACGAACTTTGGTTTATAATGAGAGCGCTTCTTAAAATCTAGCCTTTATCGTCAAAAGAAGGTAGGCGAGCTAAAAGGAGGCGAACAAGACGTGATTACGTGACAAATCTAACTTTGGTTTAAAAGGTGTTCGTTTCGTTAAAACCTCTTTCCGAATGAGAATTTTAAGCAAAAATAGTATTCCACAATCAATATCTCAAGGAATGAACTGTAAAGGTAACAATGTGAGGTTTCTCTGCCAATTTCAGCTCAAATATATCTTAACATGGAATGTTAAAATTCAAAGTAAATTTTCCGCGGAAAAGAAGTTTTGGCGTGAAATCACATAATAAGGGAAAACCAGCATTTTACGTGAAGATAGCGAAATGAACATTTTATGCCAAGATAGCGATTTTTACTTAAAACAAGCTTTGCTTTAAAAGCATCCAGTGGAAAAAGAATTTTGCGTAAATATACATCTTTTTGCATAACTGGAGTTAATGGAAAATGACTTGTAATGTGAAAACAGCAATGTTTGTACATAGCCTGTTTTATTTTAAAAAGTATACAGCGGAATAAGCATTTTGCTTACATAGTTTCGTTCATTAAGCTTAGTGTTTACTACAAATGTATCCTTCAACGTCAACAGAAGGTTGCCGAGGTAAAACGAGGCGTAAATCACATTTTACGTGACAAAGCAAACTTTCGTTTAAAAGGAGTTTGTTCAGTTAAAACATATTTGAGCAATGAAGATTTTAAACAAAAATAATGGTGCACAATAAGTTTCTCAAGGAACTGAACTGGAAAGGTAAACATGAGCTCTTTCTCTATCAATTTTGGCGTAGTAATATCTTAACATGCCGTGTTAATTCCCAAAGTAAGTTGTTCGCGGAAGACATTTTAGTGTGAAATAAGCGTAAAGGTAAGAATGAGTTCTTTCTTTACAATTTGGGCGTAGTCATATCTTAACAGGCCATGTTATTTCTCAAAGTAAGTTGTTCGCGGAAAACAGGTTTTAGTGTGAAATCGGCGTAAAAAGCGAACAGCAGCTTTTACGCGAAGATAGCGAAAATGAACCGTTTACGCCAAGATAACAATTTTTACTTAAAACAAGCTTTGCTTTAAAAACATCCAGTGGCAAAAGGATTTAGCGTAAAAATACATATCTTTGCATAACTGGAATTTATCGAAAATGACTTTTAATGTGAAAACAGCGCCATTTATACGTAACTTGTTTTATTTTAAAAAGCATACAGCGGAATAAGTATTTTGCGTATACAGTTTCATTCATTAAGCTTAGTGTTTACTACAAATGTATCCTTTAAACGTGAAAAGAAGGTTGCCGAGGTAAAATGAGACGAAATTGACATTGTGACGTGATAAAACGAACTTTGGTTTATAATGAGAGCGCTTCTTAAAATCTAGCCTTTATCGTCAAAAGAAGATAGGCGAGCTAAAAGGAGGCGAACAAGACGTGATTACGTGACAAATCTAACTTTGGTTTAAAAGGTGTTCGTTTCGTTAAAACCTCTTTCCGAATGAGAATTTTAAGCAAAAATAGTATTCCACAATCAATATCTCATGGAATGAACTGTAAAGGTAACAATGTGAGGTTTCTCTGCCAATTTCAGCTCAAATATATCTTAACATGGAATGTTAAAATTCAAAGTAAATTTTCCGCGGAAAAGAAGTTTTGGCGTGAAATCACATAATAAGGGAAAACCAGCATTTTACGTGAAGATAGCGAAATGAACATTTTATGCCAAGATAGCGATTTTTACTTAAAACAAGCTTTGCTTTAAAAGCATCCAGTGGAAAAAGAATTTTGCGTAAATATACATCTTTTTGCATAACTGGAGTTAATGGAAAATGACTTGTAATGTGAAAACAGCAATGTTTGTACATAGCCTGTTTTATTTTAAAAAGTATACAGCGGAATAAGCATTTTGCTTACATAGTTTCGTTCATTAAGCTTAGTGTTTACTACAAATGTATCCTTCAACGTCAAAAGAAGGTTGCCGACGTAAAACGAGGCGTAAATCACATTTTACGTGACAAAGCAAACTTTCGTTTAAAAGGAGTTTGTTCAGTTAAAACATATTTGAGCAATGAAGATTTTAAACAAAAATAATGGTGCACAATAAGTTTCTCAAGGAACTGAACTGGAAAGGTAGAAATGAGCTCTTTCTCTATCAATTTTGGCGTAGTAATATCTTAACATGCCGTGTTAATTCCCAAAGTAAGTTGTTCGCGGAAGACATTTTAATGTGAAATAAGCGTAAAGGTAAGAATGAGTTCTTTCTTTACAATTTGGGCGTAGTCATATCTTAACAGGCCATGTTATTTCTCAAAGTAAGTTGTTCGCGGAAAACAGGTTTTAGTGTGAAATCGGCGTAAAAAGCGAACAGCAGCTTTTACGCGAAGATAGCGAAAATGAACCGTTTACGCCAAGATAACAATTTTTACTTAAAACAAGCTTTGCTTTAAAAACATCCAGTGGCAAAAGGATTTAGCGTAAAAATACATATCTTTGCATAACTGGAATTTATCGAAAATGACTTTTAATGTGAAAACAGCGCCATTTATACGTAACTTGTTTTATTTTAAAAAGCATACAGCGGAATAAGTATTTTGCGTATACAGTTTCATTCATTAAGCTTAGTGTTTACTACAAATGTATCCTTTAAACGTAAAAAGAAGGTTGCCGAGGTAAAATGAGACGAAATTGACATTGTGACGTGATAAAACGAACTTTGGTTTAAATTGAGAGCGCTTCTTAAAATCTAGCCTTTATCGTCAAAAGAAGGTAGGCGAGCTAAAAGGAGGCGAACAAGACGTGATTACGTGACAAATCTAACTTTGGTTTAAAAGGTGTTCGTTTCGTTAAAACCTCTTTCCGAATGAGAATTTTAAGCAAAAATAGTATTCCACAATCAATATCTCATGGAATGAACTGTAAAGGTAACAATGTGAGGTTTCTCTGCCAATTTCAGCTCAAATATATCTTAACATGGAATGTTAAAATTCAAAGTAAATTTTCCGCGGAAAAGAAGTTTTGGCGTGAAATCACATAATAAGGGAAAACCAGCATTTTACGTGAAGATAGCGAAATGAACATTTTATGCCAAGATAGCGATTTTTACTTAAAACAAGCTTTGCTTTAAAAGCATCCAGTGGAAAAAGAATTTTGCGTAAATATACATCTTTTTGCATAACTGGAGTTAATGGAAAATGACTTGTAATGTGAAAACAGCAATGTTTGTACATAGCCTGTTTTATTTTAAAAAGTATACAGCGGAATAAGCATTTTGCTTACATAGTTTCGTTCATTAAGCTTAGTGTTTACTACAAATGTATCCTTCAACGTCAAAAGAAGGTTGCCGACGTAAAACGAGGCGTAAATCACATTTTACGTGACAAAGCAAACTTTCGTTTAAAAGGAGTTTGTTCAGTTAAAACATATTTGAGCAATGAAGATTTTAAACAAAAATAATGGTGCACAATAAGTTTCTCAAGGAACTGAACTGGAAAGGTAAAAATGAGCTCTTTCTCTATCAATTTTGGCGTAGTAATATCTTAACATGCCGTGTTAATTCCCAAAGTAAGTTGTTCGTGGAAGACATTTTAGTGTGAAATAAGCGTAAAGGTAAGAATGAGTTCTTTCTTTACAATTTGGGCGTAGTCATATCTTAACAGGCCATGTTATTTCTCAAAGTAAGTTGTTCGCGGAAAACAGGTTTTAGTGTGAAATCGGCGTAAAAAGCGAACAGCAGCTTTTACGCGAAGATAGCGAAAATGAACCGTTTACGCCAAGATAACAATTTTTACTTAAAACAAGCTTTGCTTTAAAAACATCCAGTGGCAAAAGGATTTAGCGTAAAAATACATATCTTTGCATAACTGGAATTTATCGAAAATGACTTTTAATGTGAAAACAGCGCCATTTATACGTAACTTGTTTTATTTTAAAAAGCATACAGCTGAATAAGTATTTTGCGTATACAGTTTCATTCATTAAGCTTAGTGTTTACTACAAATGTATCCTTTAAACGTGAAAAGAAGGTTGCCGAGGTAAAATGAGACGAAATTGACATTGTGACGTGATAAAACGAACTTTGGTTTATAATGAGAGCGCTTCTTAAAATCTAGCCTTTATCGTCAAAAGAAGATAGGCGAGCTAAAAGGAGGCGAACAAGACGTGATTACGTGACAAATCTAACTTTGGTTTAAAAGGTGTTCGTTTCGTTAAAACCTCTTTCCGAATGAGAATTTTAAGCAAAAATAGTATTCCACAATCAATATCTCAAGGAATGAACTGTAAAGGTAACAATGTGAGGTTTCTCTGCCAATTTCAGCTCAAATATATCTTAACATAGAATGTTAAAATTCAAAGTAAATTTTCCGCGGAAAAGAAGTTTTGGCGTGAAATCACATAATAAGGGAAAACCAGCATTTTACGTGAAGATAGCGAAATGAACATTTTATGCCAAGATAGCGATTTTTACTTAAAACAAGCTTTGCTTTAAAAGCATCCAGTGGAAAAAGAATTTTGCGTAAATATACATCTTTTTGCATAACTGGAGTTAATGGAAAATGACTTGTAATGTGAAAACAGCAATGTTTGTACATAGCCTGTTTTATTTTAAAAAGTATACAGCGGAATAAGCATTTTGCTTACATAGTTTCGTTCATTAAGCTTAGTGTTTACTACAAATGTATCCTTCAACGTCAACAGAAGGTTGCCGAGGTAAAACGAGGCGTAAATCACATTTTACGTGACAAAGCAAACTTTCGTTTAAAAGGAGTTTGTTCAGTTAAAACATATTTGAGCAATGAAGATTTTAAACAAAAATAATGGTGCACAATAAGTTTCTCAAGGAACTGAACTGGAAAGGTAAACATGAGCTCTTTCTCTATCAATTTTGGCGTAGTAATATCTTAACATGCCGTGTTAATTCCCAAAGTAAGTTGTTCGCGGAAGACATTTTAGTGTGAAATAAGTGTAAAGGTAAGAATGAGTTCTTTCTTTACAATTTGGGCGTAGTCATATCTTAACAGGCCATGTTATTTCTCAAAGTAAGTTGTTCGCGGAAAACAGGTTTTAGTGTGAAATCGGCATAAAAAGCGAACAGCAGCTTTTACGCGAAGATAGCGAAAATGAACCGTTTACGCCAAGATAACAATTTTTATTTAAAACAAGCTTTGCTTTAAAAACATCCAGTGGCAAAAGGATTTAGCGTAAAAATACATATCTTTGCATAACTGGAATTTATCGAAAATGACTTTTAATGTGAAAACAGCGCCATTTATACGTAACTTGTTTTATTTTAAAAAGCATACAGCGGAATAAGTATTTTGCGTATACAGTTTCATTCATTAAGCTTAGTGTTTACTACAAATGTATCCTTTAAACGTAAAAAGAAGGTTGCCGAGGTAAAATGAGACGAAATTGACATTGTGACGTGATAAAACGAACTTTGGTTTATAATGAGAGCGCTTCTTAAAATCTAGCCTTTATCGTCAAAAGAAGGTAGGCGAGCTAAAAGGAGGCGAACAAGACGTGATTACGTGACAAATATAACTTTGGTTTAAAAGGTGTTCGTTTCGTTAAAACCTCTTTCCGAATGAGAATTTTAAGCAAAAATAGTATTCCACAATCAATATCTCATGGAATGAACTGTAAAGGTAACAATGTGAGGTTTCTCTGCCAATTTCAGCTCAAATATATCTTAACATGGAATGTTAAAATTCAAAGTAAATTTTCCGCGGAAAAGAAGTTTTGGCGTGAAATCACATAATAAGGGAAAACCAGCATTTTACGTGAAGATAGCGAAATGAACATTTTATGCCAAGATAGCGATTTTTACTTAAAACAAGCTTTGCTTTAAAAGCATCCAGTGGAAAAAGAATTTTGCGTAAATATACATCTTTTTGCATAACTGGAGTTAGTGGAAAATGACTTGTAATGTGAAAACAGCAATGTTTGTACATAGCCTGTTTTATTTTAAAAAGTATACAGCGGAATAAGCATTTTGCTTACATAGTTTCGTTCATTAAGCTTAGTGTTTACTACAAATGTATCCTTCAACGTCAAAAGAAGGTTGCCGACGTAAAACGAGGCGTAAATCACATTTTACGTGACAAAGCAAACTTTCGTTTAAAAGGAGTTTGTTCTGTTAAAACATATTTGAGCAATGAAGATTTTAAACAAAAATAATGGTGCACAATAAGTTTCTCAAGGAACTGAACTGGAAAGGTAAAAATGAGCTCTTTCTCTATCAATTTTGGCGTAGTAATATCTTAACATGCCGTGTTAATTCCCAAAGTAAGTTGTTCGTGGAAGACATTTTAGTGTGAAATAAGCGTAAAGGTAAGAATGAGTTCTTTCTTTACAATTTGGGCGTAGTCATATCTTAACAGGCCATGTTATTTCTCAAAGTAAGTTGTTCGCGGAAAACAGGTTTTAGTGTGAAATCGGCATAAAAAGCGAACAGCAGCTTTTACGCGAAGATAGCGAAAATGAACCGTTTACGCCAAGATAACAATTTTTACTTAAAACAAGCTTTGCTTTAAAAACATCCAGTGGCAAAAGGATTTAGCGTAAAAATACATATCTTTGCATAACTGGAATTTATCGAAAATGACTTTTAATGTGAAAACAGCGCCATTTATACGTAACTTGTTTTATTTTAAAAAGCATACAGCGGAATAAGTATTTTGCGTATACAGTTTCATTCATTAAGCTTAGTGTTTACTACAAATGTATCCTTTAAACGTGAAAAGAAGGTTGCCGAGGTAAAATGAGACGAAATTGACATTGTGACGTGATAAAACGAACTTTGGTTTATAATGAGAGCGCTTCTTAAAATCTAGCCTTTATCGTCAAAAGAAGATAGGCGAGCTAAAAGGAGGCGAACAAGACGTGATTACGTGACAAATCTAACTTTGGTTTAAAAGGTGTTCGTTTCGTTAAAACCTCTTTCCGAATGAGAATTTTAAGCAAAAATAGTATTCCACAATCAATATCTCAAGGAATGAACTGTAAAGGTAACAATGTGAGGTTTCTCTGCCAATTTCAGCTCAAATATATCTTAACATAGAATGTTAAAATTCAAAGTAAATTTTCCGCGGAAAAGAAGTTTTGGCGTGAAATCACATAATAAGGGAAAACCAGCATTTTACGTGAAGATAGCGAAATGAACATTTTATGCCAAGATAGCGATTTTTACTTAAAACAAGCTTTGCTTTAAAAGCATCCAGTGGAAAAAGAATTTTGCGTAAATATACATCTTTTTGCATAACTGGAGTTAATGGAAAATGACTTGTAATGTGAAAAGAGCAATGTTTGTACATAGCCTGTTTTATTTTAAAAAGTATACAGCGGAATAAGCATTTTGCTTACATAGTTTCGTTCATTAAGCTTAGTGTTTACTACAAATGTATCCTTCAACGTCAACAGAAGGTTGCCGAGGTAAAACGAGGCGTAAATCACATTTTACGTGACAAAGCAAACTTTCGTTTAAAAGGAGTTTGTTCAGTTAAAACATATTTGAGCAATGAAGATTTTAAACAAAAATAATGGTGCACAATAAGTTTCTCAAGGAACTGAACTGGAAAGGTAAACATGAGCTCTTTCTCTATCAATTTTGGCGTAGTAATATCTTAACATGCCGTGTTAATTCCCAAAGTAAGTTGTTCGCGGAAGACATTTTAGTGTGAAATAAGTGTAAAGGTAAGAATGAGTTCTTTCTTTACAATTTGGGCGTAGTCATATCTTAACAGGCCATGTTATTTCTCAAAGTAAGTTGTTCGCGGAAAACAGGTTTTAGTGTGAAATCGGCATAAAAAGCGAACAGCAGCTTTTACGCGAAGATAGCGAAAATGAACCGTTTACGCCAAGATAACAATTTTTATTTAAAACAAGCTTTGCTTTAAAAACATCCAGTGGCAAAAGGATTTAGCGTAAAAATACATATCTTTGCATAACTGGAATTTATCGAAAATGACTTTTAATGTGAAAACAGCGCCATTTATACGTAACTTGTTTTATTTTAAAAAGCATACAGCGGAATAAGTATTTTGCGTATACAGTTATATTCATTAAGCTTAGTGTTTACTACAAATGTATCCTTTAAACGTAAAAAGAAGGTTGCCGAGGTAAAATGAGACGAAATTGACATTGTGACGTGATAAAACGAACTTTGGTTTATAATGAGAGCGCTTCTTAAAATCTAGCCTTTATCGTCAAAAGAAGATAGGCGAGCTAAAAGGAGGCGAACAAGACGTGATTATGTGACAAATCTAACTTTGGTTTAAAAGGTGTTCGTTTCGTTAAAACCTCTTTCCGAATGAGAATTTTAAGCAAAAATAGTATTCCACAATCAATATCTCAAGGAATGAACTGTAAAGGTAACAATGTGAGGTTTCTCTGCCAATTTCAGCTCAAATATATCTTAACATAGAATGTTAAAATTCAAAGTAAATTTTCCGCGGAAAAGAAGTTTTGGCGTGAAATCACATAAGGGAAAACCAGCATTTTACGTGAAGATAGCGAAATGAACATTTTATGCCAAGATAGCGATTTTTACTTAAAACAAGCTTTGCTTTAAAAGCATCCAGTGGAAAAAGAATTTTGCGTAAATATACATCTTTTTGCATAACTGGAGTTAATGGAAAATGACTTGTAATGTGAAAACAGCAATGTTTGTACATAGCCTGTTTTATTTTAAAAAGTATACAGCGGAATAAGCATTTTGCTTACATAGTTTCGTTCATTAAGCTTAGTGTTTACTACAAATGTATCCTTCAACGTCAACAGAAGGTTGCCGAGGTAAAACGAGGCGTAAATCACATTTTACGTGACAAAGCAAACTTTCGTTTAAAAGGAGTTTGTTCAGTTAAAACATATTTGAGCAATGAAGATTTTAAACAAAAATAATGGTGCACAATAAGTTTCTCAAGGAACTGAACTGGAAAGGTAAACATGAGCTCTTTCTCTATCAATTTTGGCGTAGTAATATCTTAACATGCCGTGTTAATTCCCAAAGTAAGTTGTTCGCGGAAGACATTTTAGTGTGAAATAAGTGTAAAGGTAAGAATGAGTTCTTTCTTTACAATTTGGGCGTAGTCATATCTTAACAGGCCATGTTATTTCTCAAAGTAAGTTGTTCGCGGAAAACAGGTTTTAGTGTGAAATCGGCATAAAAAGCGAACAGCAGCTTTTACGCGAAGATAGCGAAAATGAACCGTTTACGCCAAGATAACAATTTTTATTTAAAACAAGCTTTGCTTTAAAAACATCCAGTGGCAAAAGGATTTAGCGTAAAAATACATATCTTTGCATAACTGGAATTTATCGAAAATGACTTTTAATGTGAAAACAGCGCCATTTATACGTAACTTGTTTTATTTTAAAAAGCATACAGCGGAATAAGTATTTTGCGTATACAGTTATATTCATTAAGCTTAGTGTTTACTACAAATGTATCCTTTAAACGTAAAAAGAAGGTTGCCGAGGTAAAATGAGACGAAATTGACATTGTGACGTGATAAAACGAACTTTGGTTTATAATGAGAGCGCTTCTTAAAATCTAGCCTTTATCGTCAAAAGAAGATAGGCGAGCTAAAAGGAGGCGAACAAGACGTGATTACGTGACTTATCTAACTTTGGTTTAAAAGGTGTTCGTTTCGTTAAAACCTCTTTCCGAATGAGAATTTTAAGCAAAAATAGTATTCCACAATCAATATCTCAAGGAATGAACTGTAAAGGTAACAATGTGAGGTTTCTCTGCCAATTTCAGCTCAAATATATCTTAACATGGAATGTTAAAATTCAAAGTAAATTTTACGCGGAAAAGAAGTTTTGGCGTGAAACCACATAATAAGGGAAAACCAGCATTTTACGTGAAGATAGCGAAATGAACATTTTATGCCAAGATAGCGATTTTTACTTAAAACAAGCTTTGCTTTAAAAAAGCATCCAGTGGAAAAAGAATTTTGCGTAAATATACATCTTTTTGCATAACTGGAGTTAATGGAAAATGACTTGTAATGTGAAAACAGCAATGTTTGTACATAGCCTGTTTTATTTTAAAAAGTATACAGCGGAATAAGTATTTTGCTTACATAGTTTCGTTCATTAAGCTTAGTGTTTACTACAAATGTATCCTTCAACGTCAACAGAAGGTTGCCGAGGTAAAACGAGGCGTAAATCAAATTTTACGTGACAAAGCAAACTTTCGTTTAAAAGGAGTTTGTTCAGTTAAAACATATTTGAGCAATGAAGATTTTAAACAAAAATAATGGTGCACAATAAGTTTCTCAAGGAACTGAACTGGAAAGGTAGAAATGAGCTCTTTCTCTATCAATTTTGGCGTAGTAATATCTTAACATGCCGTGTTAATTCCCAAAGTAAGTTGTTCGCGGAAGACATTTTAGTGTGAAATAAGCGTAAAGGTAAGAATGAGTTCTTTCTTTACAATTTGGGCGTAGTCATATCTTAACAGGCCATGTTATTTCTCAAAGTAAGTTGTTCGCGGAAAACAGGTTTTAGTGTGAAATCGGCGTAAAAAATGAACAGCAGCTTTTACGGGAAGATAGCGAAAATGAACAGTTTACGCCAAGATAACAATTTTTACTTAAAACAAGCTTTGCTTTAAAAACATCCAGTGGCAAAAGGATTTAGCGTAAAAATACATATCTTTGCATAACTGGAATTTATCGAAAATGACTTTTAATGTGAAAACAGCGCCATTTATACGTAACTTGTTTTATTTTAAAAAGCATACAGCGGAATAAGTATTTTGCGTATACAGTTTCATTCATTAAGCTTAGTGTTTACTACAAATGTATCCTTTAAACGTAAAAAGAAGGTTGCCGAGGTAAAATGAGACGAAATTGACATTGTGACGTGATAAAACGAACTTTGGTTTATAATGAGAGCGCTTCTTAAAATCTAGCCTTTATCGTCAAAAGAAGATAGGCGAGCTAAAAGGAGGCGAACAAGACGTGATTACGTGACTTATCTAACTTTGGTTTAAAAGGTGTTCGTTTCGTTAAAACCTCTTTCCGAATGAGAATTTTAAGCAAAAATAGTATTCCACAATCAATATCTCAAGGAATGAACTGTAAAGGTAACAATGTGAGGTTTCTCTGCCAATTTCAGCTCAAATATATCTTAACATGGAATGTTAAAATTCAAAGTAAATTTTCCGCGGAAAAGAAGTTTTGGCGTGAAATCACATAATAAGGGAAAACCAGCATTTTACGTGAAGATAGCGAAATGAACATTTTATGCCAAGATAGCGATTTTTACTTAAAACAAGCTTTGCTTTAAAAGCATCCAGTGGAAAAAGAATTTTGCGTAAATATACATCTTTTTGCATAACTGGAGTTAATGGAAAATGACTTGTAATGTGAAAACAGCAATGTTTGTACATAGCCTGTTTTATTTTAAAAAGTATACAGCGGAATAAGCATTTTGCTTACATAGTTTCGTTCATTAAGCTTAGTGTTTACTACAAATGTATCCTTCAACGTCAAAAGAAGGTTGCCGACGTAAAACGAGGCGTAAATCACATTTTACGTGACAAAGCAAACTTTCGTTTAAAAGGAGTTTGTTCAGTTAAAACATATTTGAGCAATGAAGATTTTAAACAAAAATAATGGTGCACAATAAGTTTCTCAAGGAACTGAACTGGAAAGGTAAAAATGAGCTCTTTCTCTATCAATTTTGGCGTAGTAATATCTTAACATGCCGTGTTAATTCCCAAAGTAAGTTGTTCGCGGAAGACATTTTAGTGTGAAATAAGCGTAAAAAGCGAATATCAGGGTTTTACGCGAAGTAAGGGAAAGTGAAACTTATCCGCCATGATAGCGATTTTTAGTTTACAAGCTTTCTTTTAAGAACATCCAGTGGTATAAGAATTTTGCGTAAAAATACATCTTTTTGCGTAAGTGCAGTTATTGGGATAAGATTTGTAATGTGAAAACGGAGATGATTGTACGTAACGTGCCTTATTCTAAAAGGTATCGAGCAGAATACATAATTTGCGTATAAATACAGTTTTGTTTATTATACTTAGTTTCCAATAAAGGTAGCCTTTATAGTCAAAAGCAGGTTGCCGAGGTAAAACTAGGTGAAAATGACATTATCACGTGACAAAACGAATTTTGCTTTAAAACCACAGCGTTTCGTGAAAACTAGCCTTTATCGTCAAGAGAAGGTAGTCGAGCAAAAAAGAAGGGAATAGGCATGATGACGTGACAAAACGAACTTTCGTTTAAAAGGAGTTCGTTTAGTTTAAACATCTTTGAGCAATAAAGATTTTAAACAAAAATATTGGTGCACAGTTTCGCAAGGAACTAAACTGTAAAGGTAGAAATGAATTCTAGGTAGGCGAGCTTAAAGGAGGCGAAAAAGACATGATCACTCTGGTTTAAAACCAGTTTCGTTAAAACATCTTTCGGAATGAGAATTTTAAGCATAAATAATAGTGCAAAATCAATTTCTCAAGGAAATGAAAAGTAAAGGTAAAAATGAGAGGTTTCTGTGACAAATTCGTTTCAAATATATCTTAACATGCCATTTTAATTCTCAGAGTAAATTTTTCGCGGAGAAGATGCTTTAGCGTGAAATCAGCATAATAAGCGAATGTCAGCTTTTTACGTGCAGTTAGCGAAAATGAACTTTTTAAGCCAAGACAGCGATTTTTGCTTAACACAATATTTGTTTTAAAAGCATCCAGTGGAAAAAGAATTTTGCGTAAATATACATCTTTTTGCATAACTGGAGTTAATGGAAAATGACTTGTAATGTGAAAACAGCAATGTTTGTACATAGCCTGTTTTATTTTAAAAAGTATACAGCGGAATAAGTATTTTGCTTACATAGTTTCGTTCATTAAGCTTAGTGTTTACTACAAATGTATCCTTCAACGTCAACAGAAGGTTGCCGAGGTAAAACGAGGCGTAAATCAAATTTTACGTGACAAAGCAAACTTTCGTTTAAAAGGAGTTTGTTCAGTTAAAACATATTTGAGCAATGAAGATTTTAAACAAAAATAATGGTGCACAATAAGTTTCTCAAGGAACTGAACTGGAAAGGTAGAAATGAGCTCTTTCTCTATCAATTTTGGCGTAGTAATATCTTAACATGCCGTGTTAATTCCCAAAGTAAGTTGTTCGCGGAAGACATTTTAGTGTGAAATAAGCGTAAAGGTAAGAATGAGTTCTTTCTTTACAATTTGGGCGTAGTCATATCTTAACAGGCCATGTTATTTCTCAAAGTAAGTTGTTCGCGGAAAACAGGTTTTAGTGTGAAATCGGCGTAAAAAATGAACAGCAGCTTTTACGGGAAGATAGCGAAAATGAACAGTTTACGCCAAGATAACAATTTTTACTTAAAACAAGCTTTGCTTTAAAAACATCCAGTGGCAAAAGGATTTAGCGTAAAAATACATATCTTTGCATAACTGGAATTTATCGAAAATGACTTTTAATGTGAAAACAGCGCCATTTATACGTAACTTGTTTTATTTTAAAAAGCATACAGCGGAATAAGTATTTTGCGTATACAGTTTCATTCATTAAGCTTAGTGTTTACTACAAATGTATCCTTTAAACGTAAAAAGAAGGTTGCCGAGGTAAAATGAGACGAAATTGACATTGTGACGTGATAAAACGAACTTTGGTTTATAATGAGAGCGCTTCTTAAAATCTAGCCTTTATCGTCAAAAGAAGATAGGCGAGCTAAAAGGAGGCGAACAAGACGTGATTACGTGACTTATCTAACTTTGGTTTAAAAGGTGTTCGTTTCGTTAAAACCTCTTTCCGAATGAGAATTTTAAGCAAAAATAGTATTCCACAATCAATATCTCAAGGAATGAACTGTAAAGGTAACAATGTGAGGTTTCTCTGCCAATTTCAGCTCAAATATATCTTAACATGGAATGTTAAAATTCAAAGTAAATTTTCCGCGGAAAAGAAGTTTTGGCGTGAAATCACATAATAAGGGAAAACCAGCATTTTACGTGAAGATAGCGAAATGAACATTTTATGCCAAGATAGCGATTTTTACTTAAAACAAGCTTTGCTTTAAAAGCATCCAGTGGAAAAAGAATTTTGCGTAAATATACATCTTTTTGCATAACTGGAGTTAATGGAAAATGACTTGTAATGTGAAAACAGCAATGTTTGTACATAGCCTGTTTTATTTTAAAAAGTATACAGCGGAATAAGCATTTTGCTTACATAGTTTCGTTCATTAAGCTTAGTGTTTACTACAAATGTATCCTTCAACGTCAAAAGAAGGTTGCCGACGTAAAACGAGGCGTAAATCACATTTTACGTGACAAAGCAAACTTTCGTTTAAAAGGAGTTTGTTCAGTTAAAACATATTTGAGCAATGAAGATTTTAAACAAAAATAATGGTGCACAATAAGTTTCTCAAGGAACTGAACTGGAAAGGTAAAAATGAGCTCTTTCTCTATCAATTTTGGCGTAGTAATATCTTAACATGCCGTGTTAATTCCCAAAGTAAGTTGTTCGCGGAAGACATTTTAGTGTGAAATAAGCGTAAAAAGCGAATATCAGGGTTTTACGCGAAGTAAGGGAAAGTGAAACTTATCCGCCATGATAGCGATTTTTAGTTTACAAGCTTTCTTTTAAGAACATCCAGTGGTATAAGAATTTTGCGTAAAAATACATCTTTTTGCGTAAGTGCAGTTATTGGGATAAGATTTGTAATGTGAAAACGGAGATGATTGTACGTAACGTGCCTTATTCTAAAAGGTATCGAGCAGAATACATAATTTGCGTATAAATACAGTTTTGTTTATTATACTTAGTTTCCAATAAAGGTAGCCTTTATAGTCAAAAGCAGGTTGCCGAGGTAAAACTAGGTGAAAATGACATTATCACGTGACAAAACGAATTTTGCTTTAAAACCACAGCGTTTCGTGAAAACTAGCCTTTATCGTCAAGAGAAGGTAGTCGAGCAAAAAAGAAGGGAATAGGCATGATGACGTGACAAAACGAACTTTCGTTTAAAAGGAGTTCGTTTAGTTTAAACATCTTTGAGCAATAAAGATTTTAAACAAAAATATTGGTGCACAGTTTCGCAAGGAACTAAACTGTAAAGGTAGAAATGAATTCTAGGTAGGCGAGCTTAAAGGAGGCGAAAAAGACATGATCACTCTGGTTTAAAACCAGTTTCGTTAAAACATCTTTCGGAATGAGAATTTTAAGCATAAATAATAGTGCAAAATCAATTTCTCAAGGAAATGAAAAGTAAAGGTAAAAATGAGAGGTTTCTGTGACAAATTCGTTTCAAATATATCTTAACATGCCATTTTAATTCTCAGAGTAAATTTTTCGCGGAGAAGATGCTTTAGCGTGAAATCAGCATAATAAGCGAATGTCAGCTTTTTACGTGCAGTTAGCGAAAATGAACTTTTTAAGCCAAGACAGCGATTTTTGCTTAACACAATATTTGTTTTAAAAGCATCCAGTGGAAAAAGAATTTTGCGTAAATATACATCTTTTTGCATAACTGGAGTTAATGGAAAATGACTTGTAATGTGAAAACAGCAATGTTTGTACATAGCCTGTTTTATTTTAAAAAGTATACAGCGGAATAAGGATTTTGCTTACATAGTTTCGTTCATTAAGCTTAGTGTTTACTACAAATGTATCCTTCAACGTCAAAAGAAGGTTGCCGACGTAAAACGAGGCGTAAATCACATTTTACGTGACAAAGCAAACTTTCGTTTAAAAGGAGTTTGTTCAGTTAAAACATATTTGAGCAATGAAGATTTTAAACAAAAATAATGGTGCACAATAAGTTTCTCAAGGAACTGAACTGGAAAGGTAGAAATGAGCTCTTTCTCTATCAATTTTGGCGTAGTAATATCTTAACATGCCGTGTTAATTCCCAAAGTAAGTTGTTCGCGGAAGACATTTTAATGTGAAATAAGCGTAAAGGTAAGAATGAGTTCTTTCTTTACAATTTGGGCGTAGTCATATCTTAACAGGCCATGTTATTTCTCAAAGTAAGTTGTTCGCGGAAAACAGGTTTTAGTGTGAAATCGGCGTAAAAAGCGAACAGCAGCTTTTACGCGAAGATAGCGAAAATGAACCGTTTACGCCAAGATAACAATTTTTACTTAAAACAAGCTTTGCTTTAAAAACATCCAGTGGCAAAAGGATTTAGCGTAAAAATACATATCTTTGCATAACTGGAATTTATCGAAAATGACTTTTAATGTGAAAACAGCGCCATTTATACGTAACTTGTTTTATTTTAAAAAGCATACAGCGGAATAAGTATTTTGCGTATACAGTTTCATTCATTAAGCTTAGTGTTTACTACAAATGTATCCTTTAAACGTAAAAAGAAGGTTGCCGAGGTAAAATGAGACGAAATTGACATTGTGACGTGATAAAACGAACTTTGGTTTATAATGAGAGCGCTTCTTAAAATCTAGCCTTTATCGTCAAAAGAAGGTAGGCGAGCTAAAAGGAGGCGAACAAGACGTGATTACGTGACAAATCTAACTTTGGTTTAAAAGGTGTTCGTTTCGTTAAAACCTCTTTCCGAATGAGAATTTTAAGCAAAAATAGTATTCCACAATCAATATCTCATGGAATGAACTGTAAAGGTAACAATGTGAGGTTTCTCTGCCAATTTCAGCTCAAATATATCTTAACATGGAATGTTAAAATTCAAAGTAAATTTTCCGCGGAAAAGAAGTTTTGGCGTGAAATCACATAATAAGGGAAAACCAGCATTTTACGTGAAGATAGCGAAATGAACATTTTATGCCAAGATAGCGATTTTTACTTAAAACAAGCTTTGCTTTAAAAGCATCCAGTGGAAAAAGAATTTTGCGTAAATATACATCTTTTTGCATAACTGGAGTTAATGGAAAATGACTTGTAATGTGAAAACAGCAATGTTTGTACATAGCCTGTTTTATTTTAAAAAGTATACAGCGGAATAAGCATTTTGCTTACATAGTTTCGTTCATTAAGCTTAGTGTTTACTACAAATGTATCCTTCAACGTCAACAGAAGGTTGCCGAGGTAAAACGAGGCGTAAATCACATTTTACGTGACAAAGCAAACTTTCGTTTAAAAGGAGTTTGTTCAGTTAAAACATATTTGAGCAATGAAGATTTTAAACAAAAATAATGGTGCACAATAAGTTTCTCAAGGAACTGAACTGGAAAGGTAAACATGAGCTCTTTCTCTATCAATTTTGGCGTAGTAATATCTTAACATGCCGTGTTAATTCCCAAAGTAAGTTGTTCGCGGAAGACATTTTAGTGTGAAATAAGCGTAAAGGTAAGAATGAGTTCTTTCTTTACAATTTGGGCGTAGTCATATCTTAACAGGCCATGTTATTTCTCAAAGTAAGTTGTTCGCGGAAAACAGGTTTTAGTGTGAAATCGGCATAAAAAGCGAACAGCAGCTTTTACGCGAAGATAGCGAAAATGAACCGTTTACGCCAAGATAACAATTTTTATTTAAAACAAGCTTTGCTTTAAAAACATCCAGTGGCAAAAGGATTTAGCGTAAAAATACATATCTTTGCATAACAGGAATTTATCGAAAATGACTTTTAATGTGAAAACAGCGCCATTTATACGTAACTTGTTTTATTTTAAAAAGCATACAGCGGAATAAGTATTTTGCGTATACAGTTATATTCATTAAGCTTAGTGTTTACTACAAATGTATCCTTTAAACGTAAAAAGAAGGTTGCCGAGGTAAAATGAGACGAAATTGACATTGTGACGTGATAAAACGAACTTTGGTTTATAATGAGAGCGCTTCTTAAAATCTAGCCTTTATCGTCAAAAGAAGATAGGCGAGCTAAAAGGAGGCGAACAAGACGTGATTACGTGACAAATCTAACTTTGGTTTAAAAGGTGTTCGTTTCGTTAAAACCTCTTTCCGAATGAGAATTTTAAGCAAAAATAGTATTCCACAATCAATATCTCAAGGAATGAACTGTAAAGGTAACAATGTGAGGTTTCTCTGCCAATTTCAGCTCAAATATATCTTAACATGGAATGTTAAAATTCAAAGTAAATTTTCCGCGGAAAAGAAGTTTTGGCGTGAAATCACATAATAAGGGAAAACCAGCATTTTACGTGAAGATAGCGAAATGAACATTTTATGCCAAGATAGCGATTTTTACTTAAAACAAGCTTTGCTTTAAAAGCATCTAGTGGAAAAAGAATTTTGCGTAAATATACATCTTTTTGCATAACTGGAGTTAATGGAAAATGACTTGTAATGTGAAAACAGCAATGTTTGTACATAGCCTGTTTTATTTTAAAAAGTATACAGCGGAATAAGCATTTTGCTTACATAGTTTCGTTCATTAAGCTTAGTGTTTACTACAAATGTATCCTTCAACGTCAAAAGAAGGTTGCCGACGTAAAACGAGGCGTAAATCACATTTTACGTGACAAAGCAAACTTTCGTTTAAAAGGAGTTTGTTCAGTTAAAACATATTTGAGCAATGAAGATTTTAAACAAAAATAATGGTGCACAATAAGTTTCTCAAGGAACTGAACTGGAAAGGTAAACATGAGCTCTTTCTCTATCAATTTTGGCGTAGTAATATCTTAACATGCCGTGTTAATTCCCAAAGTAAGTTGTTCGCGGAAGACATTTTAGTGTGAAATAAGTGTAAAGGTAAGAATGAGTTCTTTCTTTACAATTTGGGCGTAGTCATATCTTAACAGGCCATGTTATTTCTCAAAGTAAGTTGTTCGCGGAAAACAGGTTTTAGTGTGAAATCGGCATAAAAAGCGAACAGCAGCTTTTACGCGAAGATAGCGAAAATGAACCGTTTACGCCAAGATAACAATTTTTATTTAAAACAAGCTTTGCTTTAAAAACATCCAGTGGCAAAAGGATTTAGCGTAAAAATACATATCTTTGCATAACTGGAATTTATCGAAAATGACTTTTAATGTGAAAACAGCGCCATTTATACGTAACTTGTTTTATTTTAAAAAGCATACAGCGGAATAAGTATTTTGCGTATACAGTTATATTCATTAAGCTTAGTGTTTACTACAAATGTATCCTTTAAACGTAAAAAGAAGGTTGCCGAGGTAAAATGAGACGAAACTGACATTGTGACGTGATAAAACGAACTTTGGTTTATAATGAGAGCGCTTCTTAAAATCTAGCCTTTATCGTCAAAAGAAGATAGGCGAGCTAAAAGGAGGCGAACAAGACGTGATTACGTGACAAATCTAACTTTGGTTTAAAAGGTGTTCGTTTCGTTAAAACCTCTTTCCGAATGAGAATTTTAAGCAAAAATAGTATTCCACAATCAATATCTCAAGGAATGAACTGTAAAGGTAACAATGTGAGGTTTCTCTGCCAATTTCAGCTCAAATATATCTTAACATGGAATGTTAAAATTCAAAGTAAATTTTACGCGGAAAAGAAGTTTTGGCGTGAAATCACATAATAAGGGAAAACCAGCATTTTACGTGAAGATAGCGAAATGAACATTTTATGCCAAGATAGCGATTTTTACTTAAAACAAGCTTTGCTTTAAAAAAGCATCCAGTGGAAAAAGAATTTTGCGTAAATATACATCTTTTTGCATAACTGGAGTTAATGGAAAATGACTTGTAATGTGAAAACAGCAATGTTTGTACATAGCCTGTTTTATTTTAAAAAGTATACAGCGGAATAAGTATTTTGCTTACATAGTTTCGTTCATTAAGCTTAGTGTTTACTACAAATGTATCCTTCAACGTCAACAGAAGGTTGCCGAGGTAAAACGAGGCGTAAATCAAATTTTACGTGACAAAGCAAACTTTCGTTTAAAAGGAGTTTGTTCAGTTAAAACATATTTGAGCAATGAAGATTTTAAACAAAAATAATGGTGCACAATAAGTTTCTCAAGGAACTGAACTGGAAAGGTAGAAATGAATTCTTTCTCTATCAATTTTGGCGTAGTAATATCTTAACATGCCGTGTTAATTCCCAAAGTAAGTTGTTCGCGGAAGACATTTTAGTGTGAAATAAGCGTAAAGGTAAGAATGAGTTCTTTCTTTACAATTTGGGCGTAGTCATATCTTAACAGGCCATGATATTTCTCAAAGTAAGTTGTTCGCGGAAAACAGGTTTTAGTGTGAAATCGGCGTAAAAAATGAACAGCAGCTTTTACGGGAAGATAGCGAAAATGAACAGTTTACGTCAAGATAACAATTTTTACTTAAAACAAGCTTTGCTTTAAAAACATCCAGTGGCAAAAGGATTTAGCGTAAAAATACATATCTTTGCATAACTGGAATTTATCGAAAATGACTTTTAATGTGAAAACAGCGCCATTTATACGTAACTTGTTTTATTTTAAAAAGCATACAGCGGAATAAGTATTTTGCGTATACAGTTTCATTCATTAAGCTTAGTGTTTACTACAAATGTATCCTTTAAACGTAAAAAGAAGGTTGCCGAGGTAAAATGAGACGAAATTGACATTGTGACGTGATAAAACGAACTTTGGTTTATAATGAGAGCGCTTCTTAAAATCTAGCCTTTATCGTCAAAAGAAGATAGGCGAGCTAAAAGGAGGCGAACAAGACGTGATTACGTGACAAATCTAACTTTGGTTTAAAAGGTGTTCGTTTCGTTAAAACCTCTTTCCGAATGAGAATTTTAAGCAAAAATAGTATTCCACAATCAATATCTCAAGGAATGAACTGTAAAGGTAACAATGTGAGGTTTCTCTGCCAATTTCAGCTCAAATATATCTTAACATGGAATGTTAAAATTCAAAGTAAATTTTCCGCGGAAAAGAAGTTTTGGCGTGAAATCACATAATAAGGGAAAACCAGCATTTTACGTGAAGATAGCGAAATGAACATTTTATGCCAAATAGCGATTTTTACTTAAAACAAGCTTTGCTTTAAAAGCATCCAGTGGAAAAAGAATTTTGCGTAAATATACATCTTTTTGCATAACTGGAGTTAATGGAAAATGACTTGTAATGTGAAAACAGCAATGCTTGTACATAGCCTGTTTTATTTTAAAAAGTATACAGCGGAATAAGTATTTTGCTTACATAGTTTCGTTCATTAAGCTTAGTGTTTACTACAAATGTATCCTTCAACGTCAACAGAAGGTTGTCGAGGTAAAACGAGGCGTAAATCAAATTTTACGTGACAAAGCAAACTTTCGTTTAAAAGGAGTTTGTTCAGTTAAAACATATTTGAGCAATGAAGATTTTAAACAAAAATAATGGTGCACAATAAGTTTCTCAAGGAACTGAACTGGAAAGGTAAAAATGAGCTCTTTCTCTATCAATTTTGGCGTAGTAATATCTTAACATGCCGTGTTAATTCCCAAAGTAAGTTGTTCGCGGAAGACATTTTAGTGTGAAATAAGCGTAAAAAGCGAATATCAGGGTTTTACGCGAAGTAAGGGAAAGTGAAACTTTTCCGCCATGATAGCGATTTTTAGTTTACAAGCTTTCTTTTAAGAACATCCAGTGGTATAAGAATTTTGCGTAAAAATACATCTTTTTGCGTAAGTGCAGTTATTGGGATAAGATTTGTAATGTGAAAACGGAGATGATTGTACGTAACGTGCCTTATTCTAAAAGGTATCGAGCAGAATACATAATTTGCGTATAAATACAGTTTTGTTTATTATACTTAGTTTACAATAAAGGTAGCCTTTATAGTCAAAAGCAGGTTGCCGAGGTAAAACTAGGTGAAAATGACATTATCACGTGACAAAACGAATTTTGCTTTAAAACCACAGCGTTTCGTGAAAACTAGCCTTTATCGTCAAGAGAAGGTAGTCGAGCAAAAAAGAAGGGAATAGGCATGATGACGTGACAAAACGAACTTTCGTTTAAAAGGAGTTCGTTTAGTTTAAACATCTTTGAGCAATAAAGATTTTAAACAAAAATATTGGTGCACAGTTTCGCAAGGAACTAAACTGTAAAGGTAGAAATGAATTCTAGGTAGGCGAGCTTAAAGGAGGCAAAAAAGACATGATCACTCTGGTTTAAAACCAGTTTCGTTAAAACATCTTTCGGAATGAGAATTTTAAGCATAAATAATAGTGCAAAATCAATTTCTCAAGGAAATGAAAAGTAAAGGTAAAAATGAGAGGTTTCTGTGACAAATTCGTTTCAAATATATCTTAACATGCCATTTTAATTCTCAGAGTAAATTTTTCGCGGAGAAGATGCTTTAGCGTGAAATCAGCATAATAAGCGAATGTCAGCTTTTTACGTGCAGTTAGCGAAAATGAACTTTTTAAGCCAAGACAGCGATTTTTGCTTAACACAATATTTGTTTTAAAAGCATCCAGTGGAAAAAGAATTTTGCGTAAATATACATCTTTTTGCATAACTGGAGTTAATGGAAAATGACTTGTAATGTGAAAACAGCAATGTTTGTACATAGCCTGTTTTATTTTAAAAAGTATACAGCGGAATAAGTATTTTGCTTACATAGTTTCGTTCATTAAGCTTAGTGTTTACTACAAATGTATCCTTCAACGACAACAGAAGGTTGCCGAGGTAAAACGAGGCGTAAATCAAATTTTACGTGACAAAGCAAACTTTCGTTTAAAAGGAGTTTGTTCAGTTAAAACATATTTGAGCAATGAAGATTTTAAACAAAAATAATGGTGCACAATAAGTTTCTCAAGGAACTGAACTGGAAAGGTAGAAATGAATTCTTTCTCTATCAATTTTGGCGTAGTAATATCTTAACATGCCGTGTTAATTCCCAAAGTAAGTTGTTCGCGGAAGACATTTTAGTGTGAAATAAGCGTAAAGGTAAGAATGAGTTCTTTCTTTACAATTTGGGCGTAGTCATATCTTAACAGGCCATGATATTTCTCAAAGTAAGTTGTTCGCGGAAAACAGGTTTTAGTGTGAAATCGGCGTAAAAAATGAACAGCAGCTTTTACGGGAAGATAGCGAAAATGAACAGTTTACGTCAAGATAACAATTTTTACTTAAAACAAGCTTTGCTTTAAAAACATCCAGTGGCAAAAGGATTTAGCGTAAAAATACATATCTTTGCATAACTGGAATTTATCGAAAATGACTTTTAATGTGAAAACAGCGCCATTTATACGTAACTTGTTTTATTTTAAAAAGCATACAGCGGAATAAGTATTTTGCGTATACAGTTTCATTCATTAAGCTTAGTGTTTACTACAAATGTATCCTTTAAACGTAAAAAGAAGGTTGCCGAGGTAAAATGAGACGAAATTGACATTGTGACGTGATAAAACGAACTTTGGTTTATAATGAGAGCGCTTCTTAAAATCTAGCCTTTATCGTCAAAAGAAGATAGGCGAGCTAAAAGGAGGCGAACAAGACGTGATTACGTGACAAATCTAACTTTGGTTTAAAAGGTGTTCGTTTCGTTAAAACCTCTTTCCGAATGAGAATTTTAAGCAAAAATAGGATTCCACAATCAATATCTCAAGGAATGAACTGTAAAGGTAACAATGTGAGGTTTCTCTGTCAATTTCAGCTCAAATATATCTTAACATGGAATGTTAAAATTCAAAGTAAATTTTCCGCGGAAAAGAAGTTTTGGCGTGAAATCACATAATAAGGGAAAACCAGCATTTTACGTGAAGATAGCGAAATGAACATTTTATGCCAAGATAGCGATTTTTACTTAAAACAAGCTTTGCTTTAAAAGCATCCAGTGGAAAAAGAATTTTGCGTAAATATACATCTTTTTGCATAACTGGAGTTAATGGAAAATGACTTGTAATGTGAAAACAGCAATGTTTGTACATAGCCTGTTTTATTTTAAAAAGTATACAGCGGAATAAGCATTTTGCTTACATAGTTTCGTTCATTAAGCTTAGTGTTTACTACAAATGTATCCTTCAACGTCAAAAGAAGGTTGCCGACGTAAAACGAGGCGTAAATCACCTTTTACGTGACAAAGCAAACTTTCGTTTAAAAGGAGTTTGTTCAGTTAAAACATATTTGAGCAATGAAGATTTTAAACAAAAATAATGGTGCACAATAAGTTTCTCAAGGAACTGAACTGGAAAGGTAAAAATGAGCTCTTTCTCTATCAATTTTGGCGTAGTAATATCTTAACATGCCGTGTTAATTCCCAAAGTAAGTTGTTCGCGGAAGACATTTTAGTGTGAAATAAGCGTAAAAAGCGAATATCAGGGTTTTACGCGAAGTAAGGGAAAGTGAAACTTTTCCGCCATGATAGCGATTTTTAGTTTACAAGCTTTCTTTTAAGAACATCCAGTGGTATAAGAATTTTGCGTAAAAATACATCTTTTTGCGTAAGTGCAGTTATTGGGATAAGATTTGTAATGTGAAAACGGAGATGATTGTACGTAACGTGCCTTATTCTAAAAGGTATCGAGCAGAATACATAATTTGCGTATAAATACAGTTTTGTTTATTATACTTAGTTTACAATAAAGGTAGCCTTTATAGTCAAAAGCAGGTTGCCGAGGTAAAACTAGGTGAAAATGACATTATCACGTGACAAAACGAATTTTGCTTTAAAACCACAGCGTTTCGTGAAAACTAGCCTTTATCGTCAAGAGAAGGTAGTCGAGCAAAAAAGAAGGGAATAGGCATGATGACGTGACAAAACGAACTTTCGTTTAAAAGGAGTTCGTTTAGTTTAAACATCTTTGAGCAATAAAGATTTTAAACAAAAATATTGGTGCACAGTTTCGCAAGGAACTAAACTGTAAAGGTAGAAATGAATTCTAGGTAGGCGAGCTTAAAGGAGGCAAAAAAGACATGATCACTCTGGTTTAAAACCAGTTTCGTTAAAACATCTTTCGGAATGAGAATTTTAAGCATAAATAATAGTGCAAAATCAATTTCTCAAGGAAATGAAAAGTAAAGGTAAAAATGAGAGGTTTCTGTGACAAATTCGTTTCAAATATATCTTAACATGCCATTTTAATTCTCAGAGTAAATTTTTCGCGGAGAAGATGCTTTAGCGTGAAATCAGCATAATAAGCGAATGTCAGCTTTTTACGTGCAGTTAGCGAAAATGAACTTTTTAAGCCAAGACAGCGATTTTTGCTTAACACAATATTTGTTTTAAAAGCATCCAGTGGAAAAAGAATTTTGCGTAAATATACATCTTTTTGCATAACTGGAGTTAATGGAAAATGACTTGTAATGTGAAAACAGCAATGTTTGTACATAGCCTGTTTTATTTTAAAAAGTATACAGCGGAATAAGTATTTTGCTTACATAGTTTCGTTCATTAAGCTTAGTGTTTACTACAAATGTATCCTTCAACGTCAAAAGAAGGTTGCCGACGTAAAACGAGGCGTAAATCACATTTTACGTGACAAAGCAAACTTTCGTTTAAAAGGAGTTTGTTCAGTTAAAACATATTTGAGCAATGAAGATTTTAAACAAAAATAATGGTGCACAATAAGTTTCTCAAGGAACTGAACTGGAAAGGTAAAAATGAGCTCTTTCTCTATCAATTTTGGCGTAGTAATATCTTAACATGCCGTGTTAATTCCCAAAGTAAGTTGTTCGCGGAAGACATTTTAATGTGAAATAAGCGTAAAGGTAAGAATGAGTTCTTTCTTTACAATTTGGGCGTAGTCATATCTTAACAGGCCATGTTATTTCTCAAAGTAAGTTGTTCGCGGAAAACAGGTTTTAGTGTGAAATCGGCGTAAAAAGCGAACAGCAGCTTTTACGCGAAGATAGCGAAAATGAACCGTTTACGCCAAGATAACAATTTTTACTTAAAACAAGCTTTGCTTTAAAAACATCCAGTGGCAAAAGGATTTAGCGTAAAAATACATATCTTTGCATAACTGGAATTTATCGAAAATGACTTTTAATGTGAAAACAGCGCCATTTATACGTAACTTGTTTTATTTTAAAAAGCATACAGCGGAATAAGTATTTTGCGTATACAGTTTCATTCATTAAGCTTAGTGTTTACTACAAATGTATCCTTTAAACGTAAAAAGAAGGTTGCCGAGGTAAAATGAGACGAAATTGACATTGTGACGTGATAAAACGAACTTTGGTTTATAATGAGAGCGCTTCTTAAAATCTAGCCTTTATCGTCAAAAGAAGGTAGGCGAGCTAAAAGGAGGCGAACAAGACGTGATTACGTGACAAATCTAACTTTGGTTTAAAAGGTGTTCGTTTCGTTAAAACCTCTTTCCGAATGAGAATTTTAAGCAAAAATAGTATTCCACAATCAATATCTCATGGAATGAACTGTAAAGGTAACAATGTGAGGTTTCTCTGCCAATTTCAGCTCAAATATATCTTAACATGGAATGTTAAAATTCAAAGTAAATTTTCCGCGGAAAAGAAGTTTTGGCGTGAAATCACATAATAAGGGAAAACCAGCATTTTACGTGAAGATAGCGAAATGAACATTTTATGCCAAGATAGCGATTTTTACTTAAAACAAGCTTTGCTTTAAAAGCATCCAGTGGAAAAAGAATTTTGGGTAAATATACATCTTTTTGCATAACTGGAGTTAATGGGAAATGACTTGTAATGTGAAAACAGCAATGTTTGTACATAGCCTGTTTTATTTTAAAAAGTATACAGCGGAATAAGTATTTTGCTTACATAGTTTCGTTCATTAAGCTTAGTGTTTACTACAAATGTATCCTTCAACGTCAAAAGAAGGTTGCCGACGTAAAACGAGGCGTAAATCACATTTTACGTGACAAAGCAAACTTTCGTTTAAAAGGAGATTGTTCAGTTAAAACATATTTGAGCAATGAAGATTTTAAACAAAAATAATGGTGCACAATAAGTTTCTCAAGGAACTGAACTGGAAAGGTAAAAATGAGCTCTTTCTCTATCAATTTTGGCGTAGTAATATCTTAACATGCCGTGTTAATTCCTAAAGTAAGTTGTTCGCGGAAGACATTTTAATGTGAAATAAGCGTAAAGGTAAGAATGAGTTCTTTCTTTACAATTTGGGCGTAGTCATATCTTAACAGGCCATGTTATTTCTCAAAGTAAGTTGTTCGCGGAAAACAGGTTTTAGTGTGAAATCGGCGTAAAAAGCGAACAGCAGCTTTTACGCGAAGATAGCGAAAATGAACCGTTTACGCCAAGATAACAATTTTTACTTAAAACAAGCTTTGCTTTAAAAACATCCAGTGGCAAAAGGATTTAGCGTAAAAATACATATCTTTGCATAACTGGAATTTATCGAAAATGACTTTTAATGTGAAAACAGCGCCATTTATACGTAACTTGTTTTATTTTAAAAAGCATACAGCGGAATAAGTATTTTGCGTATACAGTTTCATTCATTAAGCTTAGTGTTTACTACAAATGTATCCTTTAAACGTAAAAAGAAGGTTGCCGAGGTAAAATGAGACGAAATTGACATTGTGACGTGATAAAACGAACTTTGGTTTATAATGAGAGCGCTTCTTAAAATCTAGCCTTTATCGTCAAAAGAAGGTAGGCGAGCTAAAAGGAGGCGAACAAGACGTGATTACGTGACAAATCTAACTTTGGTTTAAAAGGTGTTCGTTTCGTTAAAACCTCTTTCCGAATGAGAATTTTAAGCAAAAATAGTATTCCACAATCAATATCTCATGGAATGAACTGTAAAGGTAACAATGTGAGGTTTCTCTGCCAATTTCAGCTCAAATATATCTTAACATGGAATGTTAAAATTCAAAGTAAATTTTCCGCGGAAAAGAAGTTTTGGCGTGAAATCACATAATAAGGGAAAACCAGCATTTTACGTGAAGATAGCGAAATGAACATTTTATGCCAAGATAGCGATTTTTACTTAAAACAAGCTTTGCTTTAAAAGCATCCAGTGGAAAAAGAATTTTGCGTAAATATACATCTTTTTGCATAACTGGAGTTAATGGAAAATGACTTGTAATGTGAAAACAGCAATGTTTGTACATAGCCTGTTTTATTTTAAAAAGTATACAGCGGAATAAGTATTTTGCTTACATAGTTTCGTTCATTAAGCTTAGTGTTTACTACAAATGTATCCTTCAACGTCAAAAGAAGGTTGCCGACGTAAAACGAGGCGTAAATCACATTTTACGTGACAAAGCAAACTTTCGTTTAAAAGGAGTTTGTTCAGTTAAAACATATTTGAGCAATGAAGATTTTAAACAAAAATAATGGTGCACAATAAGTTTCTCAAGGAACTGAACTGGAAAGGTAAACATGAGCTCTTTCTCTATCAATTTTGGCGTAGTAATATCTTAACATGCCGTGTTAATTCCCAAAGTAAGTTGTTCGCGGAAGACATTTTAATGTGAAATAAGCGTAAAGGTAAGAATGAGTTCTTTCTTTACAATTTGGGCGTAGTCATATCTTAACAGGCCATGTTATTTCTCAAAGTAAGTTGTTCGCGGAAAACAGGTTTTAGTGTGAAATCGGCGTAAAAAGCGAACAGCAGCTTTTACGCGAAGATAGCGAAAATGAACCGTTTACGCCAAGATAACAATTTTTACTTAAAACAAGCTTTGCTTTAAAAACATCCAGTGGCAAAAGGATTTAGCGTAAAAATACATATCTTTGCATAACTGGAATTTATCGAAAATGACTTTTAATGTGAAAACAGCGCCATTTATACGTAACTTGTTTTATTTTAAAAAGCATACAGCGGAATAAGTATTTTGCGTATACAGTTTCATTCATTAAGCTTAGTGTTTACTACAAATGTATCCTTTAAACGTAAAAAGAAGGTTGCCGAGGTAAAATGAGACGAAATTGACATTGTGACGTGATAAAACGAACTTTGGTTTATAATGAGAGCGCTTCTTAAAATCTAGCCTTTATCGTCAAAAGAAGGTAGGCGAGCTAAAAGGAGGCGAACAAGACGTGATTACGTGACAAATCTAACTTTGGTTTAAAAGGTGTTCGTTTCGTTAAAACCTCTTTCCGAATGAGAATTTTAAGCAAAAATAGTATTCCACAATCAATATCTCATGGAATGAACTGTAAAGGTAACAATGTGAGGTTTCTCTGCCAATTTCAGCTCAAATATATCTTAACATGGAATGTTAAAATTCAAAGTAAATTTTCCGCGGAAAAGAAGTTTTGGCGTGAAATCACATAATAAGGGAAAACCAGCATTTTACGTGAAGATAGCGAAATGAACATTTTATGCCAAGATAGCGATTTTTACTTAAAACAAGCTTTGCTTTAAAAGCATCCAGTGGAAAAAGAATTTTGCGTAAATATACATCTTTTTGCATAACTGGAGTTAATGGAAAATGACTTGTAATGTGAAAACAGCAATGTTTGTACATAGCCTGTTTTATTTTAAAAAGTATACAGCGGAATAAGTATTTTGCTTACATAGTTTCGTTCATTAAGCTTAGTGTTTACTACAAATGTATCCTTCAACGTCAAAAGAAGGTTGCCGACGTAAAACGAGGCGTAAATCACATTTTACGTGACAAAGCAAACTTTCGTTTAAAAGGAGATTGTTCAGTTAAAACATATTTGAGCAATGAAGATTTTAAACAAAAATAATGGTGCACAATAAGTTTCTCAAGGAACTGAACTGGAAAGGTAAACATGAGCTCTTTCTCTATCAATTTTGGCGTAGTAATATCTTAACATGCCGTGTTAATTCCCAAAGTAAGTTGTTCGCGGAAGACATTTTAATGTGAAATAAGCGTAAAGGTAAGAATGAGTTCTTTCTTTACAATTTGGGCGTAGTCATATCTTAACAGGCCATGTTATTTCTCAAAGTAAGTTGTTCGCGGAAAACAGGTTTTAGTGTGAAATCGGCGTAAAAAGCGAACAGCAGCTTTTACGCGAAGATAGCGAAAATGAACCGTTTACGCCAAGATAACAATTTTTACTTAAAACAAGCTTTGCTTTAAAAACATCCAGTGGCAAAAGGATTTAGCGTAAAAATACATATCTTTGCATAACTGGAATTTATCGAAAATGACTTTTAATGTGAAAACAGCGCCATTTATACGTAACTTGTTTTATTTTAAAAAGCATACAGCGGAATAAGTATTTTGCGTATACAGTTTCATTCATTAAGCTTAGTGTTTACTACAAATGTATCCTTTAAACGTAAAAAGAAGGTTGCCGAGGTAAAATGAGACGAAATTGACATTGTGACGTGATAAAACGAACTTTGGTTTATAATGAGAGCGCTTCTTAAAATCTAGCCTTTATCGTCAAAAGAAGGTAGGCGAGCTAAAAGGAGGCGAACAAGACGTGATTACGTGACAAATCTAACTTTGGTTTAAAAGGTGTTCGTTTCGTTAAAACCTCTTTCCGAATGAGAATTTTAAGCAAAAATAGTATTCCACAATCAATATCTCATGGAATGAACTGTAAAGGTAACAATGTGAGGTTTCTCTGCCAATTTCAGCTCAAATATATCTTAACATGGAATGTTAAAATTCAAAGTAAATTTTCCGCGGAAAAGAAGTTTTGGCGTGAAATCACATAATAAGGGAAAACCAGCATTTTACGTGAAGATAGCGAAATGAACATTTTATGCCAAGATAGCGATTTTTACTTAAAACAAGCTTTGCTTTAAAAGCATCCAGTGGAAAAAGAATTTTGCGTAAATATACATCTTTTTGCATAACTGGAGTTAATGGAAAATGACTTGTAATGTGAAAACAGCAATGTTTGTACATAGCCTGTTTTATTTTAAAAAGTATACAGCGGAATAAGCATTTTGCTTACATAGTTTCGTTCATTAAGCTTAGTGTTTACTACAAATGTATCCTTCAACGTCAACAGAAGGTTGCCGAGGTAAAACGAGGCGTAAATCACATTTTACGTGACAAAGCAAACTTTCGTTTAAAAGGAGTTTGTTCAGTTAAAACATATTTGAGCAATGAAGATTTTAAACAAAAATAATGGTGCACAATAAGTTTCTCAAGGAACTGAACTGGAAAGGTAAACATGAGCTCTTTCTCTATCAATTTTGGCGTAGTAATATCTTAACATGCCGTGTTAATTCCCAAAGTAAGTTGTTCGCGGAAGACATTTTAGTGTGAAATAAGCGTAAAGGTAAGAATGAGTTCTTTCTTTACAATTTGGGCGTAGTCATATCTTAACAGGCCATGTTATTTCTCAAAGTAAGTTGTTCGCGGAAAACAGGTTTTAGTGTGAAATCGGCATAAAAAGCGAACAGCAGCTTTTACGCGAAGATAGCGAAAATGAACCGTTTACGCCAAGATAACAATTTTTATTTAAAACAAGCTTTGCTTTAAAAACATCCAGTGGCAAAAGGATTTAGCGTAAAAATACATATCTTTGCATAACTGGAATTTATCGAAAATGACTTTTAATGTGAAAACAGCGCCATTTATACGTAACTTGTTTTATTTTAAAAAGCATACAGCGGAATAAGTATTTTGCGTATACAGTTTCATTCATTAAGCTTAGTGTTTACTACAAATGTATCCTTTAAACGTAAAAAGAAGGTTGCCGAGGTAAAATGAGACGAAATTGATATTGTGACGTCATAAAACGAACTTTGGTTTATAATGAGAGCGCTTCTTAAAATCTAGCCTTTATCGTCAAAAGAAGATAGGCGAGCTAAAAGGAGGCGAACAAGACGTGATTACGTGACAAATCTAACTTTGGTTTAAAAGGTGTTCGTTTCGTTAAAACCTCTTTCCGAATGAGAATTTTAAGCAAAAATAGTATTCCACAATCAATATCTCAAGGAATGAACTGTAAAGGTAACAATGTGAGGTTTCTCTGCCAATTTCAGCTCAAATATATCTTAACATGGAATGTTAAAATTCAAAGTAAATTTTACGCGGAAAAGAAGTTTTGGCGTGAAATCACATAATAAGGGAAAACCAGCATTTTACGTGAAGATAGCGAAATGAACATTTTATGCCAAGATAGCGATTTTTACTTAAAACAAGCTTTGCTTTAAAAAAGCATCCAGTGGAAAAAGAATTTTGCGTAAATATACATCTTTTTGCATAACTGGAGTTAATGGAAAATGACTTGTAATGTGAAAACAGCAATGTTTGTACATAGCCTGTTTTATTTTAAAAAGTATACAGCGGAATAAGTATTTTGCTTACATAGTTTCGTTCATTAAGCTTAGTGTTTACTACAAATGTATCCTTCAACGTCAACAGAAGGTTGCCGAGGTAAAACGAGGCGTAAATCAAATTTTACGTGACAAAGCAAACTTTCGTTTAAAAGGAGTTTGTTCAGTTAAAACATATTTGAGCAATGAAGATTTTAAACAAAAATAATGGTGCACAATAAGTTTCTCAACGAACTGAACTGGAAAGGTAGAAATGAGCTCTTTCTCTATCAATTTTGGCGTAGTAATATCTTAACATGCCGTGTTAATTCCCAAAGTAAGTTGTTCGCGGAAGACATTTAAGTGTGAAATAAGCGTAAAGGTAAGAATGAGTTCTTTCTTTACAATTTGGGCGTAGTCATATCTTAACAGGCAATGATATTTCTCAAAGTAAGTTGTTCGCGGAAAACAGGTTTTAGTGTGAAATCGGCGTAAAAAATGAACAGCAGCTTTTACGGGAAGATAGCGAAAATGAACAGTTTACGCCAAGATAACAATTTTTACTTAAAACAAGCTTTGCTTTAAAAGCATCCAGTGGAAAAAGAATTTTGCGTAAATATACATATTTTTGCATAACTGGAGTTAATGGAAAATGACTTGTAATGTGAAAACAGCAATGTTTGTACATAGCCTGTTTTATTTTAAAAAGTATACAGCGGAATAAGTATTTTGCTTACATAGTTTCGTTCATTAAGCTTAGTGTTTACTACAAATGTATCCTTCAACGTCAAAAGAAGGTTGCCGACGTAAAACGAGGCGTAAATCACATTTTACGTGACAAAGCAAACTTTCGTTTAAAAGGAGTTTGTTCAGTTAAAACATATTTGAGCAATGAAGATTTTAAACAAAAATAATGGTGCACAATAAGTTTCTCAAGGAACTGAACTGGAAAGTTAAAAATGAGCTCTTTCTCTATCAATTTTGGCGTAGTAATATCTTAACATGCCGTGTTAATTCCCAAAGTAAGTTGTTCGCGGAAGACATTTTAATGTGAAATAAGCGTAAAGGTAAGAATGAGTTCTTTCTTTACAATTTGGGCGTAGTCATATCTTAACAGGCCATGTTATTTCTCAAAGTAAGTTGTTCGCGGAAAACAGGTTTTAGTGTGAAATCGGCGTAAAAAGCGAACAGCAGCTTTTACGCGAAGATAGCGAAAATGAACCGTTTACGCCAAGATAACAATTTTTACTTAAAACAAGCTTTGCTTTAAAAACATCCAGTGGCAAAAGGATTTAGCGTAAAAATACATATCTTTGCATAACTGGAATTTATCGAAAATGACTTTTAATGTGAAAACAGCGCCATTTATACGTAACTTGTTTTATTTTAAAAAGCATACAGCGGAATAAGTATTTTGCGTATACAGTTTCATTCATTAAGCTTAGTGTTTACTACAAATGTATCCTTTAAACGTAAAAAGAAGGTTGCCGAGGTAAAATGAGACGAAATTGACATTGTGACGTGATAAAACGAACTTTGGTTTATAATGAGAGCGCTTCTTAAAATCTAGCCTTTATCGTCAAAAGAAGGTAGGCGAGCTAAAAGGAGGCGAACAAGACGTGATTACGTGACAAATCTAACTTTGGTTTAAAAGGTGTTCGTTTCGTTAAAACCTCTTTCCGAATGAGAATTTTAAGCAAAAATAGTATTCCACAATCAATATCTCATGGAATGAACTGTAAAGGTAACAATGTGAGGTTTCTCTGCCAATTTCAGCTCAAATATATCTTAACATGGAATGTTAAAATTCAAAGTAAATTTTACGCGGAAAAGAAGTTTTGGCGTGAAATCACATAATAAGGGAAAACCAGCATTTTACGTGAAGATAGCGAAATGAACATTTTATGCCAAGATAGCGATTTTTACTTAAAACAAGCTTTGCTTTAAAAGCATCCAGTGGAAAAAGAATTTTGCGTAAATATACATCTTTTTGCATAACTGGAGTTAATGGAAAATGACTTGTAATGTGAAAACAGCAATGTTTGTACATAGCCTGTTTTATTTTAAAAAGTATACAGCGGAATAAGCATTTTGCTTACATAGTTTCGTTCATTAAGCTTAGTGTTTACTACAAATGTATCCTTCAACGTCAACAGAAGGTTGCCGAGGTAAAACGAGGCGTAAATCACATTTTGCGTGACAAAGCAAACTTTCGTTTAAAAGGAGTTTGTTCAGTTAAAACATATTTGAGCAATGAAGATTTTAAACAAAAATAATGGTGCACAATAAGTTTCTCAAGGAACTGAACTGGAAAGGTAAACATGAGCTCTTTCTCTATCAATTTTGGCGTAGTAATATCTTAACATGCCGTGTTAATTCCCAAAGTAAGTTGTTCGCGGAAGACATTTTAGTGTGAAATAAGCGTAAAGGTAAGAATGAGTTCTTTCTTTACAATTTGGGCGTAGTCATATCTTAACAGGCCATGTTATTTCTCAAAGTAAGTTGTTCGCGGAAAACAGGTTTTAGTGTGAAATCGGCATAAAAAGCGAACAGCAGCTTTTACGCGAAGATAGCGAAAATGAACCGTTTACGCCAAGATAACAATTTTTATTTAAAACAAGCTTTGCTTTAAAAACATCCAGTGGCAAAAGGATTTAGCGTAAAAATACATATCTTTGCATAACTGGAATTTATCGAAAATGACTTTTAATGTGAAAACAGCGCCATTTATACGTAACTTGTTTTATTTTAAAAAGCATACAGCGGAATAAGTATTTTGCGTATACAGTTTCATTCATTAAGCTTAGTGTTTACTACAAATGTATCCTTTAAACGTAAAAAGAAGGTTGCCGAGGTAAAATGAGACGAAATTGACATTGTGACGTGATAAAACGAACTTTGGTTTATAATGAGAGCGCTTCTTAAAATCTAGCCTTTATCGTCAAAAGAAGATAGGCGAGCTAAAAGGAGGCGAACAAGACGTGATTACGTGACAAATCTAACTTTGGTTTAAAAGGTGTTCGTTTCGTTAAAACCTCTTTCCGAATGAGAATTTTAAGCAAAAATAGTATTCCACAATCAATATCTCAAGGAATGAACTGTAAAGGTAACAATGTGAGGTTTCTCTGCCAATTTCAGCTCAAATATATCTTAACATGGAATGTTAAAATTCAAAGTAAATTTTCCGCGGAAAAGAAGTTTTGGCGTGAAATCACATAATAAGGGAAAACCAGCATTTTACGTGAAGATAGCGAAATGAACATTTTATGCCAAATAGCGATTTTTACTTAAAACAAGCTTTGCTTTAAAAGCATCCAGTGGAAAAAGAATTTTGCGTAAATATACATCTTTTTGCATAACTGGAGTTAATGGAAAATGACTTGTAATGTGAAAACAGCAATGCTTGTACATAGCCTGTTTTATTTTAAAAAGTATACAGCGGAATAAGTATTTTGCTTACATAGTTTCGTTCATTAAGCTTAGTGTTTACTACAAATGTATCCTTCAACGTCAAAAGAAGGTTGCCGACGTAAAACGAGGCGTAAATCACATTTTACGTGACAAAGCAAACTTTCGTTCAAAAGGAGTTTGTTCAGTTAAAACATATTTGAGCAATGAAGATTTTAAACAAAAATAATGGTGCACAATAAGTTTCTCAAGGAACTGAACTGGAAAGGTAAAAATGAGCTCTTTCTCTATCAATTTTGGCGTAGTAATATCTTAACATGCCGTGTTAATTCCCAAAGTAAGTTGTTCGCGGAAGACATTTTAGTGTGAAATAAGCGTAAAAAGCGAATATCAGGGTTTTACGCGAAGTAAGGGAAAGTGAAACTTTTCCGCCATGATAGCGATTTTTAGTTTACAAGCTTTCTTTTAAGAACATCCAGTGGTATAAGAATTTTGCGTAAAAATACATCTTTTTGCGTAAGTGCAGTTATTGGGATAAGATTTGTAATGTGAAAACGGAGATGATTGTACGTAACGTGCCTTATTCTAAAAGGTATCGAGCAGAATACATAATTTGCGTATAAATACAGTTTTGTTTATTATACTTAGTTTACAATAAAGGTAGCCTTTATAGTCAAAAGCAGGTTGCCGAGGTAAAACTAGGTGAAAATGACATTATCACGTGACAAAACGAATTTTGCTTTAAAACCACAGCGTTTCGTGAAAACTAGCCTTTATCGTCAAGAGAAGGTAGTCGAGCAAAAAAGAAGGGAATAGGCATGATGACGTGACAAAACGAACTTTCGTTTAAAAGGAGTTCGTTTAGTTTAAACATCTTTGAGCAATAAAGATTTTAAACAAAAATATTGGTGCACAGTTTCGCAAGGAACTAAACTGTAAAGGTAGAAATGAATTCTAGGTAGGCGAGCTTAAAGGAGGCGAAAAAGACATGATCACTCTGGTTTAAAACCAGTTTCCTTAAAACATCTTTCGGAATGAGAATTTTAAGCATAAATAATAGTGCAAAATCAATTTCTCAAGGAAATGAAAAGTAAAGGTAAAAATGAGAGGTTTCTGTGACAAATTCGTTTCAAATATATCTTAACATGCCATTTTAATTCTCAGAGTAAATTTTTCGCGGAGAAGATGCTTTAGCGTGAAATCAGCATAATAAGAGAATGTCAGCTTTTTACGTGCAGTTAGCGAAAATGAACTTTTTAAGGCAAGACAGCGATTTTTGCTTAACACAATATTTGTTTTAAAAGCATCCAGTGGAAAAAGAATTTTGCGTAAATATACATCTTTTTGCATAACTGGAGTTAATGGAAAATGACTTGTAATGTGAAAACAGCAATGTTTGTACATAGCCTGTTTTATTTTAAAAAGTATACAGCGGAATAAGCATTTTGCTTACATAGTTTCGTTCATTAAGCTTAGTGTTTACTACAAATGTATCCTTCAACGTCAACAGAAGGTTGCCGAGGTAAAACGAGGCGTAAATCACATTTTACGTGACAAAGCAAACTTTCGTTTAAAAGGAGTTTGTTCAGTTAAAACATATTTGAGCAATGAAGATTTTAAACAAAAATAATGGTGCACGATAAGTTTCTCAAGGAACTGAACTGGAAAGGTAAACATGAGCTCTTTCTCTATCAATTTTGGCGTAGTAATATCTTAACATGCCGTGTTAATTCCCAAAGTAAGTTGTTCGCGGAAGACATTTTAGTGTGAAATAAGCGTAAAGGTAAGAATGAGTTCTTTCTTTACAATTTGGGCGTAGTCATATCTTAACAGGCCATGTTATTTCTCAAAGTAAGGTGTTCGCGGAAAACAGGTTTTAGTGTGAAATCGGCATAAAAAGCGAACAGCAGCTTTTACGCGAAGATAGCGAAAATGAACCGTTTACGCCAAGATAACAATTTTTATTTAAAACAAGCTTTGCTTTAAAAACATCCAGTGGCAAAAGGATTTAGCGTAAAAATACATATCTTTGCATAACTGGAATTTATCGAAAATGACTTTTAATGTGAAAACAGCGCCATTTATACGTAACTTGTTTTATTTTAAAAAGCATACAGCGGAATAAGTATTTTGCGTATACAGTTTCATTCATTAAGCTTAGTGTTTACTACAAATGTATCCTTTAAACGTAAAAAGAAGGTTGCCGAGGTAAAATGAGACGAAATTGATATTGTGACGTCATAAAACGAACTTTGGTTTATAATGAGAGCGCTTCTTAAAATCTAGCCTTTATCGTCAAAAGAAGATAGGCGAGCTAAAAGGAGGCGAACAAGACGTGATTACGTGACAAATCTAACTTTGGTTTAAAAGGTGTTCGTTTCGTTAAAACCTCTTTCCGAATGAGAATTTTAAGCAAAAATAGTATTCCACAATCAATATCTCAAGGAATGAACTGTAAAGGTAACAATGTGAGGTTTCTCTGCCAATTTCAGCTCAAATATATCTTAACATGGAATGTTAAAATTCAAAGTAAATTTTACGCGGAAAAGAAGTTTTGGCGTGAAATCACATAATAAGGGAAAACCAGCATTTTACGTGAAGATAGCGAAATGAACATTTTATGCCAAGATAGCGATTTTTACTTAAAACAAGCTTTGCTTTAAAAAAGCATCCAGTGGAAAAAGAATTTTGCGTAAATATACATCTTTTTGCATAACTGGAGTTAATGGAAAATGACTTGTAATGTGAAAACAGCAATGTTTGTACATAGCCTGTTTTATTTTAAAAAGTATACAGCGGAATAAGTATTTTGCTTACATAGTTTCGTTCATTAAGCTTAGTGTTTACTACAAATGTATCCTTCAACGTCAACAGAAGGTTGCCGAGGTAAAACGAGGCGTAAATCAAATTTTACGTGACAAAGCAAACTTTCGTTTAAAAGGAGTTTGTTCAGTTAAAACATATTTGAGCAATGAAGATTTTAAACAAAAATAATGGTGCACAATAAGTTTCTCAACGAACTGAACTGGAAAGGTAGAAATGAGCTCTTTCTCTATCAATTTTGGCGTAGTAATATCTTAACATGCCGTGTTAATTCCCAAAGTAAGTTGTTCGCGGAAGACATTTAAGTGTGAAATAAGCGTAAAGGTAAGAATGAGTTCTTTCTTTACAATTTGGGCGTAGTCATATCTTAACAGGCAATGATATTTCTAAAAGTAAGTTGTTCGCGGAAAACAGGTTTTAGTGTGAAATCGGCGTAAAAAATGAACAGCAGCTTTTACGGGAAGATAGCGAAAATGAACAGTTTACGCCAAGATAACAATTTTTACTTAAAACAAGCTTTGCTTTAAAAGCATCCAGTGGAAAAAGAATTTTGCGTAAATATACATCTTTTTGCATAACTGGAGTTAATGGAAAATGACTTGTAATGTGAAAACAGCAATGTTTGTACATAGCCTGTTTTATTTTAAAAAGTATACAGCGGAATAAGTATTTTGCTTACATAGTTTCGTTCATTAAGCTTAGTGTTTACTACAAATGTATCCTTCAACGTCAAAAGAAGGTTGCCGACGTAAAACGAGGCGTAAATCACATTTTACGTGACAAAGCAAACTTTCGTTTAAAAGGAGTTTGTTCAGTTAAAACATATTTGAGCAATGAAGATTTTAAACAAAAATAATGGTGCACAATAAGTTTCTCAAGGAACTGAACTGGAAAGTTAAAAATGAGCTCTTTCTCTATCAATTTTGGCGTAGTAATATCTCAACATGCCGTGTTAATTCCCAAAGTAAGTTGTTCGCGGAAGACATTTTAATGTGAAATAAGCGTAAAGGTAAGAATGAGTTCTTTCTTTACAATTTGGGCGTAGTCATATCTTAACAGGCCATGTTATTTCTCAAAGTAAGTTGTTCGCGGAAAACAGGTTTTAGTGTGAAATCGGCGTAAAAAGCGAACAGCAGCTTTTACGCGAAGATAGCGAAAATGAACCGTTTACGCCAAGATAACAATTTTTACTTAAAACAAGCTTTGCTTTAAAAACATCCAGTGGCAAAAGGATTTAGCGTAAAAATACATATCTTTGCATAACTGGAATTTATCGAAAATGACTTTTAATGTGAAAACAGCGCCATTTATACGTAACTTGTTTTATTTTAAAAAGCATACAGCGGAATAAGTATTTTGCGTATACAGTTTCATTCATTAAGCTTAGTGTTTACTACAAATGTATCCTTTAAACGTAAAAAGAAGGTTGCCGAGGTAAAATGAGACGAAATTGACATTGTGACGTGATAAAACGAACTTTGGTTTATAATGAGAGCGCTTCTTAAAATCTAGCCTTTATCGTCAAAAGAAGATAGGCGAGCTAAAAGGAGGCGAACAAGACGTGATTACGTGACAAATCTAACTTTGGTTTAAAAGGTGTTCGTTTCGTTAAAACCTCTTTCCGAATGAGAATTTTAAGCAAAAATAGTATTCCACAATCAATATCTCAAGGAATGAACTGTAAAGGTAACAATGTGAGGTTTCTCTGCCAATTTCAGCTCAAATATATCTTAACATGGAATGTTAAAATTCAAAGTAAATTTTCCGCGGAAAAGAAGTTTTGGCGTGAAATCACATAATAAGGGAAAACCAGCATTTTACGTGAAGATAGCGAAATGAACATTTTATGCCAAATAGCGATTTTTACTTAAAACAAGCTTTGCTTTAAAAGCATCCAGTGGAAAAAGAATTTTGCGTAAATATACATCTTTTTGCATAACTGGAGTTAATGGAAAATGACTTGTAATGTGAAAACAGCAATGCTTGTACATAGCCTGTTTTATTTTAAAAAGTATACAGCGGAATAAGTATTTTGCTTACATAGTTTCGTTCATTAAGCTTAGTGTTTACTACAAATGTATCCTTCAACGTCAAAAGAAGGTTGCCGACGTAAAACGAGGCGTAAATCACATTTTACGTGACAAAGCAAACTTTCGTTCAAAAGGAGTTTGTTCAGTTAAAACATATTTGAGCAATGAAGATTTTAAACAAAAATAATGGTGCACAATAAGTTTCTCAAGGAACTGAACTGGAAAGGTAAAAATGAGCTCTTTCTCTATCAATTTTGGCGTAGTAATATCTTAACATGCCGTGTTAATTCCCAAAGTAAGTTGTTCGCGGAAGACATTTTAGTGTGAAATAAGCGTAAAAAGCGAATATCAGGGTTTTACGCGAAGTAAGGGAAAGTGAAACTTTTCCGCCATGATAGCGATTTTTAGTTTACAAGCTTTCTTTTAAGAACATCCAGTGGTATAAGAATTTTGCGTAAAAATACATCTTTTTGCGTAAGTGCAGTTATTGGGATAAGATTTGTAATGTGAAAACGGAGATGATTGTACGTAACGTGCCTTATTCTAAAAGGTATCGAGCAGAATACATAATTTGCGTATAAATACAGTTTTGTTTATTATACTTAGTTTACAATAAAGGTAGCCTTTATAGTCAAAAGCAGGTTGCCGAGGTAAAACTAGGTGAAAATGACATTATCACGTGACAAAACGAATTTTGCTTTAAAACCACAGCGTTTCGTGAAAACTAGCCTTTATCGTCAAGAGAAGGTAGTCGAGCAAAAAAGAAGGGAATAGGCATGATGACGTGACAAAACGAACTTTCGTTTAAAAGGAGTTCGTTTAGTTTAAACATCTTTGAGCAATAAAGATTTTAAACAAAAATATTGGTGCACAGTTTCGCAAGGAACTAAACTGTAAAGGTAGAAATGAATTCTAGGTAGGCGAGCTTAAAGGAGGCGAAAAAGACATGATCACTCTGGTTTAAAACCAGTTTCCTTAAAACATCTTTCGGAATGAGAATTTTAAGCATAAATAATAGTGCAAAATCAATTTCTCAAGGAAATGAAAAGTAAAGGTAAAAATGAGAGGTTTCTGTGACAAATTCGTTTCAAATATATCTTAACATGCCATTTTAATTCTCAGAGTAAATTTTTCGCGGAGAAGATGCTTTAGCGTGAAATCAGCATAATAAGAGAATGTCAGCTTTTTACGTGCAGTTAGCGAAAATGAACTTTTTAAGGCAAGACAGCGATTTTTGCTTAACACAATATTTGTTTTAAAAGCATCCAGTGGAAAAAGAATTTTGCGTAAATATACATCTTTTTGCATAACTGGAGTTAATGGAAAATGACTTGTAATGTGAAAACAGCAATGTTTGTACATAGCCTGTTTTATTTTAAAAAGTATACAGCGGAATAAGCATTTTGCTTACATAGTTTCGTTCATTAAGCTTAGTGTTTACTACAAATGTATCCTTCAACGTCAACAGAAGGTTGCCGAGGTAAAACGAGGCGTAAATCACATTTTACGTGACAAAGCAAACTTTCGTTTAAAAGGAGTTTGTTCAGTTAAAACATATTTGAGCAATGAAGATTTTAAACAAAAATAATGGTGCACAATAAGTTTCTCAAGGAACTGAACTGGAAAGGTAAACATGAGCTCTTTCTCTATCAATTTTGGCGTAGTAATATCTTAACATGCCGTGTTAATTCCCAAAGTAAGTTGTTCGCGGAAGACATTTTAGTGTGAAATAAGCGTAAAGGTAAGAATGAGTTCTTTCTTTACAATTTGGGCGTAGTCATATCTTAACAGGCCATGTTATTTCTCAAAGTAAGGTGTTCGCGGAAAACAGGTTTTAGTGTGAAATCGGCATAAAAAGCGAACAGCAGCTTTTACGCGAAGATAGCGAAAATGAACCGTTTACGCCAAGATAACAATTTTTATTTAAAACAAGCTTTGCTTTAAAAACATCCAGTGGCAAAAGGATTTAGCGTAAAAATACATATCTTTGCATAACTGGAATTTATCGAAAATGACTTTTAATGTGAAAACAGCGCCATTTATACGTAACTTGTTTTATTTTAAAAAGCATACAGCGGAATAAGTATTTTGCGTATACAGTTTCATTCATTAAGCTTAGTGTTTACTACAAATGTATCCTTTAAACGTAAAAAGAAGGTTGCCGAGGTAAAATGAGACGAAATTGACATTGTGACGTCATCAAACGAACTTTGGTTTATAATGAGAGCGCTTCTTAAAATCTAGCCTTTATCGTCAAAAGAAGATAGGCGAGCTAAAAGGAGGCGAACAAGACGTGATTACGTGACAAATCTAACTTTGGTTTAAAAGGTGTTCGTTTCGTTAAAACCTCTTTCCGAATGAGAATTTTAAGCAAAAATAGTATTCCACAATCAATATCTCAAGGAATGAACTGTAAAGGTAACAATGTGAGGTTTCTCTGCCAATTTCAGCTCAAATATATCTTAACATGGAATGTTAAAATTCAAAGTAAATTTTACGCGGAAAAGAAGTTTTGGCGTGAAATCACATAATAAGGGAAAACCAGCATTTTACGTGAAGATAGCGAAATGAACATTTTATGCCAAGATAGCGATTTTTACTTAAAACAAGCTTTGCTTTAAAAAAGCATCCAGTGGAAAAAGAATTTTGCGTAAATATACATCTTTTTGCATAACTGGAGTTAATGGAAAATGACTTGTAATGTGAAAACAGCAATGTTTGTACATAGCCTGTTTTATTTTAAAAAGTATACAGCGGAATAAGTATTTTGCTTACATAGTTTCGTTCATTAAGCTTAGTGTTTACTACAAATGTATCCTTCAACGTCAACAGAAGGTTGCCGAGGTAAAACGAGGCGTAAATCAAATTTTACGTGACAAAGCAAACTTTCGTTTAAAAGGAGTTTGTTCAGTTAAAACATATTTGAGCAATGAAGATTTTAAACAAAAATAATGGTGCACAATAAGTTTCTCAAGGAACTGAACTGGAAAGGTAGAAATGAGCTCTTTCTCTATCAATTTTGGCGTAGTAATATCTTAACATGCCGTGTTAATTCCCAAAGTAAGTTGTTCGCGGAAGACATTTAAGTGTGAAATAAGCGTAAAGGTAAGAATGAGTTCTTTCTTTACAATTTGGGCGTAGTCATATCTTAACAGGCCATGATATTTCTCAAAGTAAGTTGTTCGCGGAAAACAGGTTTTAGTGTGAAATCGGCGTAAAAAATGAACAGCAGCTTTTACGGGAAGATAGCGAAAATGAACAGTTTACGCCAAGATAACAATTTTTACTTAAAACAAGCTTTGCTTTAAAAGCATCCAGTGGAAAAAGAATTTTGCGTAAATATACATCTTTTTGCATAACTGGAGTTAATGGATAATGACTTGTAATGTGAAAACAGCAATGTTTGTACATAGCCTGTTTTATTTTAAAAAGTATACAGCGGAATAAGCATTTTGCTTACATAGTTTCGTTCATTAAGCTTAGTGTTTACTACAAATGTATCCTTCAACGTCAAAAGAAGGTTGCCGACGTAAAACGAGGCGTAAATCACATTTTACGTGACAAAGCAAACTTTCGTTTAAAAGGAGTTTGTTCAGTTAAAACATATTTGAGCAATGAAGATTTTAAACAAAAATAATGGTGCACAATAAGTTTCTCAAGGAACTGAACTGGAAAGGTAAACATGAGCTCTTTCTCTATCAATTTTGGCGTAGTAATATCTTAACATGCCGTGTTAATTCCCAAAGTAAGTTGTTCGCGGAAAACAGGTTTTAGTGTGAAATCGGCGTAATAAGCGAACAGCAGCTTTTACGCGAAGATAGCGAAAATGAACCGTTTACGCCAAGATAACAATTTTTACTTAAAACAAGCTTTGCTTTAAAAACATCCAGTGGCAAAAGGATTTAGCGTAAAAATACATATCTTTGCATAACTGGAATTTATCGAAAATGACTTTTAATGTGAAAACAGCGCCATTTATACGTAACTTGTTTTATTTTAAAAAGCATACAGCGGAATAAGTATTTTGCGTATACAGTTTCATTCATTAAGCTTAGTGTTTACTACAAATGTATCCTTTAAACGTAAAAAGAAGGTTGCCGAGGTAAAATGAGACGAAATTGACATTGTGACGTGATAAAACGAACTTTGGTTTATAATGAGAGCGCTTCTTAAAATCTAGCCTTTATCGTCAAAAGAAGGTAGGCGAGCTAAAAGGAGGCGAACAAGACGTGATTACGTGACAAATCTAACTTTGGTTTAAAAGGTGTTCGTTTCGTTAAAACCTCTTTCCGAATGAGAATTTTAAGCAAAAATAGTATTCCACAATCAATATCTCATGGAATGAACTGTAAAGGTAACAATGTGAGGTTTCTCTGCCAATTTCAGCTCAAATATATCTTAACATGGAATGTTAAAATTCAAAGTAAATTTTCCGCGGAAAAGAAGTTTTGGCGTGAAATCACATAATAAGGGAAAACCAGCATTTTACGTGAAGATAGCGAAATGAACATTTTATGCCAAGATAGCGATTTTTACTTAAAACAAGCTTTGCTTTAAAAGCATCCAGTGGAAAAAGAATTTTGCGTAAATATACATCTTTTTGCATAACTGGAGTTAATGGAAAATGACTTGTAATGTGAAAACAGCAATGTTTGTACATAGCCTGTTTTATTTTAAAAAGTATACAGCGGAATAAGTATTTTGCTTACATAGTTTCGTTCATTAAGCTTAGTGTTTACTACAAATGTATCCTTCAACGTCAAAAGAAGGTTGCCGACGTAAAACGAGGCGTAAATCACATTTTACGTGACAAAGCAAACTTTCGTTTAAAAGGAGTTTGTTCAGTTAAAACATATTTGAGCAATGAAGATTTTAAACAAAAATAATGGTGCACAATAAGTTTCTCAAGGAACTGAACTGGAAAGGTAAACATGAGCTCTTTCTCTATCAATTTTGGCGTAGTAATATCTTAACATGCCGTGTTAATTCCCAAAGTAAGTTGTTCGCGGAAGACATTTTAATGTGAAATAAGCGTAAAGGTAAGAATGAGTTCTTTCTTTACAATTTGGGCGTAGTCATATCTTAACAGGCCATGTTATTTCTCAAAGTAAGTTGTTCGCGGAAAACAGGTTTTAGTGTGAAATCGGCGTAAAAAGCGAACAGCAGCTTTTACGCGAAGATAGCGAAAATGAACCGTTTACGCCAAGATAACAATTTTTACTTAAAACAAGCTTTGCTTTAAAAACATCCAGTGGCAAAAGGATTTAGCGTAAAAATACATATCTTTGCATAACTGGAATTTATCGAAAATGACTTTTAATGTGAAAACAGCGCCATTTATACGTAACTTGTTTTATTTTAAAAAGCATACAGCGGAATAAGTATTTTGCGTATACAGTTTCATTCATTAAGCTTAGTGTTTACTACAAATGTATCCTTTAAACGTAAAAAGAAGGTTGCCGAGGTAAAATGAGACGAAATTGACATTGTGACGTGATAAAACGAACTTTGGTTTATAATGAGAGCGCTTCTTAAAATCTAGCCTTTATCGTCAAAAGAAGGTAGGCGAGCTAAAAGGAGGCGAACAAGACGTGATTACGTGACAAATCTAACTTTGGTTTAAAAGGTGTTCGTTTCGTTAAAACCTCTTTCCGAATGAGAATTTTAAGCAAAAATAGTATTCCACAATCAATATCTCATGGAATGAACTGTAAAGGTAACAATGTGAGGTTTCTCTGCCAATTTCAGCTCAAATATATCTTAACATGGAATGTTAAAATTCAAAGTAAATTTTCCGCGGAAAAGAAGTTTTGGCGTGAAATCACATAATAAGGGAAAACCAGCATTTTACGTGAAGATAGCGAAATGAACATTTTATGCCAAGATAGCGATTTTTACTTAAAACAAGCTTTGCTTTAAAAGCATCCAGTGGAAAAAGAATTTTGCGTAAATATACATCTTTTTGCATAACTGGAGTTAATGGAAAATGACTTGTAATGTGAAAACAGCAATGTTTGTACATAGCCTGTTTTATTTTAAAAAGTATACAGCGGAATAAGTATTTTGCTTACATGGTTTCGTTCATTAAGCTTAGTGTTTACTACAAATGTATCCTTCAACGTCAAAAGAAGGTTGCCGACGTAAAACGAGGCGTAAATCACATTTTACGTGACAAAGCAAACTTTCGTTTAAAAGGAGATTGTTCAGTTAAAACATATTTGAGCAATGAAGATTTTAAACAAAAATAATGGTGCACAATAAGTTTCTCAAGGAACTGAACTGGAAAGGTAAAAATGAGCTCTTTCTCTATCAATTTTGGCGTAGTAATATCTTAACATGCCGTGTTAATTCCTAAAGTAAGTTGTTCGCGGAAGACATTTTAATGTGAAATAAGCGTAAAGGTAAGAATGAGTTCTTTCTTTACAATTTGGGCGTAGTCATATCTTAACAGGCCATGTTATTTCTCAAAGTAAGTTGTTCGCGGAAAACAGGTTTTAGTGTGAAATCGGCGTAAAAAGCGAACAGCAGCTTTTACGCGAAGATAGCGAAAATCAACCGTTTACGCCAAGATAACAATTTATACTTAAATCAAGCTTTGCTTTAAAAACATCCAGTGGCAAAAGGATTTAGCCTAAAAATACATATCTTTGCATAACTGGAATTTATCGAAAATGACTTTTAATGTGAAAACAGCGGAATAAGTATTTTGCGTATACAGTTTCATTCATTAAGCTTAGTGTTTACTACAAATGTATCCTTTAAACGTAAAAAGAAGGTTGCCGAAGTAAAATGAGACGAAATTGACATTGTGACGTGATAAAACGAACTTTGGTTTATAATGAGAGCGCTTCTTAAAATCTAGCCTTTATCGTCAAAAGAAGATAGGCGAGCTAAAAGGAGGCGAACAAGACGTGATTACGTGACAAATCTAACTTTGGTTTAAAAGGTGTTCGTTTCGTTAAAACCTCTTTCCGAATGAGAATTTTAAGCAAAAATAGTATTCCACAATCAATATCTCATGGAATGAACTGTAAAGGTAACAATGTGAGGTTTCTCTGCCAATTTCAGCTCAAATATATCTTAACATGGAATGTTAAAATTCAAAGTAAATTTTACGCGGAAAAGAAGTTTTGGCGTGAAATCACATAATAAGGGAAAACCAGCATTTTACGTGAAGATAGCGAAATGAACATTTTATGCCAAGATAGCGATTTTTACTTAAAACAAGCTTTGCTTTAAAAGCATCCAGTGGAAAAAGAATTTTGCGTAAATATACATCTTTTTGCATAACTGGAGTTAATGGAAAATGACTTGTAATGTGAAAACAGCAATGTTTGTACATAGCCTGTTTTATTTTAAAAAGTATACAGCGGAATAAGCATTTTGCTTACATAGTTTCGTTCATTAAGCTTAGTGTTTACTACAAATGTATCCTTCAACGTCAACAGAAGGTTGCCGAGGTAAAACGAGGCGTAAATCACATTTTACGTGACAAAGCAAACTTTCGTTTAAAAGGAGTTTGTTCAGTTAAAACATATTTGAGCAATGAAGATTTTAAACAAAAATAATGGTGCACAATAAGTTTCTCAAGGAACTGAACTGGAAAGGTAAACATGAGCTCTTTCTCTATCAATTTTGGCGTAGTAATATCTTAACATGCCGTGTTAATTCCCAAAGTAAGTTGTTCGCGGAAGACATTTTAGTGTGAAATAAGCGTAAAGGTAAGAATGAGTTCTTTCTTTACAATTTGGGCGTAGTCATATCTTAACAGGCCATGTTATTTCTCAAAGTAAGTTGTTCGCGGAAAACAGGTTTTAGTGTGAAATCGGCATAAAAAGCGAACAGCAGCTTTTACGCGAAGATAGCGAAAATGAACCGTTTACGCCAAGATAACAATTTTTATTTAAAACAGGCTTTGCTTTAAAAACATCCAGTGGCAAAAGGATTTAGCGTAAAAATACATATCTTTGCATAACTGGAATTTATCGAAAATGACTTTTAATGTGAAAACAGCGCCATTTATACGTAACTTGTTTTATTTTAAAAAGCATACAGCGGAATAAGTATTTTGCGTATACAGTTTCATTCATTAAGCTTAGTGTTTACTACAAATGTATCCTTTAAACGTAAAAAGAAGGTTGCCGAGGTAAAATGAGACGAAATTGACATTGTGACGTGATAAAACGAACTTTGGTTTATAATGAGAGCGCTTCTTAAAATCTAGCCTTTATCGTCAAAAGAAGATAGGCGAGCTAAAATGAGGCGAACAAGACGTGATTACGTGACAAATCTAACTTTGGTTTAAAAGGTGTTCGTTTCGTTAAAACCTCTTTCCGAATGAGAATTTTAAGCAAAAATAGTATTCCACAATCAATATCTCAAGGAATGAACTGTAAAGGTAACAATGTGAGGTTTCTCTGCCAATTTCAGCTCAAATATATCTTAACATGGAATGTTAAAATTCAAAGTAAATTTTACGCGGAAAAGAAGTTTTGGCGTGAAATCACATAATAAGGGAAAACCAGCATTTTACGTGAAGATAGCGAAATGAACATTTTATGCCAAGATAGCGATTTTTACTTAAAACAAGCTTTGCTTTAAAAGCATCCAGTGGAAAAAGAATTTTGCGTAAATATACATCTTTTTGCATAACTGGAGTTAATGGAAAATGACTTGTAATGTGAAAACAGCAATGCTTGTAGATAGCCTGTTTTATTTTAAAAAGTATACAGCGGAATAAGTATTTTGCTTACATAGTTTCGTTCATTAAGCTTAGTGTTTACTACAAATGTATCCTTCAACGTCAAAAGAAGGTTGCCGACGTAAAACGAGGCGTAAATCACATTTTACGTGACAAAGCAAACTTTCGTTTAAAAGGAGTTTGTTCAGTTAAAACATATTTGAGCAATGAAGATTTTAAACAAAAATAATGGTGCACAATAAGTTTCTCAAGGAACTGAACTGGAAAGGTAAAAATGAGCTCTTTCTCTATCAATTTTGGCGTAGTAATATCTTAACATGCCGTGTTAATTCCCAAAGTAAGTTGTTCGCGGAAGACATTTTAGTGTGAAATAAGCGTAAAAAGCGAATATCAGGGTTTTACGCGAAGTAAGGGAAAGTGAAACTTTTCCGCCATGATAGCGATTTTTAGTTTACAAGCTTTCTTTTAAGAACATGCAGTGGTATAAGAATTTTGCGTAAAAATACATCTTTTTGCGTAAGTGCAGTTATTGGGATAAGATTTGTAATGTGAAAACGGAGATGATTGTACGTAACGTGCCTTATTCTAAAAGGTATCGAGCAGAATACATAATTTGCGTATAAATACAGTTTTGTTTATTATACTTAGTTTACAATAAAGGTAGCCTTTATAGTCAAAAGCAGGTTGCCGAGGTAAAACTAGGTGAAAATGACATTATCACGTGACAAAACGAATTTTGCTTTAAAACCACAGCGTTTCGTGAAAACTAGCCTTTATCGTCAAGAGAAGGTAGTCGAGCAAAAAAGAAGGGAATAGGCATGATGACGTGACAAAACGAACTTTCGTTTAAAAGGAGTTCGTTTAGTTTAAACATCTTTGAGCAATAAAGATTTTAAACAAAAATATTGGTGCACAGTTTCGCAAGGAACTAAACTGTAAAGGTAGAAATGAATTCTAGGTAGGCGAGCTTAAAGGAGGCGAAAAAGACATGATCACTCTGGTTTAAAACCAGTTTCCTTAAAACATCTTTCGGAATGAGAATTTTAAGCATAAATAATAGTGCAAAATCAATTTCTCAAGGAAATGAAAAGTAAAGGTAAAAATGAGAGGTTTCTGTGACAAATTCGTTTCAAATATATCTTAACATGCCATTTTAATTCTCAGAGTAAATTTTTCGCGGAGAAGATGCTTTAGCGTGAAATCAGCATAATAAGCGAATGTCAGCTTTTTACGTGCAGTTAGCGAAAATGAACTTTTTAAGCCAAGACAGCGATTTTTGCTTAACACAATATTTGTTTTAAAAGCATCCAGTTGAAAAAGAATTTTGCGTAAATATACATCTTTTTGCATAACTGGAGTTAATGGAAAATGACTTGTAATGTGAAAACAGCAATGTTTGTACATAGCCTGTTTTATTTTAAAAAGTATACAGCGGAATAAGCATTTTGCTTACATAGTTTCGTTCATTAAGCTTAGTGTTTACTACAAATGTATCCTTCAACGTCAACAGAAGGTTGCCGAGGTAAAACGAGGCGTAAATCACATTTTACGTGACAAAGCAAACTTTCGTTTAAAAGGAGTTTGTTCAGTTAAAACATATTTGAGCAATGAAGATTTTAAACAAAAATAATGGTGCACAATAAGTTTCTCAAGGAACTGAACTGGAAAGGTAAACATGAGCTCTTTCTCTATCAATTTTGGCGTAGTAATATCTTAACATGCCGTGTTAATTCCCAAAGTAAGTTGTTCGCGGAAGACATTTTAGTGTGAAATAAGCGTAAAGGTAAGAATGAGTTCTTTCTTTACAATTTGGGCGTAGTCATATCTTAACAGGCCATGTTATTTCTCAAAGTAAGGTGTTCGCGGAAAACAGGTTTTAGTGTGAAATCGGCATAAAAAGCGAACAGCAGCTTTTACGCGAAGATAGCGAAAATGAACCGTTTACGCCAAGATAACAATTTTTATTTAAAACAAGCTTTGCTTTAAAAACATCCAGTGGCAAAAGGATTTAGCGTAAAAATACATATCTTTGCATAACTGGAATTTATCGAAAATGACTTTTAATGTGAAAACAGCGCCATTTATACGTAACTTGTTTTATTTTAAAAAGCATACAGCGGAATAAGTATTTTGCGTATACAGTTTCATTCATTAAGCTTAGTGTTTACTACAAATGTATCCTTTAAACGTAAAAAGAAGGTTGCCGAGGTAAAATGAGACGAAATTGACATTGTGACGTCATAAAACGAACTTTGGTTTATAATGAGAGCGCTTCTTAAAATCTAGCCTTTATCGTCAAAAGAAGATAGGCGAGCTAAAAGGAGGCGAACAAGACGTGATTACGTGACAAATCTAACTTTGGTTTAAAAGGTGTTCGTTTCGTTAAAACCTCTTTCCGAATGAGAATTTTAAGCAAAAATAGTATTCCACAATCAATATCTCAAGGAATGAACTGTAAAGGTAACAATGTGAGGTTTCTCTGCCAATTTCAGCTCAAATATATCTTAACATGGAATGTTAAAATTCAAAGTAAATTTTACGCGGAAAAGAAGTTTTGGCGTGAAATCACATAATAAGGGAAAACCAGCATTTTACGTGAAGATAGCGAAATGAACATTTTATGCCAAGATAGCGATTTTTACTTAAAACAAGCTTTGCTTTAAAAAAGCATCCAGTGGAAAAAGAATTTTGCGTAAATATACATCTTTTTGCATAACTGGAGTTAATGGAAAATGACTTGTAATGTGAAAACAGCAATGTTTGTACATAGCCTGTTTTATTTTAAAAAGTATACAGCGGAATAAGTATTTTGCTTACATAGTTTCGTTCATTAAGCTTAGTGTTTACTACAAATGTATCCTTCAACGTCAACAGAAGGTTGCCGAGGTAAAACGAGGCGTAAATCAAATTTTACGTGACAAAGCAAACTTTCGTTTAAAAGGAGTTTGTTCAGTTAAAACATATTTGAGCAATGAAGATTTTAAACAAAAATAATGGTGCACAATAAGTTTCTCAAGGAACTGAACTGGAAAGGTAGAAATGAGCTCTTTCTCTATCAATTTTGGCGTAGTAATATCTTAACATGCCGTGTTAATTCCCAAAGTAAGTTGTTCGCGGAAGACATTTTAGTGTGAAATAAGCGTAAAGGTAAGAATGAGTTTTTTCTTTACAATTTGGGCGTAGTCATATCTTAACAGGCCATGATATTTCTCAAAGTAAGTTGTTCGCGGAAAACAGGTTTTAGTGTGAAATCGGCGTAAAAAATGAACAGCAGCTTTTACGGGAAGATAGCGAAAATGAACAGTTTACACCAAGATAACAATTTTTACTTAAAACAAGCTTTGCTTTAAAAGCATCCAGTGGAAAAAGAATTTTGCGTAAATATACATCTTTTTGCATAACTGGAGTTAATGGAAAATGACTTGTAATGTGAAAACAGCAATGCTTGTACATAGCCTGTTTTATTTTAAAAAGTATACAGCGGAATAAGTATTTTGCTTACATAGTTTCGTTCATTAAGCTTAGTGTTTACTACAAATGTATCCTTCAACGTCAACAGAAGGTTGCCGAGGTAAAACGAGGCGTAAATCAAATTTTACGTGACAAAGCAAACTTTCGTTTAAAAGGAGTTTGTTCAGTTAAAACATATTTGAGCAATGAAGATTTTAAACAAAAATAATGGTGCACAATAAGTTTCTCAAGGAACTGAACTGGAAAGGTAAAAATGAGCTCTTTCTCTATCAATTTTGGCGTAGTAATATCTTAACATGCCGTGTTAATTCCCAAAGTAAGTTGTTCGCGGAAGACATTTTAGTGTGAAATAAGCGTAAAAAGCGAATATCAGGGTTTTACGCGAAGTAAGGGAAAGTGAAACTTTTCCGCCATGATAGCGATTTTTAGTTTACAAGCTTTCTTTTAAGAACATCCAGTGGTATAAGAATTTTGCGTAAAAATACATCTTTTTGCGTAAGTGCAGTTATTGGGATAAGATTTGTAATGTGAAAACGGAGATGATTGTACGTAACGTGCCTTATTCTAAAAGGTATCGAGCAGAATACATAATTTGCGTATAAATACAGTTTTGTTTATTATACTTAGTTTACAATAAAGGTAGCCTTTATAGTCAAAAGCAGGTTGCCGAGGTAAAACTAGGTGAAAATGACATTATCACGTGACAAAACGAATTTTGCTTTAAAACCACAGCGTTTCGTGAAAACTAGCCTTTATCGTCAAGAGAAGGTAGACGAGCAAAAGAGAAGGGAATAGGCATGATGACGTGACAAAACGAACTTTCGTTTAAAAGGAGTTCGTTTAGTTTAAACATCTTTGAGCAATAAAGATTTTAAACAAAAATATTGGTGCACAGTTTCGCAAGGAACTAAACTGTAAAGGTAGAAATGAATTCTAGGTAGGCGAGCTTAAAGGAGGCGAAAAAGACATGATCACTCTGGTTTAAAACCAGTTTCGTTAAAACATCTTTCGGAATGAGAATTTTAAGCATAAATAATAGTGCAAAATCAATTTCTCAAGGAAATGAAATGTAAAGGTAAAAATGAGAGGTTTCTGTGACAAATTCGTTTCAAATATATCTTAACATGCCATTTTAATTCTCAGAGTAAATTTTTCGCGGAGAAGATGCTTTAGCGTGAAATCAGCATAATAAGCGAATGTCAGCTTTTTACGTGCAGTTAGCGAAAATGAACTTTTTAAGCCAAGACAGCGATTTTTGCTTAACACAATATTTGTTTTAAAAGCATCCAGTGGAAAAAGAATTTTGCGTAAATATACATCTTTTTGCATAACTGGAGTTAATGGAAAATGACTTGTAATGTGAAAACAGCAATGTTTGTACATAGCCTGTTTTATTTTAAAAAGTATACAGCGGAATAAGTATTTTGCTTACATAGTTTCGTTCATTAAGCTTAGTGTTTACTAAAAATGTATCCTTCAACGTCAAAAGAAGGTTGCCGACGTAAAACGAGGCGTAAATCACATTTTACGTGACAAAGCAAACTTTCGTTTAAAAGGAGTTTGTTCAGTTAAAACATATTTGAGCAATGAAGATTTTAAACAAAAATAATGGTGCACAATAAGTTTCTCAAGGAACTGAACTGGAAAGGTAAAAATGAGCTCTTTCTCTATCAATTTTGGCGTAGTAATATCTTAACATGCCGTGTTAATTCCCAAAGTAAGTTGTTCGCGGAAGACATTTTAATGTGAAATAAGCGTAAAGGTAAGAATGAGTTCTTTCTTTACAATTTGGGCGTAGTCATATCTTAACAGGCCATGTTATTTCTCAAAGTAAGTTGTTCGCGGAAAACAGGTTTTAGTGTGAAATCGGCGTAAAAAGCGAACAGCAGCTTTTACGCGAAGATAGCGAAAATGAACCGTTTACGCCAAGATAACAATTTTTACTTAAAACAAGCTTTGCTTTAAAAACATCCAGTGGCAAAAGGATTTAGCGTAAAAATACATATCTTTGCATAACTGGAATTTATCGAAAATGACTTTTAATGTGAAAACAGCGCCATTTATACGTAACTTGTTTTATTTTAAAAAGCATACAGCGGAATAAGTATTTTGCGTATACAGTTTCATTCATTAAGCTTAGTGTTTACTACAAATGTATCCTTTAAACGTAAAAAGAAGGTTGCCGAGGTAAAATGAGACGAAATTGACATTGTGACGTGATAAAACGAACTTTGGTTTATAATGAGAGCGCTTCTTAAAATCTAGCCTTTATCGTCAAAAGAAGGCAGGCGAGCTAAAAGGAGGCGAACAAGACGTGATTACGTGACAAATCTAACTTTGGTTTAAAAGGTGTTCGTTTCGTTAAAACCTCTTTCCGAATGAGAATTTTAAGCAAAAATAGTATTCCACAATCAATATCTCATGGAATGAACTGTAAAGGTAACAATGTGAGGTTTCTCTGCCAATTTCAGCTCAAATATATCTTAACATGGAATGTTAAAATTCAAAGTAAATTTTCCGCGGAAAAGAAGTTTTGGCGTGAAATCACATAATAAGGGAAAACCAGCATTTTACGTGAAGATAGCGAAATGAACATTTTATGCCAAGATAGCGATTTTTACTTAAAACAAGCTTTGCTTTAAAAGCATCCAGTGGAAAAAGAATTTTGCGTAAATATACATCTTTTTGCATAACTGGAGTTAATGGAAAATGACTTGTAATGTGAAAACAGCAATGTTTGTACATAGCCTGTTTTATTTTAAAAAGTATACAGCGCAATAAGCATTTTGCTTACATAGTTTCGTTCATTAAGCTTAGTGTTTACTACAAATGTATCCTTCAACGTCAAAAGAAGGTTGCCGACGTAAAACGGGTGTAAATCACATTTTACGTGACAAAGCAAACTTTCGTTTAAAAGGAGTTTGTTCAGTTAAAACATATTTGAGCAATGAAGATTTTAAACAAAAATAATGGTGCACAATAAGTTTCTCAAGGAACTGAACTGGAAAGGTAAACATGAGCTCTTTCTCTATCAATTTTGGCGTAGTAATATCTTAACATGCCGTGTTAATTCCCAAAGTAAGTTGTTCGCGGAAGACATTTTAGTGTGAAATAAGCGTAAAGGTAAGAATGAGTTCTTTCTTTACAATTTGGGCGTAGTCATATCTTAACAGGCCATGTTATTTCTCAAAGTAAGTTGTTCGCGGAAAACAGGTTTTAGTGTGAAATCGGCGTAAAAAGCGAACAGCAGCTTTTACGCGAAGATAGCAAAAATGAACCGTTTACGCCAAGATAACAATTTTTACTTAAAACAAGCTTTGCTTTAAAAACATCCAGTGGCAAAAGGATTTAGCGTAAAAATACATATCTTTGCATAACTGGAATTTATCGAAAATGACTTTTAATGTGAAAACAGCGCCATTTATACGTAACTTGTTTTATTTTAAAAAGCATACAGCGGAATAAGTATTTTGCGTATACAGTTTCATTCATTAAGCTTAGTGTTTACTACAAATGTATCCTTTAAACGTAAAAAGAAGGTTGCCGAGGTAAAATGAGACGAAATTGACATTGTGACGTGATAAAACGAACTTTGGTTTATAATGAGAGCGCTTCTTAAAATCTAGCCTTTATCGTCAAAAGAAGATAGGCGAGCTAAAAGGAGGCGAACAAGACGTGATTACGTGACAAATCTAACTTTGGTTTAAAAGGTGTTCGTTTCGTTAAAACCTCTTTCCGAATGAGAATTTTAAGCAAAAATAGTATTCCACAATCAATATCTCAAGGAATGAACTGTAAAGGTAACAATGTGAGGTTTCTCTGCCAATTTCAGCTTAAATATATCTTAACATGGAATGTTAAAATTCAAAGTAAATTTTACGCGGAAAAGAAGTTTTGGCGTGAAATCACATTATAAGGGAAAACCAGCATTTTACGTGAAGATAGCGAAATTAACATTTTATGCCAAGATAGCGATTTTTACTTAAAACAAGCTTTGCTTTAAAAAAGCATCCAGTGGAAAAAGAATTTTGCGTAAATATACATCTTTTTGCATAACTGGAGTTAATGGAAAATGACTTGTAATGTGAAAACAGCAATGTTTGTACATAGCCTGTTTTATTTTAAAAAGTATACAGCGGAATAAGTATTTTGCTTACATAGTTTCGTTCATTAAGCTTAGTGTTTACTACAAATGTATCCTTCAACGTCAACAGAAGGTTGCCGAGGTAAAACGAGGCGTAAATCAAATTTTACGTGACAAAGCAAACTTTCGTTTAAAAGGAGTTTGTTCAGTTAAAACATATTTGAGCAATGAAGATTTTAAACAAAAATAATGGTGCACAATAAGTTTCTCAAGGAACTGAACTGGAAATGTAAAAATGAGCTCTTTCTCTATCAATTTTGGCGTAGTAATATCTTAACATGCCGTGTTAATTCCCAAAGTAAGTTGTTCGCGGAAGACATTTTAGTGTGAAATAAGCGTAAAAAGCGAATATCAGGGTTTTACGCGAAGTAAGGGAAAGTGAAACTTTTCCGCCATGATAGCGATTTTTAGTTTACAAGCTTTCTTTTAAGAACATGCAGTGGTATAAGAATTTTGCGTAAAAATACATCTTTTTGCGTAAGTGCAGTTATTGGGATAAGATTTGTAATGTGAAAACGGAGATGATTGTACGTAACGTGCCTTATTCTAAAAATTATCGAGCAGAATACATAATTTGCGTATAAATACAGTTTTGTTTATTATACTTAGTTTACAATAAAGGTAGCCTTTATAGTCAAAAGCAGGTTGCCGAGGTAAAACTAGGTGAAAATGACATTATCACGTGACAAAACGAATTTTGCTTTAAAACCACAGCGTTTCGTGAAAACTAGCCTTTATCGTCAAGAGAAGGTAGACGAGCAAAAAAGAAGGGAATAGGCATGATGACGTGACAAAACGAACTTTCGTTTAAAAGGAGTTCGTTTAGTTTAAACATCTTTGAGCAATAAAGATTTTAAACAAAAATATTGGTGCACAGTTTCGCAAGGAACTAAACTGTAAAGGTAGAAATGAATTCTAGGTAGGCGAGCTTCAAGGAGGCGAAAAAGACATGATCACTCTGGTTTAAAACCAGTTTCGTTAAAACATCTTTCGGAATGAGAATTTTAAGCATAAATAATAGTGCAAAATCAATTTCTCAAGGAAATGAAATGTAAAGGTAAAAATGAGAGGTTTCTGTGACAAATTCGTTTCAAATATATCTTAACATGCCATTTTAATTCTCAGAGTAAATTTTTCGCGGAGAAGATGCTTTAGCGTGAAATCAGCATAATAAGCGAATGTCAGCTTTTTACGTGCAGTTAGCGAAAATGAACTTTTTAAGCCAAGACAGCGATTTTTGCTTAACACAATATTTGTTTTAAAAGCATCCAGTGGAAAAAGAATTTTGCGTAAATATACATCTTTTTGCATAACTGGAGTTAATGGAAAATGACTTGTAATGTGAAAACAGCAATGTTTGTACATAGCCTGTTTTATTTTAAAAAGTATACAGCGGAATAAGTATTTTGCTTACATAGTTTCGTTCATTAAGCTTAGTGTTTACTAAAAATGTATCCTTCAACGTCAAAAGAAGGTTGCCGACGTAAAACGAGGCATAAATCACATTTTACGTGACAAAGCAAACTTTCGTTTAAAAGGAGTTTGTTCAGTTAAAACATATTTGAGCAATGAAGATTTTAAACAAAAATAATGGTGCACAATAAGTTTCTCAAGGAACTGAACTGGAAAGGTAAAAATGAGCTCTTTCTCTATCAATTTTGGCGTAGTAATATCTTAACATGCCGTGTTAATTCCCAAAGTAAGTTGTTCGCGGAAGACATTTTAATGTGAAATAAGAGTAAAGGTAAGAATGAGTTCTTTCTTTACAATTTGGGCGTAGTCATATCTTAACAGGCCATGTTATTTCTCAAAGTAAGTTGTTCGCGGAAAACAGGTTTTAGTGTGAAATCGGCGTAAAAAGCGAACAGCAGCTTTTACGCGAAGATAGCGAAAATGAACCGTTTACGCCAAGATAACAATTTTTACTTAAAACAAGCTTTGCTTTAAAAACATCCAGTGGCAAAAGGATTTAGCGTAAAAATACATATCTTTGCATAACTGGAATTTATCGAAAATGACTTTTAATGTGAAAACAGCGCCATTTATACGTAACTTGTTTTATTTTAAAAAGCATACAGCGGAATAAGTATTTTGCGTATACAGTTTCATTCATTAAGCTTAGTGTTTACTACAAATGTATCCTTTAAACGTAAAAAGAAGGTTGCCGAGGTAAAATGAGACGAAATTGACATTGTGACGTGATAAAACGAACTTTGGTTTATAATGAGAGCGCTTCTTAAAATCTAGCCTTTATCGTCAAAAGAAGGTAGGCGAGCTAAAAGGAGGCGAACAAGACGTGATTACGTGACAAATCTAACTTTGGTTTAAAAGGTGTTCGTTTCGTTAAAACCTCTTTCCGAATGAGAATTTTAAGCAAAAATAGTATTCCACAATCAATATCTCAAAGAATGAACTGTAAAGGTAACAATGTGAGGTTTCTCTGCCAATTTCAGCTCAAATATATCTTAACATGGAATGTTAAAATTCAAAGTAAATTTTCCGCGGAAAAGAAGTTTTGGCGTGAAATCACATAATAAGGGAAAACCAGCATTTTACATGAAGATAGCGAAATAAACATTTTATGCCAAGATAGCGATTTTTACTTAAAACAAGCTTTGCTTTAAAAGCATCCAGTGGAAAAAGAATTTTGCGTAAATATACATCTTTTTGCATAACTGGAGTTAATGGAAAATGACTTGTAATGTGAAAACAGCAATGTTTGTACATAGCCTGTTTTATTTTAAAAAGTATACAGCGGAATAAGTATTTTGCTTACATAGTTTCGTTCATTAAGCTTAGTGTTTACTACAAATGTATCCTTCAACGTCAACAGAAGGTTGCCGAGGTAAAACGAGGCGTATATCACATTTTACGTGACAAAGCAAACTTTCGTTTAAAAGGAGTTTGTTCAGTTAAAACATATTTGAGCAATGAAGATTTTAAACAAAAATAATGGTGCACAATAAGTTTCTCAAGGAACTGAACTGGAAAGGTAAAAATGAGCTCTTTCTCTATCAATTTTGGCGTAGTAATATCTTAACATGCCGTGTTAATTCCCAAAGTAAGTTGTTCGCGGAAGACATTTTAGTGTGAAATAAGCGTAAAAAGCGAATATCAGGGTTTTACGCGAAGTAAGGGAAAGTGAAACTTTTCCGCCATGATAGCGATTTTTAGTTTACAAGCTTTCTTTTAAGAACATCCAGTGGTATAAGAATTTTGCGTAAAAATACATCTTTTTGCGTAAGTGCAGTTATTGGGATAAGATTTGTAATGTGAAAACGGAGATGATTGTACGTAACGCGCCTTATTCTAAAAGGTATCGAGCAGAATACATAATTTGCGTATAAATACAGTTTTGTTTATTATACTTAGTTTACAATAAAGGTAGCCTTTATAGTCAAAAGCAAGTTGCCGAGGTAAAGCTAGGTGAAAATGACGTTATCACGTGACAAAACGAATTTTGCTTTAAAACCACAGCGTTTCGTGAAAACTAGCCTTTATCGTCAAGAGAAGGTAGACGAGCAAAAAAGAAGGGAATAGGCATGATGACGTGACAAAACGAACTTTCGTTTAAAAGGAGTTCGTTTAGTTTAAACATCTTTGAGCAATAAAGATTTTAAACAAAAATATTGGTGCACAGTTTCGCAAGGAACTAAACTGTAAAGGTAGAAATGAATTCTAGGTAGGCGAGCTTAAAGGAGGCGAAAAAGACATGATCACTCTGGTTTAAAACCAGTTTCGTTAAAACATCTTTCGGAATGAGAATTTTAAGCATAAATAATAGTGCAAAATCAATTTCTCAAGGAAATGAAATGTAAAGGTAAAAATGAGAGGTTTCTGTGACAAATTCGTTTCAAATATATCTTAACATGCCATTTTAATTCTCAGAGTAAATTTTTCGCGGAGAAGATGCTTTAGCGTGAAATCAGCATAATAAGCGAATGTCAGCTTTTTACGTGCAGTTAGCGAAAATGAACTTTTTAAGCCAAGACAGCGATTTTTGCTTAACACAATATTTGTTTTAAAAACATCCAGTGGAATAACGATTTTGCGTAAATGTACTTTTTTTCCAATACTGGAGTTATTGGAAAATGACTTGTAATGTGAAAACAGCGATGTTTGTACGTAACATGCATTATTTTAAAAAGTATCCAGCAGAACACGAATTTTGCGTATAAATACAGTTTTGCTCATTATACTTAGGTTACAACAAAAGTAGCCTTTATAGTCAAAAGAAGGTTGCCGGGGTAAAACGAGGCGTAAATCACATTTTTACGTGACGAAGCAAACTTTCGTTTAAAAGGAGTTTGTTCAGTTAAAACATATTTGAGCAATGAAGTTTTTAAACAAAAATAATGGTGCACAATAGGTTTCTCAAGGAACTGAACAGATAAGGTAAAAATGAGCTCTTTCTCTAACAATTTTGGCGTAGTAATATCTTAACATGCCGTGTTAATTGCCAAAGTAAGTTGTTCGCGGAAGACGTTGTTAAAGAATTCCACGCAAAAATTATCGTGGACGATAGGTTTCTGAAGGAAGTGTACTGTTAAGGTATAAATGTGTGTTTTGTTCTTTATATTAGGCGTCTCAGCCCTGTTAGTTCTCAAAGTTAGTTGTTTGCAGAAAAGACCCTTTAGCGGAAAAAGCGAAAATGAACTTTTTCGCGAAGATAGCGAAAATGAACTTTTTGGCGAAGATAGTGATTTTTATTTAAAACTAGTTTTGTTTTAGAAACACCCCGGGCAATCAGAATGTTTGCTTACAAATACATCATTTTGAATAATTGTAAATTACGGTCATTTTAAAAAGTAACCTGCGGAATAAGAATTTTGCGTATAAATACCGTTTTGTTCATCTAACAGCTTTTATCAGCTTTTATCAATAAAAGAAAGCTGACGAGGAAAAGCAGGAAAAACGACAGTGTTACGCAACAAAGAGAACTTTTGTTTAAAAGGACGGCATTTCGTCAAAACATTATTCCGAAGGTGAATTCCACGCAAAAATTATACTGGACGATAATTTTCTGAAGGAAATGTACTGTAAAGGTAGAAATGTGTGTTTTGTTTCACATATTAGGCGTAGTAGTAATTTAACATGCCATTTAACATTCCAACTAAATTTGAGATTTAACATGGTATGTTAGGTTACTATTAGGGAAAATGACTGTTAATGTGAAAACGGCGAAATTTGTAAGCAAGGAGTTTTATTTTATAAACTAACCTGCGGAATAAGAAATTTGCGTATAAATACAGGTTTGCTCATTAACAATTAAGAGCACAAGAAGTGTCGCTTTTGTCGTCCAAAGAAGGTCTACAAGGTAAAACGTAATGAAAATGACATTATAGCGCGATAAAACGAACTTCTGCTAAAAGGTTTCGTTAAAACACTTTGCGGAAGAGAATTCTACTCAAAAATTGTAGTGGACGATAAGTTTCTCAAGGAAAACGTAATGTAAAGGTAAAAATATGTGTTAGGCTGACATAATAGGCTTAATAATATCTTAACGTGCCATGGTAATTCTCAGAGTTAGTTGTTCGCGGAAAGGACCGTTTAGCGGAACAAGCGAAATTGAAATTTCTCGCGAAGGCTACAAATATCAACCTTTTGCGCGAAGATAGCAATTTTTATTTAAAACAAGCTTTCTTTTAAAAACATCCAGTGGAGTAAGAATGATGCGTACAGCTACATCTTTTGATAATTCTAGACTTAACGGAAAATGACTTTTAATGTGAAAAGGTCGGTCTTTGTAAGTAACGAGTTTTGTTTTAAAAAGTAAACGGCAAGAATAAGAATCTTTCGTATAAATAAAGTATTGTTCATGAACCGTGGAGATTACAAGAAGTGTAGCTTTTATCGTCAAAGATCGTCGTAAATCAAGACGGCATAATCATTATTGCGCGACAAGGGATCCTTTGTTTAAAGAGAGTGCACTTTTTTAAAACATCTTTGTGAAAGTGAATTTTTGCGCAAATATTATAATGGACGATAAATTTCTGAAGGAAATGTACAGTAAAGGTAAAAACGTGTGATTTCTTTGACATTTTAGGTGTAATAACATCCTAATTTGCCATGTTAATTCCCAACGTTAATTGTTCGCGGAAAAGACCTTTTTGCAGAAAAAGTGAAATTGGAAATTTTCGAGAAGATAGCGAAAATCACCTCGGTACGCGAAGTTAGCGATTTCTCTTTAAAACAAGCTTTGTCTTAAATGCAACCAGTGGAATAAGAGTGTTGCATACAAATTCATCTTCTTAGATAAGTAGAATATACAGAAAATGACTTTCAATGTGAAAACGGCACCCTTTGTAAGTAACGAGTTTTATTTTAAAAGTAACCTGCGGAAAAAGAATTTTGCGTATAAATACAGGTTTGCTCATTATCTTTGGAGATTACGCGATAAAACGACCTTTCGTTAAAAGCGAGCGAGTTTCGTTAAAACACTTTGCGAAAAAGAATTCTACTCAAAAATTATAGTGGAGGATAAGTTTCTCAAGGAAATGTATTGTAAAGGTAAAAATGTAAATCTTCTTCGTCATATTAGGCGTAATGATACCTTAACATGCCATGTTAATGCCAAAGTTAGTTGTTCGCGGAAAAGAGCTTTTAGGGGTAAAAGCGAGTATGAACTTTATTCGCGAAGATAGCGAAAATCAACCTTTTAAAGCTATCCTGTGGAGTAGGTATTTTGCGTATAAATAGTTTTGTTAATTAACCATAGAGTTTACAAGAGGAGTAGCTGTTATCGTCAAAAGGAGGTTGACGAGTAAAACCAAACGAAAATGACATTATTGCGCGACATAAACAACTTTGTTTAAAACGAGAGCGTTTTGTTAACACATCTTTGTGGAAGAGATTTCTAAGCAAAAATTATAGTGGCCTATAAGTTTCTCAAGATGTACTCTAAAGGATTAAATGTGTGTTTTGTTTGACATATCAGGCATATTAATAACTTAACATGCTTACTATGAGATTTAACATGGTAGGTTAAAGAATTATTACGGAAAATGACTTTTAATGTGAAAGCTGAGATCTTTGTAAGTAACGAGATTTATTTTGAAAAGTAACCTGCGGAATGAGAAATTTGCATATAATTACAGCTTTGTTCATAAATCTTGGCGTTTACAAGAATTGTAGCATTTATCGTCAAAACAAAGTTGACGAGGGAAAACGAGACCAAAATGACATTATTGCTCGACAAAACGAACGCCTGCTTAAACGGACTGTTTTTCATTAAAACGTCTTTCTGGAAGAGAATTCTACGCAAATATTTAGTGAACAATTTGTTTCTCAAGGAAATGAACTGTAAAGGTAATAATTTGTTATGACATATTAGGCGTAACATGCCATGTTAATTGTCAAAGTTAGTTGTTCGTAGTAAAGACCTTTTAGCAGAAAAAGAGAAAATGAACCTTCTAGCGAAGAATACGAACATCAACTTTTTACGCGAAGGTAGAGATTTTTATTTAAAACAAGGTTTGTTTTAAAAACATCCAGTGGAATAAGAATTTGGCGTACAAATACATCTGTTTACACGAGTAGAACTTACGGAAAATGACTTTTAATGTGAAAACGGCGACCTTTGTAAGTAACGATCTTTTTTTAATGTATCCTGCGGAATCAGAATTGTTTACTACAAATGTATCCTTCAACGTCAACAGAAGGTTGCCGAGGTAAAACGAGGCGTAAATCACATTTTACGTGACAAAGCAAACTTTCGTTTAAAAGGAGTTTGTTCAGTTAAAACATATTTGAGCAATGAAGATTTTAAACAAAAATAATGGTGCACGATAAGTTTCTCAAGGAACTGAACTGGAAAGGTAAACATGAGCTCTTTCTCTATCAATTTTGGCGTAGTAATATCTTAACATGCCGTGTTAATTCCCAAAGTAAGTTGTTCGCGGAAGACATTTTAGTGTGAAATAAGCGTAAAGGTAAGAATGAGTTCTTTCTTTACAATTTGGGCGTAGTCATATCTTAACAGGCCATGTTATTTCTCAAAGTAAGGTGTTCGCGGAAAACAGGTTTTAGTGTGAAATCGGCATAAAAAGCGAACAGCAGCTTTTACGCGAAGATAGCGAAAATGAACCGTTTACGCCAAGATAACAATTTTTATTTAAAACAAGCTTTGCTTTAAAAACATCCAGTGGCAAAAGGATTTAGCGTAAAAATACATATCTTTGCATAACTGGAATTTATCGAAAATGACTTTTAATGTGAAAACAGCGCCATTTATACGTAACTTGTTTTATTTTAAAAAGCATACAGCGGAATAAGTATTTTGCGTATACAGTTTCATTCATTAAGCTTAGTGTTTACTACAAATGTATCCTTTAAACGTAAAAAGAAGGTTGCCGAGGTAAAATGAGACGAAATTGATATTGTGACGTCATAAAACGAACTTTGGTTTATAATGAGAGCGCTTCTTAAAATCTAGCCTTTATCGTCAAAAGAAGATAGGCGAGCTAAAAGGAGGCGAACAAGACGTGATTACGTGACAAATCTAACTTTGGTTTAAAAGGTGTTCGTTTCGTTAAAACCTCTTTCCGAATGAGAATTTTAAGCAAAAATAGTATTCCACAATCAATATCTCAAGGAATGAACTGTAAAGGTAACAATGTGAGGTTTCTCTGCCAATTTCAGCTCAAATATATCTTAACATGGAATGTTAAAATTCAAAGTAAATTTTACGCGGAAAAGAAGTTTTGGCGTGAAATCACATAATAAGGGAAAACCAGCATTTTACGTGAAGATAGCGAAATGAACATTTTATGCCAAGATAGCGATTTTTACTTAAAACAAGCTTTGCTTTAAAAAAGCATCCAGTGGAAAAAGAATTTTGCGTAAATATACATCTTTTTGCATAACTGGAGTTAATGGAAAATGACTTGTAATGTGAAAACAGCAATGTTTGTACATAGCCTGTTTTATTTTAAAAAGTATACAGCGGAATAAGTATTTTGCTTACATAGTTTCGTTCATTAAGCTTAGTGTTTACTACAAATGTATCCTTCAACGTCAACAGAAGGTTGCCGAGGTAAAACGAGGCGTAAATCAAATTTTACGTGACAAAGCAAACTTTCGTTTAAAAGGAGTTTGTTCAGTTAAAACATATTTGAGCAATGAAGATTTTAAACAAAAATAATGGTGCACAATAAGTTTCTCAACGAACTGAACTGGAAAGGTAGAAATGAGCTCTTTCTCTATCAATTTTGGCGTAGTAATATCTTAACATGCCGTGTTAATTCCCAAAGTAAGTTGTTCGCGGAAGACATTTAAGTGTGAAATAAGCGTAAAGGTAAGAATGAGTTCTTTCTTTACAATTTGGGCGTAGTCATATCTTAACAGGCAATGATATTTCTCAAAGTAAGTTGTTCGCGGAAAACAGGTTTTAGTGTGAAATCGGCGTAAAAAATGAACAGCAGCTTTTACGGGAAGATAGCGAAAATGAACAGTTTACGCCAAGATAACAATTTTTACTTAAAACAAGCTTTGCTTTAAAAGCATCCAGTGGAAAAAGAATTTTGCGTAAATATACATCTTTTTGCATAACTGGAGTTAATGGAAAATGACTTGTAATGTGAAAACAGCAATGTTTGTACATAGCCTGTTTTATTTTAAAAAGTATACAGCGGAATAAGTATTTTGCTTACATAGTTTCGTTCATTAAGCTTAGTGTTTACTACAAATGTATCCTTCAACGTCAAAAGAAGGTTGCCGACGTAAAACGAGGCGTAAATCACATTTTACGTGACAAAGCAAACTTTCGTTTAAAAGGAGTTTGTTCAGTTAAAACATATTTGAGCAATGAAGATTTTAAACAAAAATAATGGTGCACAATAAGTTTCTCAAGGAACTGAACTGGAAAGTTAAAAATGAGCTCTTTCTCTATCAATTTTGGCGTAGTAATATCTCAACATGCCGTGTTAATTCCCAAAGTAAGTTGTTCGCGGAAGACATTTTAATGTGAAATAAGCGTAAAGGTAAGAATGAGTTCTTTCTTTACAATTTGGGCGTAGTCATATCTTAACAGGCCATGTTATTTCTCAAAGTAAGTTGTTCGCGGAAAACAGGTTTTAGTGTGAAATCGGCGTAAAAAGCGAACAGCAGCTTTTACGCGAAGATAGCGAAAATGAACCGTTTACGCCAAGATAACAATTTTTACTTAAAACAAGCTTTGCTTTAAAAACATCCAGTGGCAAAAGGATTTAGCGTAAAAATACATATCTTTGCATAACTGGAATTTATCGAAAATGACTTTTAATGTGAAAACAGCGCCATTTATACGTAACTTGTTTTATTTTAAAAAGCATACAGCGGAATAAGTATTTTGCGTATACAGTTTCATTCATTAAGCTTAGTGTTTACTACAAATGTATCCTTTAAACGTAAAAAGAAGGTTGCCGAGGTAAAATGAGACGAAATTGACATTGTGACGTGATAAAACGAACTTTGGTTTATAATGAGAGCGCTTCTTAAAATCTAGCCTTTATCGTCAAAAGAAGATAGGCGAGCTAAAAGGAGGCGAACAAGACGTGATTACGTGACAAATCTAACTTTGGTTTAAAAGGTGTTCGTTTCGTTAAAACCTCTTTCCGAATGAGAATTTTAAGCAAAAATAGTATTCCACAATCAATATCTCAAGGAATGAACTGTAAAGGTAACAATGTGAGGTTTCTCTGCCAATTTCAGCTCAAATATATCTTAACATGGAATGTTAAAATTCAAAGTAAATTTTCCGCGGAAAAGAAGTTTTGGCGTGAAATCACATAATAAGGGAAAACCAGCATTTTACGTGAAGATAGCGAAATGAACATTTTATGCCAAATAGCGATTTTTACTTAAAACAAGCTTTGCTTTAAAAGCATCCAGTGGAAAAAGAATTTTGCGTAAATATACATCTTTTTGCATAACTGGAGTTAATGGAAAATGACTTGTAATGTGAAAACAGCAATGCTTGTACATAGCCTGTTTTATTTTAAAAAGTATACAGCGGAATAAGTATTTTGCTTACATAGTTTCGTTCATTAAGCTTAGTGTTTACTACAAATGTATCCTTCAACGTCAAAAGAAGGTTGCCGACGTAAAACGAGGCGTAAATCACATTTTACGTGACAAAGCAAACTTTCGTTCAAAAGGAGTTTGTTCAGTTAAAACATATTTGAGCAATGAAGATTTTAAACAAAAATAATGGTGCACAATAAGTTTCTCAAGGAACTGAACTGGAAAGGTAAAAATGAGCTCTTTCTCTATCAATTTTGGCGTAGTAATATCTTAACATGCCGTGTTAATTCCCAAAGTAAGTTGTTCGCGGAAGACATTTTAGTGTGAAATAAGCGTAAAAAGCGAATATCAGGGTTTTACGCGAAGTAAGGGAAAGTGAAACTTTTCCGCCATGATAGCGATTTTTAGTTTACAAGCTTTCTTTTAAGAACATCCAGTGGTATAAGAATTTTGCGTAAAAATACATCTTTTTGCGTAAGTGCAGTTATTGGGATAAGATTTGTAATGTGAAAACGGAGATGATTGTACGTAACGTGCCTTATTCTAAAAGGTATCGAGCAGAATACATAATTTGCGTATAAATACAGTTTTGTTTATTATACTTAGTTTACAATAAAGGTAGCCTTTATAGTCAAAAGCAGGTTGCCGAGGTAAAACTAGGTGAAAATGACATTATCACGTGACAAAACGAATTTTGCTTTAAAACCACAGCGTTTCGTGAAAACTAGCCTTTATCGTCAAGAGAAGGTAGTCGAGCAAAAAAGAAGGGAATAGGCATGATGACGTGACAAAACGAACTTTCGTTTAAAAGGAGTTCGTTTAGTTTAAACATCTTTGAGCAATAAAGATTTTAAACAAAAATATTGGTGCACAGTTTCGCAAGGAACTAAACTGTAAAGGTAGAAATGAATTCTAGGTAGGCGAGCTTAAAGGAGGCGAAAAAGACATGATCACTCTGGTTTAAAACCAGTTTCCTTAAAACATCTTTCGGAATGAGAATTTTAAGCATAAATAATAGTGCAAAATCAATTTCTCAAGGAAATGAAAAGTAAAGGTAAAAATGAGAGGTTTCTGTGACAAATTCGTTTCAAATATATCTTAACATGCCATTTTAATTCTCAGAGTAAATTTTTCGCGGAGAAGATGCTTTAGCGTGAAATCAGCATAATAAGAGAATGTCAGCTTTTTACGTGCAGTTAGCGAAAATGAACTTTTTAAGGCAAGACAGCGATTTTTGCTTAACACAATATTTGTTTTAAAAGCATCCAGTGGAAAAAGAATTTTGCGTAAATATACATCTTTTTGCATAACTGGAGTTAATGGAAAATGACTTGTAATGTGAAAACAGCAATGTTTGTACATAGCCTGTTTTATTTTAAAAAGTATACAGCGGAATAAGCATTTTGCTTACATAGTTTCGTTCATTAAGCTTAGTGTTTACTACAAATGTATCCTTCAACGTCAACAGAAGGTTGCCGAGGTAAAACGAGGCGTAAATCACATTTTACGTGACAAAGCAAACTTTCGTTTAAAAGGAGTTTGTTCAGTTAAAACATATTTGAGCAATGAAGATTTTAAACAAAAATAATGGTGCACAATAAGTTTCTCAAGGAACTGAACTGGAAAGGTAAACATGAGCTCTTTCTCTATCAATTTTGGCGTAGTAATATCTTAACATGCCGTGTTAATTCCCAAAGTAAGTTGTTCGCGGAAGACATTTTAGTGTGAAATAAGCGTAAAGGTAAGAATGAGTTCTTTCTTTACAATTTGGGCGTAGTCATATCTTAACAGGCCATGTTATTTCTCAAAGTAAGGTGTTCGCGGAAAACAGGTTTTAGTGTGAAATCGGCATAAAAAGCGAACAGCAGCTTTTACGCGAAGATAGCGAAAATGAACCGTTTACGCCAAGATAACAATTTTTATTTAAAACAAGCTTTGCTTTAAAAACATCCAGTGGCAAAAGGATTTAGCGTAAAAATACATATCTTTGCATAACTGGAATTTATCGAAAATGACTTTTAATGTGAAAACAGCGCCATTTATACGTAACTTGTTTTATTTTAAAAAGCATACAGCGGAATAAGTATTTTGCGTATACAGTTTCATTCATTAAGCTTAGTGTTTACTACAAATGTATCCTTTAAACGTAAAAAGAAGGTTGCCGAGGTAAAATGAGACGAAATTGACATTGTGACGTCATCAAACGAACTTTGGTTTATAATGAGAGCGCTTCTTAAAATCTAGCCTTTATCGTCAAAAGAAGATAGGCGAGCTAAAAGGAGGCGAACAAGACGTGATTACGTGACAAATCTAACTTTGGTTTAAAAGGTGTTCGTTTCGTTAAAACCTCTTTCCGAATGAGAATTTTAAGCAAAAATAGTATTCCACAATCAATATCTCAAGGAATGAACTGTAAAGGTAACAATGTGAGGTTTCTCTGCCAATTTCAGCTCAAATATATCTTAACATGGAATGTTAAAATTCAAAGTAAATTTTACGCGGAAAAGAAGTTTTGGCGTGAAATCACATAATAAGGGAAAACCAGCATTTTACGTGAAGATAGCGAAATGAACATTTTATGCCAAGATAGCGATTTTTACTTAAAACAAGCTTTGCTTTAAAAAAGCATCCAGTGGAAAAAGAATTTTGCGTAAATATACATCTTTTTGCATAACTGGAGTTAATGGAAAATGACTTGTAATGTGAAAACAGCAATGTTTGTACATAGCCTGTTTTATTTTAAAAAGTATACAGCGGAATAAGTATTTTGCTTACATAGTTTCGTTCATTAAGCTTAGTGTTTACTACAAATGTATCCTTCAACGTCAACAGAAGGTTGCCGAGGTAAAACGAGGCGTAAATCAAATTTTACGTGACAAAGCAAACTTTCGTTTAAAAGGAGTTTGTTCAGTTAAAACATATTTGAGCAATGAAGATTTTAAACAAAAATAATGGTGCACAATAAGTTTCTCAAGGAACTGAACTGGAAAGGTAGAAATGAGCTCTTTCTCTATCAATTTTGGCGTAGTAATATCTTAACATGCCGTGTTAATTCCCAAAGTAAGTTGTTCGCGGAAGACATTTAAGTGTGAAATAAGCGTAAAGGTAAGAATGAGTTCTTTCTTTACAATTTGGGCGTAGTCATATCTTAACAGGCCATGATATTTCTCAAAGTAAGTTGTTCGCGGAAAACAGGTTTTAGTGTGAAATCGGCGTAAAAAATGAACAGCAGCTTTTACGGGAAGATAGCGAAAATGAACAGTTTACGCCAAGATAACAATTTTTACTTAAAACAAGCTTTGCTTTAAAAGCATCCAGTGGAAAAAGAATTTTGCGTAAATATACATCTTTTTGCATAACTGGAGTTAATGGATAATGACTTGTAATGTGAAAACAGCAATGTTTGTACATAGCCTGTTTTATTTTAAAAAGTATACAGCGGAATAAGCATTTTGCTTACATAGTTTCGTTCATTAAGCTTAGTGTTTACTACAAATGTATCCTTCAACGTCAAAAGAAGGTTGCCGACGTAAAACGAGGCGTAAATCACATTTTACGTGACAAAGCAAACTTTCGTTTAAAAGGAGTTTGTTCAGTTAAAACATATTTGAGCAATGAAGATTTTAAACAAAAATAATGGTGCACAATAAGTTTCTCAAGGAACTGAACTGGAAAGGTAAACATGAGCTCTTTCTCTATCAATTTTGGCGTAGTAATATCTTAACATGCCGTGTTAATTCCCAAAGTAAGTTGTTCGCGGAAAACAGGTTTTAGTGTGAAATCGGCGTAATAAGCGAACAGCAGCTTTTACGCGAAGATAGCGAAAATGAACCGTTTACGCCAAGATAACAATTTTTACTTAAAACAAGCTTTGCTTTAAAAACATCCAGTGGCAAAAGGATTTAGCGTAAAAATACATATCTTTGCATAACTGGAATTTATCGAAAATGACTTTTAATGTGAAAACAGCGCCATTTATACGTAACTTGTTTTATTTTAAAAAGCATACAGCGGAATAAGTATTTTGCGTATACAGTTTCATTCATTAAGCTTAGTGTTTACTACAAATGTATCCTTTAAACGTAAAAAGAAGGTTGCCGAGGTAAAATGAGACGAAATTGACATTGTGACGTGATAAAACGAACTTTGGTTTATAATGAGAGCGCTTCTTAAAATCTAGCCTTTATCGTCAAAAGAAGGTAGGCGAGCTAAAAGGAGGCGAACAAGACGTGATTACGTGACAAATCTAACTTTGGTTTAAAAGGTGTTCGTTTCGTTAAAACCTCTTTCCGAATGAGAATTTTAAGCAAAAATAGTATTCCACAATCAATATCTCATGGAATGAACTGTAAAGGTAACAATGTGAGGTTTCTCTGCCAATTTCAGCTCAAATATATCTTAACATGGAATGTTAAAATTCAAAGTAAATTTTCCGCGGAAAAGAAGTTTTGGCGTGAAATCACATAATAAGGGAAAACCAGCATTTTACGTGAAGATAGCGAAATGAACATTTTATGCCAAGATAGCGATTTTTACTTAAAACAAGCTTTGCTTTAAAAGCATCCAGTGGAAAAAGAATTTTGCGTAAATATACATCTTTTTGCATAACTGGAGTTAATGGAAAATGACTTGTAATGTGAAAACAGCAATGTTTGTACATAGCCTGTTTTATTTTAAAAAGTATACAGCGGAATAAGTATTTTGCTTACATAGTTTCGTTCATTAAGCTTAGTGTTTACTACAAATGTATCCTTCAACGTCAAAAGAAGGTTGCCGACGTAAAACGAGGCGTAAATCACATTTTACGTGACAAAGCAAACTTTCGTTTAAAAGGAGTTTGTTCAGTTAAAACATATTTGAGCAATGAAGATTTTAAACAAAAATAATGGTGCACAATAAGTTTCTCAAGGAACTGAACTGGAAAGGTAAACATGAGCTCTTTCTCTATCAATTTTGGCGTAGTAATATCTTAACATGCCGTGTTAATTCCCAAAGTAAGTTGTTCGCGGAAGACATTTTAATGTGAAATAAGCGTAAAGGTAAGAATGAGTTCTTTCTTTACAATTTGGGCGTAGTCATATCTTAACAGGCCATGTTATTTCTCAAAGTAAGTTGTTCGCGGAAAACAGGTTTTAGTGTGAAATCGGCGTAAAAAGCGAACAGCAGCTTTTACGCGAAGATAGCGAAAATGAACCGTTTACGCCAAGATAACAATTTTTACTTAAAACAAGCTTTGCTTTAAAAACATCCAGTGGCAAAAGGATTTAGCGTAAAAATACATATCTTTGCATAACTGGAATTTATCGAAAATGACTTTTAATGTGAAAACAGCGCCATTTATACGTAACTTGTTTTATTTTAAAAAGCATACAGCGGAATAAGTATTTTGCGTATACAGTTTCATTCATTAAGCTTAGTGTTTACTACAAATGTATCCTTTAAACGTAAAAAGAAGGTTGCCGAGGTAAAATGAGACGAAATTGACATTGTGACGTGATAAAACGAACTTTGGTTTATAATGAGAGCGCTTCTTAAAATCTAGCCTTTATCGTCAAAAGAAGGTAGGCGAGCTAAAAGGAGGCGAACAAGACGTGATTACGTGACAAATCTAACTTTGGTTTAAAAGGTGTTCGTTTCGTTAAAACCTCTTTCCGAATGAGAATTTTAAGCAAAAATAGTATTCCACAATCAATATCTCATGGAATGAACTGTAAAGGTAACAATGTGAGGTTTCTCTGCCAATTTCAGCTCAAATATATCTTAACATGGAATGTTAAAATTCAAAGTAAATTTTCCGCGGAAAAGAAGTTTTGGCGTGAAATCACATAATAAGGGAAAACCAGCATTTTACGTGAAGATAGCGAAATGAACATTTTATGCCAAGATAGCGATTTTTACTTAAAACAAGCTTTGCTTTAAAAGCATCCAGTGGAAAAAGAATTTTGCGTAAATATACATCTTTTTGCATAACTGGAGTTAATGGAAAATGACTTGTAATGTGAAAACAGCAATGTTTGTACATAGCCTGTTTTATTTTAAAAAGTATACAGCGGAATAAGTATTTTGCTTACATGGTTTCGTTCATTAAGCTTAGTGTTTACTACAAATGTATCCTTCAACGTCAAAAGAAGGTTGCCGACGTAAAACGAGGCGTAAATCACATTTTACGTGACAAAGCAAACTTTCGTTTAAAAGGAGATTGTTCAGTTAAAACATATTTGAGCAATGAAGATTTTAAACAAAAATAATGGTGCACAATAAGTTTCTCAAGGAACTGAACTGGAAAGGTAAAAATGAGCTCTTTCTCTATCAATTTTGGCGTAGTAATATCTTAACATGCCGTGTTAATTCCTAAAGTAAGTTGTTCGCGGAAGACATTTTAATGTGAAATAAGCGTAAAGGTAAGAATGAGTTCTTTCTTTACAATTTGGGCGTAGTCATATCTTAACAGGCCATGTTATTTCTCAAAGTAAGTTGTTCGCGGAAAACAGGTTTTAGTGTGAAATCGGCGTAAAAAGCGAACAGCAGCTTTTACGCGAAGATAGCGAAAATCAACCGTTTACGCCAAGATAACAATTTATACTTAAATCAAGCTTTGCTTTAAAAACATCCAGTGGCAAAAGGATTTAGCCTAAAAATACATATCTTTGCATAACTGGAATTTATCGAAAATGACTTTTAATGTGAAAACAGCGGAATAAGTATTTTGCGTATACAGTTTCATTCATTAAGCTTAGTGTTTACTACAAATGTATCCTTTAAACGTAAAAAGAAGGTTGCCGAAGTAAAATGAGACGAAATTGACATTGTGACGTGATAAAACGAACTTTGGTTTATAATGAGAGCGCTTCTTAAAATCTAGCCTTTATCGTCAAAAGAAGATAGGCGAGCTAAAAGGAGGCGAACAAGACGTGATTACGTGACAAATCTAACTTTGGTTTAAAAGGTGTTCGTTTCGTTAAAACCTCTTTCCGAATGAGAATTTTAAGCAAAAATAGTATTTCACAATCAATATCTCATGGAATGAACTGTAAAGGTAACAATGTGAGGTTTCTCTGCCAATTTCAGCTCAAATATATCTTAACATGGAATGTTAAAATTCAAAGTAAATTTTACGCGGAAAAGAAGTTTTGGCGTGAAATCACATAATAAGGGAAAACCAGCATTTTACGTGAAGATAGCGAAATGAACATTTTATGCCAAGATAGCGATTTTTACTTAAAACAAGCTTTGCTTTAAAAGCATCCAGTGGAAAAAGAATTTTGCGTAAATATACATCTTTTTGCATAACTGGAGTTAATGGAAAATGACTTGTAATGTGAAAACAGCAATGTTTGTACATAGCCTGTTTTATTTTAAAAAGTATACAGCGGAATAAGCATTTTGCTTACATAGTTTCGTTCATTAAGCTTAGTGTTTACTACAAATGTATCCTTCAACGTCAACAGAAGGTTGCCGAGGTAAAACGAGGCGTAAATCACATTTTACGTGACAAAGCAAACTTTCGTTTAAAAGGAGTTTGTTCAGTTAAAACATATTTGAGCAATGAAGATTTTAAACAAAAATAATGGTGCACAATAAGTTTCTCAAGGAACTGAACTGGAAAGGTAAACATGAGCTCTTTCTCTATCAATTTTGGCGTAGTAATATCTTAACATGCCGTGTTAATTCCCAAAGTAAGTTGTTCGCGGAAGACATTTTAGTGTGAAATAAGCGTAAAGGTAAGAATGAGTTCTTTCTTTACAATTTGGGCGTAGTCATATCTTAACAGGCCATGTTATTTCTCAAAGTAAGTTGTTCGCGGAAAACAGGTTTTAGTGTGAAATCGGCATAAAAAGCGAACAGCAGCTTTTACGCGAAGATAGCGAAAATGAACCGTTTACGCCAAGATAACAATTTTTATTTAAAACAGGCTTTGCTTTAAAAACATCCAGTGGCAAAAGGATTTAGCGTAAAAATACATATCTTTGCATAACTGGAATTTATCGAAAATGACTTTTAATGTGAAAACAGCGCCATTTATACGTAACTTGTTTTATTTTAAAAAGCATACAGCGGAATAAGTATTTTGCGTATACAGTTTCATTCATTAAGCTTAGTGTTTACTACAAATGTATCCTTTAAACGTAAAAAGAAGGTTGCCGAGGTAAAATGAGACGAAATTGACATTGTGACGTGATAAAACGAACTTTGGTTTATAATGAGAGCGCTTCTTAAAATCTAGCCTTTATCGTCAAAAGAAGATAGGCGAGCTAAAATGAGGCGAACAAGACGTGATTACGTGACAAATCTAACTTTGGTTTAAAAGGTGTTCGTTTCGTTAAAACCTCTTTCCGAATGAGAATTTTAAGCAAAAATAGTATTCCACAATCAATATCTCAAGGAATGAACTGTAAAGGTAACAATGTGAGGTTTCTCTGCCAATTTCAGCTCAAATATATCTTAACATGGAATGTTAAAATTCAAAGTAAATTTTACGCGGAAAAGAAGTTTTGGCGTGAAATCACATAATAAGGGAAAACCAGCATTTTACGTGAAGATAGCGAAATGAACATTTTATGCCAAGATAGCGATTTTTACTTAAAACAAGCTTTGCTTTAAAAGCATCCAGTGGAAAAAGAATTTTGCGTAAATATACATCTTTTTGCATAACTGGAGTTAATGGAAAATGACTTGTAATGTGAAAACAGCAATGCTTGTAGATAGCCTGTTTTATTTTAAAAAGTATACAGCGGAATAAGTATTTTGCTTACATAGTTTCGTTCATTAAGCTTAGTGTTTACTACAAATGTATCCTTCAACGTCAAAAGAAGGTTGCCGACGTAAAACGAGGCGTAAATCACATTTTACGTGACAAAGCAAACTTTCGTTTAAAAGGAGTTTGTTCAGTTAAAACATATTTGAGCAATGAAGATTTTAAACAAAAATAATGGTGCACAATAAGTTTCTCAAGGAACTGAACTGGAAAGGTAAAAATGAGCTCTTTCTCTATCAATTTTGGCGTAGTAATATCTTAACATGCCGTGTTAATTCCCAAAGTAAGTTGTTCGCGGAAGACATTTTAGTGTGAAATAAGCGTAAAAAGCGAATATCAGGGTTTTACGCGAAGTAAGGGAAAGTGAAACTTTTCCGCCATGATAGCGATTTTTAGTTTACAAGCTTTCTTTTAAGAACATGCAGTGGTATAAGAATTTTGCGTAAAAATACATCTTTTTGCGTAAGTGCAGTTATTGGGATAAGATTTGTAATGTGAAAACGGAGATGATTGTACGTAACGTGCCTTATTCTAAAAGGTATCGAGCAGAATACATAATTTGCGTATAAATACAGTTTTGTTTATTATACTTAGTTTACAATAAAGGTAGCCTTTATAGTCAAAAGCAGGTTGCCGAGGTAAAACTAGGTGAAAATGACATTATCACGTGACAAAACGAATTTTGCTTTAAAACCACAGCGTTTCGTGAAAACTAGCCTTTATCGTCAAGAGAAGGTAGTCGAGCAAAAAAGAAGGGAATAGGCATGATGACGTGACAAAACGAACTTTCGTTTAAAAGGAGTTCGTTTAGTTTAAACATCTTTGAGCAATAAAGATTTTAAACAAAAATATTGGTGCACAGTTTCGCAAGGAACTAAACTGTAAAGGTAGAAATGAATTCTAGGTAGGCGAGCTTAAAGGAGGCGAAAAAGACATGATCACTCTGGTTTAAAACCAGTTTCCTTAAAACATCTTTCGGAATGAGAATTTTAAGCATAAATAATAGTGCAAAATCAATTTCTCAAGGAAATGAAAAGTAAAGGTAAAAATGAGAGGTTTCTGTGACAAATTCGTTTCAAATATATCTTAACATGCCATTTTAATTCTCAGAGTAAATTTTTCGCGGAGAAGATGCTTTAGCGTGAAATCAGCATAATAAGCGAATGTCAGCTTTTTACGTGCAGTTAGCGAAAATGAACTTTTTAAGCCAAGACAGCGATTTTTGCTTAACACAATATTTGTTTTAAAAGCATCCAGTTGAAAAAGAATTTTGCGTAAATATACATCTTTTTGCATAACTGGAGTTAATGGAAAATGACTTGTAATGTGAAAACAGCAATGTTTGTACATAGCCTGTTTTATTTTAAAAAGTATACAGCGGAATAAGCATTTTGCTTACATAGTTTCGTTCATTAAGCTTAGTGTTTACTACAAATGTATCCTTCAACGTCAACAGAAGGTTGCCGAGGTAAAACGAGGCGTAAATCACATTTTACGTGACAAAGCAAACTTTCGTTTAAAAGGAGTTTGTTCAGTTAAAACATATTTGAGCAATGAAGATTTTAAACAAAAATAATGGTGCACAATAAGTTTCTCAAGGAACTGAACTGGAAAGGTAAACATGAGCTCTTTCTCTATCAATTTTGGCGTAGTAATATCTTAACATGCCGTGTTAATTCCCAAAGTAAGTTGTTCGCGGAAGACATTTTAGTGTGAAATAAGCGTAAAGGTAAGAATGAGTTCTTTCTTTACAATTTGGGCGTAGTCATATCTTAACAGGCCATGTTATTTCTCAAAGTAAGGTGTTCGCGGAAAACAGGTTTTAGTGTGAAATCGGCATAAAAAGCGAACAGCAGCTTTTACGCGAAGATAGCGAAAATGAACCGTTTACGCCAAGATAACAATTTTTATTTAAAACAAGCTTTGCTTTAAAAACATCCAGTGGCAAAAGGATTTAGCGTAAAAATACATATCTTTGCATAACTGGAATTTATCGAAAATGACTTTTAATGTGAAAACAGCGCCATTTATACGTAACTTGTTTTATTTTAAAAAGCATACAGCGGAATAAGTATTTTGCGTATACAGTTTCATTCATTAAGCTTAGTGTTTACTACAAATGTATCCTTTAAACGTAAAAAGAAGGTTGCCGAGGTAAAATGAGACGAAATTGACATTGTGACGTCATAAAACGAACTTTGGTTTATAATGAGAGCGCTTCTTAAAATCTAGCCTTTATCGTCAAAAGAAGATAGGCGAGCTAAAAGGAGGCGAACAAGACGTGATTACGTGACAAATCTAACTTTGGTTTAAAAGGTGTTCGTTTCGTTAAAACCTCTTTCCGAATGAGAATTTTAAGCAAAAATAGTATTCCACAATCAATATCTCAAGGAATGAACTGTAAAGGTAACAATGTGAGGTTTCTCTGCCAATTTCAGCTCAAATATATCTTAACATGGAATGTTAAAATTCAAAGTAAATTTTACGCGGAAAAGAAGTTTTGGCGTGAAATCACATAATAAGGGAAAACCAGCATTTTACGTGAAGATAGCGAAATGAACATTTTATGCCAAGATAGCGATTTTTACTTAAAACAAGCTTTGCTTTAAAAAAGCATCCAGTGGAAAAAGAATTTTGCGTAAATATACATCTTTTTGCATAACTGGAGTTAATGGAAAATGACTTGTAATGTGAAAACAGCAATGTTTGTACATAGCCTGTTTTATTTTAAAAAGTATACAGCGGAATAAGTATTTTGCTTACATAGTTTCGTTCATTAAGCTTAGTGTTTACTACAAATGTATCCTTCAACGTCAACAGAAGGTTGCCGAGGTAAAACGAGGCGTAAATCAAATTTTACGTGACAAAGCAAACTTTCGTTTAAAAGGAGTTTGTTCAGTTAAAACATATTTGAGCAATGAAGATTTTAAACAAAAATAATGGTGCACAATAAGTTTCTCAAGGAACTGAACTGGAAAGGTAGAAATGAGCTCTTTCTCTATCAATTTTGGCGTAGTAATATCTTAACATGCCGTGTTAATTCCCAAAGTAAGTTGTTCGCGGAAGACATTTTAGTGTGAAATAAGCGTAAAGGTAAGAATGAGTTTTTTCTTTACAATTTGGGCGTAGTCATATCTTAACAGGCCATGATATTTCTCAAAGTAAGTTGTTCGCGGAAAACAGGTTTTAGTGTGAAATCGGCGTAAAAAATGAACAGCAGCTTTTACGGGAAGATAGCGAAAATGAACAGTTTACACCAAGATAACAATTTTTACTTAAAACAAGCTTTGCTTTAAAAGCATCCAGTGGAAAAAGAATTTTGCGTAAATATACATCTTTTTGCATAACTGGAGTTAATGGAAAATGACTTGTAATGTGAAAACAGCAATGCTTGTACATAGCCTGTTTTATTTTAAAAAGTATACAGCGGAATAAGTATTTTGCTTACATAGTTTCGTTCATTAAGCTTAGTGTTTACTACAAATGTATCCTTCAACGTCAACAGAAGGTTGCCGAGGTAAAACGAGGCGTAAATCAAATTTTACGTGACAAAGCAAACTTTCGTTTAAAAGGAGTTTGTTCAGTTAAAACATATTTGAGCAATGAAGATTTTAAACAAAAATAATGGTGCACAATAAGTTTCTCAAGGAACTGAACTGGAAAGGTAAAAATGAGCTCTTTCTCTATCAATTTTGGCGTAGTAATATCTTAACATGCCGTGTTAATTCCCAAAGTAAGTTGTTCGCGGAAGACATTTTAGTGTGAAATAAGCGTAAAAAGCGAATATCAGGGTTTTACGCGAAGTAAGGGAAAGTGAAACTTTTCCGCCATGATAGCGATTTTTAGTTTACAAGCTTTCTTTTAAGAACATCCAGTGGTATAAGAATTTTGCGTAAAAATACATCTTTTTGCGTAAGTGCAGTTATTGGGATAAGATTTGTAATGTGAAAACGGAGATGATTGTACGTAACGTGCCTTATTCTAAAAGGTATCGAGCAGAATACATAATTTGCGTATAAATACAGTTTTGTTTATTATACTTAGTTTACAATAAAGGTAGCCTTTATAGTCAAAAGCAGGTTGCCGAGGTAAAACTAGGTGAAAATGACATTATCACGTGACAAAACGAATTTTGCTTTAAAACCACAGCGTTTCGTGAAAACTAGCCTTTATCGTCAAGAGAAGGTAGACGAGCAAAAGAGAAGGGAATAGGCATGATGACGTGACAAAACGAACTTTCGTTTAAAAGGAGTTCGTTTAGTTTAAACATCTTTGAGCAATAAAGATTTTAAACAAAAATATTGGTGCACAGTTTCGCAAGGAACTAAACTGTAAAGGTAGAAATGAATTCTAGGTAGGCGAGCTTAAAGGAGGCGAAAAAGACATGATCACTCTGGTTTAAAACCAGTTTCGTTAAAACATCTTTCGGAATGAGAATTTTAAGCATAAATAATAGTGCAAAATCAATTTCTCAAGGAAATGAAATGTAAAGGTAAAAATGAGAGGTTTCTGTGACAAATTCGTTTCAAATATATCTTAACATGCCATTTTAATTCTCAGAGTAAATTTTTCGCGGAGAAGATGCTTTAGCGTGAAATCAGCATAATAAGCGAATGTCAGCTTTTTACGTGCAGTTAGCGAAAATGAACTTTTTAAGCCAAGACAGCGATTTTTGCTTAACACAATATTTGTTTTAAAAGCATCCAGTGGAAAAAGAATTTTGCGTAAATATACATCTTTTTGCATAACTGGAGTTAATGGAAAATGACTTGTAATGTGAAAACAGCAATGTTTGTACATAGCCTGTTTTATTTTAAAAAGTATACAGCGGAATAAGTATTTTGCTTACATAGTTTCGTTCATTAAGCTTAGTGTTTACTAAAAATGTATCCTTCAACGTCAAAAGAAGGTTGCCGACGTAAAACGAGGCGTAAATCACATTTTACGTGACAAAGCAAACTTTCGTTTAAAAGGAGTTTGTTCAGTTAAAACATATTTGAGCAATGAAGATTTTAAACAAAAATAATGGTGCACAATAAGTTTCTCAAGGAACTGAACTGGAAAGGTAAAAATGAGCTCTTTCTCTATCAATTTTGGCGTAGTAATATCTTAACATGCCGTGTTAATTCCCAAAGTAAGTTGTTCGCGGAAGACATTTTAATGTGAAATAAGCGTAAAGGTAAGAATGAGTTCTTTCTTTACAATTTGGGCGTAGTCATATCTTAACAGGCCATGTTATTTCTCAAAGTAAGTTGTTCGCGGAAAACAGGTTTTAGTGTGAAATCGGCGTAAAAAGCGAACAGCAGCTTTTACGCGAAGATAGCGAAAATGAACCGTTTACGCCAAGATAACAATTTTTACTTAAAACAAGCTTTGCTTTAAAAACATCCAGTGGCAAAAGGATTTAGCGTAAAAATACATATCTTTGCATAACTGGAATTTATCGAAAATGACTTTTAATGTGAAAACAGCGCCATTTATACGTAACTTGTTTTATTTTAAAAAGCATACAGCGGAATAAGTATTTTGCGTATACAGTTTCATTCATTAAGCTTAGTGTTTACTACAAATGTATCCTTTAAACGTAAAAAGAAGGTTGCCGAGGTAAAATGAGACGAAATTGACATTGTGACGTGATAAAACGAACTTTGGTTTATAATGAGAGCGCTTCTTAAAATCTAGCCTTTATCGTCAAAAGAAGGCAGGCGAGCTAAAAGGAGGCGAACAAGACGTGATTACGTGACAAATCTAACTTTGGTTTAAAAGGTGTTCGTTTCGTTAAAACCTCTTTCCGAATGAGAATTTTAAGCAAAAATAGTATTCCACAATCAATATCTCATGGAATGAACTGTAAAGGTAACAATGTGAGGTTTCTCTGCCAATTTCAGCTCAAATATATCTTAACATGGAATGTTAAAATTCAAAGTAAATTTTCCGCGGAAAAGAAGTTTTGGCGTGAAATCACATAATAAGGGAAAACCAGCATTTTACGTGAAGATAGCGAAATGAACATTTTATGCCAAGATAGCGATTTTTACTTAAAACAAGCTTTGCTTTAAAAGCATCCAGTGGAAAAAGAATTTTGCGTAAATATACATCTTTTTGCATAACTGGAGTTAATGGAAAATGACTTGTAATGTGAAAACAGCAATGTTTGTACATAGCCTGTTTTATTTTAAAAAGTATACAGCGCAATAAGCATTTTGCTTACATAGTTTCGTTCATTAAGCTTAGTGTTTACTACAAATGTATCCTTCAACGTCAAAAGAAGGTTGCCGACGTAAAACGGGTGTAAATCACATTTTACGTGACAAAGCAAACTTTCGTTTAAAAGGAGTTTGTTCAGTTAAAACATATTTGAGCAATGAAGATTTTAAACAAAAATAATGGTGCACAATAAGTTTCTCAAGGAACTGAACTGGAAAGGTAAACATGAGCTCTTTCTCTATCAATTTTGGCGTAGTAATATCTTAACATGCCGTGTTAATTCCCAAAGTAAGTTGTTCGCGGAAGACATTTTAGTGTGAAATAAGCGTAAAGGTAAGAATGAGTTCTTTCTTTACAATTTGGGCGTAGTCATATCTTAACAGGCCATGTTATTTCTCAAAGTAAGTTGTTCGCGGAAAACAGGTTTTAGTGTGAAATCGGCGTAAAAAGCGAACAGCAGCTTTTACGCGAAGATAGCAAAAATGAACCGTTTACGCCAAGATAACAATTTTTACTTAAAACAAGCTTTGCTTTAAAAACATCCAGTGGCAAAAGGATTTAGCGTAAAAATACATATCTTTGCATAACTGGAATTTATCGAAAATGACTTTTAATGTGAAAACAGCGCCATTTATACGTAACTTGTTTTATTTTAAAAAGCATACAGCGGAATAAGTATTTTGCGTATACAGTTTCATTCATTAAGCTTAGTGTTTACTACAAATGTATCCTTTAAACGTAAAAAGAAGGTTGCCGAGGTAAAATGAGACGAAATTGACATTGTGACGTGATAAAACGAACTTTGGTTTATAATGAGAGCGCTTCTTAAAATCTAGCCTTTATCGTCAAAAGAAGATAGGCGAGCTAAAAGGAGGCGAACAAGACGTGATTACGTGACAAATCTAACTTTGGTTTAAAAGGTGTTCGTTTCGTTAAAACCTCTTTCCGAATGAGAATTTTAAGCAAAAATAGTATTCCACAATCAATATCTCAAGGAATGAACTGTAAAGGTAACAATGTGAGGTTTCTCTGCCAATTTCAGCTTAAATATATCTTAACATGGAATGTTAAAATTCAAAGTAAATTTTACGCGGAAAAGAAGTTTTGGCGTGAAATCACATTATAAGGGAAAACCAGCATTTTACGTGAAGATAGCGAAATTAACATTTTATGCCAAGATAGCGATTTTTACTTAAAACAAGCTTTGCTTTAAAAAAGCATCCAGTGGAAAAAGAATTTTGCGTAAATATACATCTTTTTGCATAACTGGAGTTAATGGAAAATGACTTGTAATGTGAAAACAGCAATGTTTGTACATAGCCTGTTTTATTTTAAAAAGTATACAGCGGAATAAGTATTTTGCTTACATAGTTTCGTTCATTAAGCTTAGTGTTTACTACAAATGTATCCTTCAACGTCAACAGAAGGTTGCCGAGGTAAAACGAGGCGTAAATCAAATTTTACGTGACAAAGCAAACTTTCGTTTAAAAGGAGTTTGTTCAGTTAAAACATATTTGAGCAATGAAGATTTTAAACAAAAATAATGGTGCACAATAAGTTTCTCAAGGAACTGAACTGGAAATGTAAAAATGAGCTCTTTCTCTATCAATTTTGGCGTAGTAATATCTTAACATGCCGTGTTAATTCCCAAAGTAAGTTGTTCGCGGAAGACATTTTAGTGTGAAATAAGCGTAAAAAGCGAATATCAGGGTTTTACGCGAAGTAAGGGAAAGTGAAACTTTTCCGCCATGATAGCGATTTTTAGTTTACAAGCTTTCTTTTAAGAACATGCAGTGGTATAAGAATTTTGCGTAAAAATACATCTTTTTGCGTAAGTGCAGTTATTGGGATAAGATTTGTAATGTGAAAACGGAGATGATTGTACGTAACGTGCCTTATTCTAAAAGGTATCGAGCAGAATACATAATTTGCGTATAAATACAGTTTTGTTTATTATACTTAGTTTACAATAAAGGTAGCCTTTATAGTCAAAAGCAGGTTGCCGAGGTAAAACTAGGTGAAAATGACATTATCACGTGACAAAACGAATTTTGCTTTAAAACCACAGCGTTTCGTGAAAACTAGCCTTTATCGTCAAGAGAAGGTAGACGAGCAAAAAAGAAGGGAATAGGCATGATGACGTGACAAAACGAACTTTCGTTTAAAAGGAGTTCGTTTAGTTTAAACATCTTTGAGCAATAAAGATTTTAAACAAAAATATTGGTGCACAGTTTCGCAAGGAACTAAACTGTAAAGGTAGAAATGAATTCTAGGTAGGCGAGCTTCAAGGAGGCGAAAAAGACATGATCACTCTGGTTTAAAACCAGTTTCGTTAAAACATCTTTCGGAATGAGAATTTTAAGCATAAATAATAGTGCAAAATCAATTTCTCAAGGAAATGAAATGTAAAGGTAAAAATGAGAGGTTTCTGTGACAAATTCGTTTCAAATATATCTTAACATGCCATTTTAATTCTCAGAGTAAATTTTTCGCGGAGAAGATGCTTTAGCGTGAAATCAGCATAATAAGCGAATGTCAGCTTTTTACGTGCAGTTAGCGAAAATGAACTTTTTAAGCCAAGACAGCGATTTTTGCTTAACACAATATTTGTTTTAAAAGCATCCAGTGGAAAAAGAATTTTGCGTAAATATACATCTTTTTGCATAACTGGAGTTAATGGAAAATGACTTGTAATGTGAAAACAGCAATGTTTGTACATAGCCTGTTTTATTTTAAAAAGTATACAGCGGAATAAGTATTTTGCTTACATAGTTTCGTTCATTAAGCTTAGTGTTTACTAAAAATGTATCCTTCAACGTCAAAAGAAGGTTGCCGACGTAAAACGAGGCATAAATCACATTTTACGTGACAAAGCAAACTTTCGTTTAAAAGGAGTTTGTTCAGTTAAAACATATTTGAGCAATGAAGATTTTAAACAAAAATAATGGTGCACAATAAGTTTCTCAAGGAACTGAACTGGAAAGGTAAAAATGAGCTCTTTCTCTATCAATTTTGGCGTAGTAATATCTTAACATGCCGTGTTAATTCCCAAAGTAAGTTGTTCGCGGAAGACATTTTAATGTGAAATAAGAGTAAAGGTAAGAATGAGTTCTTTCTTTACAATTTGGGCGTAGTCATATCTTAACAGGCCATGTTATTTCTCAAAGTAAGTTGTTCGCGGAAAACAGGTTTTAGTGTGAAATCGGCGTAAAAAGCGAACAGCAGCTTTTACGCGAAGATAGCGAAAATGAACCGTTTACGCCAAGATAACAATTTTTACTTAAAACAAGCTTTGCTTTAAAAACATCCAGTGGCAAAAGGATTTAGCGTAAAAATACATATCTTTGCATAACTGGAATTTATCGAAAATGACTTTTAATGTGAAAACAGCGCCATTTATACGTAACTTGTTTTATTTTAAAAAGCATACAGCGGAATAAGTATTTTGCGTATACAGTTTCATTCATTAAGCTTAGTGTTTACTACAAATGTATCCTTTAAACGTAAAAAGAAGGTTGCCGAGGTAAAATGAGACGAAATTGACATTGTGACGTGATAAAACGAACTTTGGTTTATAATGAGAGCGCTTCTTAAAATCTAGCCTTTATCGTCAAAAGAAGGTAGGCGAGCTAAAAGGAGGCGAACAAGACGTGATTACGTGACAAATCTAACTTTGGTTTAAAAGGTGTTCGTTTCGTTAAAACCTCTTTCCGAATGAGAATTTTAAGCAAAAATAGTATTCCACAATCAATATCTCAAAGAATGAACTGTAAAGGTAACAATGTGAGGTTTCTCTGCCAATTTCAGCTCAAATATATCTTAACATGGAATGTTAAAATTCAAAGTAAATTTTCCGCGGAAAAGAAGTTTTGGCGTGAAATCACATAATAAGGGAAAACCAGCATTTTACATGAAGATAGCGAAATAAACATTTTATGCCAAGATAGCGATTTTTACTTAAAACAAGCTTTGCTTTAAAAGCATCCAGTGGAAAAAGAATTTTGCGTAAATATACATCTTTTTGCATAACTGGAGTTAATGGAAAATGACTTGTAATGTGAAAACAGCAATGTTTGTACATAGCCTGTTTTATTTTAAAAAGTATACAGCGGAATAAGTATTTTGCTTACATAGTTTCGTTCATTAAGCTTAGTGTTTACTACAAATGTATCCTTCAACGTCAACAGAAGGTTGCCGAGGTAAAACGAGGCGTATATCACATTTTACGTGACAAAGCAAACTTTCGTTTAAAAGGAGTTTGTTCAGTTAAAACATATTTGAGCAATGAAGATTTTAAACAAAAATAATGGTGCACAATAAGTTTCTCAAGGAACTGAACTGGAAAGGTAAAAATGAGCTCTTTCTCTATCAATTTTGGCGTAGTAATATCTTAACATGCCGTGTTAATTCCCAAAGTAAGTTGTTCGCGGAAGACATTTTAGTGTGAAATAAGCGTAAAAAGCGAATATCAGGGTTTTACGCGAAGTAAGGGAAAGTGAAACTTTTCCGCCATGATAGCGATTTTTAGTTTACAAGCTTTCTTTTAAGAACATCCAGTGGTATAAGAATTTTGCGTAAAAATACATCTTTTTGCGTAAGTGCAGTTATTGGGATAAGATTTGTAATGTGAAAACGGAGATGATTGTACGTAACGCGCCTTATTCTAAAAGGTATCGAGCAGAATACATAATTTGCGTATAAATACAGTTTTGTTTATTATACTTAGTTTACAATAAAGGTAGCCTTTATAGTCAAAAGCAAGTTGCCGAGGTAAAGCTAGGTGAAAATGACGTTATCACGTGACAAAACGAATTTTGCTTTAAAACCACAGCGTTTCGTGAAAACTAGCCTTTATCGTCAAGAGAAGGTAGACGAGCAAAAAAGAAGGGAATAGGCATGATGACGTGACAAAACGAACTTTCGTTTAAAAGGAGTTCGTTTAGTTTAAACATCTTTGAGCAATAAAGATTTTAAACAAAAATATTGGTGCACAGTTTCGCAAGGAACTAAACTGTAAAGGTAGAAATGAATTCTAGGTAGGCGAGCTTAAAGGAGGCGAAAAAGACATGATCACTCTGGTTTAAAACCAGTTTCGTTAAAACATCTTTCGGAATGAGAATTTTAAGCATAAATAATAGTGCAAAATCAATTTCTCAAGGAAATGAAATGTAAAGGTAAAAATGAGAGGTTTCTGTGACAAATTCGTTTCAAATATATCTTAACATGCCATTTTAATTCTCAGAGTAAATTTTTCGCGGAGAAGATGCTTTAGCGTGAAATCAGCATAATAAGCGAATGTCAGCTTTTTACGTGCAGTTAGCGAAAATGAACTTTTTAAGCCAAGACAGCGATTTTTGCTTAACACAATATTTGTTTTAAAAACATCCAGTGGAATAACGATTTTGCGTAAATGTACTTTTTTTCCAATACTGGAGTTATTGGAAAATGACTTGTAATGTGAAAACAGCGATGTTTGTACGTAACATGCATTATTTTAAAAAGTATCCAGCAGAACACGAATTTTGCGTATAAATACAGTTTTGCTCATTATACTTAGGTTACAACAAAAGTAGCCTTTATAGTCAAAAGAAGGTTGCCGGGGTAAAACGAGGCGTAAATCACATTTTTACGTGACGAAGCAAACTTTCGTTTAAAAGGAGTTTGTTCAGTTAAAACATATTTGAGCAATGAAGTTTTTAAACAAAAATAATGGTGCACAATAGGTTTCTCAAGGAACTGAACAGATAAGGTAAAAATGAGCTCTTTCTCTAACAATTTTGGCGTAGTAATATCTTAACATGCCGTGTTAATTGCCAAAGTAAGTTGTTCGCGGAAGACGTTGTTAAAGAATTCCACGCAAAAATTATCGTGGACGATAGGTTTCTGAAGGAAGTGTACTGTTAAGGTATAAATGTGTGTTTTGTTCTTTATATTAGGCGTCTCAGCCCTGTTAGTTCTCAAAGTTAGTTGTTTGCAGAAAAGACCCTTTAGCGGAAAAAGCGAAAATGAACTTTTTCGCGAAGATAGCGAAAATGAACTTTTTGGCGAAGATAGTGATTTTTATTTAAAACTAGTTTTGTTTTAGAAACACCCCGGGCAATCAGAATGTTTGCTTACAAATACATCATTTTGAATAATTGTAAATTACGGTCATTTTAAAAAGTAACCTGCGGAATAAGAATTTTGCGTATAAATACCGTTTTGTTCATCTAACAGCTTTTATCAGCTTTTATCAATAAAAGAAAGCTGACGAGGAAAAGCAGGAAAAACGACAGTGTTACGCAACAAAGAGAACTTTTGTTTAAAAGGACGGCATTTCGTCAAAACATTATTCCGAAGGTGAATTCCACGCAAAAATTATACTGGACGATAATTTTCTGAAGGAAATGTACTGTAAAGGTAGAAATGTGTGTTTTGTTTCACATATTAGGCGTAGTAGTAATTTAACATGCCATTTAACATTCCAACTAAATTTGAGATTTAACATGGTATGTTAGGTTACTATTAGGGAAAATGACTGTTAATGTGAAAACGGCGAAATTTGTAAGCAAGGAGTTTTATTTTATAAACTAACCTGCGGAATAAGAAATTTGCGTATAAATACAGGTTTGCTCATTAACAATTAAGAGCACAAGAAGTGTCGCTTTTGTCGTCCAAAGAAGGTCTACAAGGTAAAACGTAATGAAAATGACATTATAGCGCGATAAAACGAACTTCTGCTAAAAGGTTTCGTTAAAACACTTTGCGGAAGAGAATTCTACTCAAAAATTGTAGTGGACGATAAGTTTCTCAAGGAAAACGTAATGTAAAGGTAAAAATATGTGTTAGGCTGACATAATAGGCTTAATAATATCTTAACGTGCCATGGTAATTCTCAGAGTTAGTTGTTCGCGGAAAGGACCGTTTAGCGGAACAAGCGAAATTGAAATTTCTCGCGAAGGCTACAAATATCAACCTTTTGCGCGAAGATAGCAATTTTTATTTAAAACAAGCTTTCTTTTAAAAACATCCAGTGGAGTAAGAATGATGCGTACAGCTACATCTTTTGATAATTCTAGACTTAACGGAAAATGACTTTTAATGTGAAAAGGTCGGTCTTTGTAAGTAACGAGTTTTGTTTTAAAAAGTAAACGGCAAGAATAAGAATCTTTCGTATAAATAAAGTATTGTTCATGAACCGTGGAGATTACAAGAAGTGTAGCTTTTATCGTCAAAGATCGTCGTAAATCAAGACGGCATAATCATTATTGCGCGACAAGGGATCCTTTGTTTAAAGAGAGTGCACTTTTTTAAAACATCTTTGTGAAAGTGAATTTTTGCGCAAATATTATAATGGACGATAAATTTCTGAAGGAAATGTACAGTAAAGGTAAAAACGTGTGATTTCTTTGACATTTTAGGTGTAATAACATCCTAATTTGCCATGTTAATTCCCAACGTTAATTGTTCGCGGAAAAGACCTTTTTGCAGAAAAAGTGAAATTGGAAATTTTCGAGAAGATAGCGAAAATCACCTCGGTACGCGAAGTTAGCGATTTCTCTTTAAAACAAGCTTTGTCTTAAATGCAACCAGTGGAATAAGAGTGTTGCATACAAATTCATCTTCTTAGATAAGTAGAATATACAGAAAATGACTTTCAATGTGAAAACGGCACCCTTTGTAAGTAACGAGTTTTATTTTAAAAGTAACCTGCGGAAAAAGAATTTTGCGTATAAATACAGGTTTGCTCATTATCTTTGGAGATTACGCGATAAAACGACCTTTCGTTAAAAGCGAGCGAGTTTCGTTAAAACACTTTGCGAAAAAGAATTCTACTCAAAAATTATAGTGGAGGATAAGTTTCTCAAGGAAATGTATTGTAAAGGTAAAAATGTAAATCTTCTTCGTCATATTAGGCGTAATGATACCTTAACATGCCATGTTAATGCCAAAGTTAGTTGTTCGCGGAAAAGAGCTTTTAGGGGTAAAAGCGAGTATGAACTTTTTTCGCGAAGATAGCGAAAATCAACCTTTTAAAGCTATCCTGTGGAGTAAGTATTTTGCGTATAAATAGTTTTGTTAATTAACCATAGAGTTTACAAGAGGAGTAGCTGTTATCGTCAAAAGGAGGTTGACGAGTAAAACCAAACGAAAATGACATTATTGCGCGACATAAACAACTTTGTTTAAAACGAGAGCGTTTTGTTAACACATCTTTGTGGAAGAGATTTCTAAGCAAAAATTATAGTGGCCTATAAGTTTCTCAAGATGTACTCTAAAGGATTAAATGTGTGTTTTGTTTGACATATCAGGCATATTAATAACTTAACATGCTTACTATGAGATTTAACATGGTAGGTTAAAGAATTATTACGGAAAATGACTTTTAATGTGAAAGCTGAGATCTTTGTAAGTAACGAGATTTATTTTGAAAAGTAACCTGCGGAATGAGAAATTTGCATATAATTACAGCTTTGTTCATAAATCTTGGCGTTTACAAGAATTGTAGCATTTATCGTCAAAACAAAGTTGACGAGGGAAAACGAGACCAAAATGACATTATTGCTCGACAAAACGAACGCCTGCTTAAACGGACTGTTTTTCATTAAAACGTCTTTCTGGAAGAGAATTCTACGCAAATATTTAGTGAACAATTTGTTTCTCAAGGAAATGAACTGTAAAGGTAATAATTTGTTATGACATATTAGGCGTAACATGCCATGTTAATTGTCAAAGTTAGTTGTTCGTAGTAAAGACCTTTTAGCAGAAAAAGAGAAAATGAACCTTCTAGCGAAGAATACGAACATCAACTTTTTACGCGAAGGTAGAGATTTTTATTTAAAACAAGGTTTGTTTTAAAAACATCCAGTGGAATAAGAATTTGGCGTACAAATACATCTGTTTACACGAGTAGAACTTACGGAAAATGACTTTTAATGTGAAAACGGCGACCTTTGTAAGTAACGATCTTTTTTTAATGTATCCTGCGGAATCAGAATTTTGCGTATAAATAGTTTTGTTCATTAACCTTTTAGTTAACAAGAGGACTAGCTTTTATCGTAAAAAGAAGGTTGACGAGTTAAAACGAGACGAAAATAACATAATAGCGCGACAAAGGGAACTTTTGTTTAAAACGAATGCGTTTCGTTAAAACATCTTTATGGAAGAGAATTCTACGGCAAAATTATAGTGGACGATAAGTTTGTCAAGGAAGTGTAATGTAATGTTGAAAATGTGTGTTTAGTTAGACTTATTAGGAATAATAATAATAATACCTTAAGTAGTGGACTTCTGGGGATTCAAAAACACCTGCGTTAGCTGTTCTTGAAACCCCATGCTTGAAAATCGACGCGAAATCCGCCTGTCAAAATATCGAAAAGGTTGCGTGTTGGTTGTGTTAGAATCCCCATGTTAAAATATCGAAGGGTTGGTTGTGTAGTAACACGTGTGTCACGTGTTCATGAAATCCAAGACTTGAAAGTCGAGTAGAAATCTGTGTTTAAAAAAAAATATTGATGTGCCGTATTGGTTGTTTTGGAATCCCCATGTTAAAATATCGAAGGGGTGTTGTTCGTGTGCCCTCCACGAGCTTGACGACGCATCTCTCCCAACCCTGCAACGGCAATCGTGTCATTTTGTTTTATGTATGTGAAATGTAATTCTGTGTTTTAAAAAAAATATTGATGTGCTGTGTTGGTTGTTTTGAAATCCTCATGTTAAAATATGGAAGGGGTGTTGGTTGAATTGCATGAGGATTCCTGTGCCCCTCCAGGAGCTTGACGACGCATCTCTCCCAACCCTGCAACGGCAATCGTGTCATTTTGTTGTATGTATGTGAAATGTAATTAACTGATGAATGTAATTACTGAATGGATTTCAGTATTCTCACACACACACACACACACACACACACACACACACCGCTCCGTCCCCCCGGCCCTCCTGCAAATCGAATGGAAAAAATGTATTTATTCACGTAACTAATTATACATTTTTAATTAATTTATTTGTTTATTTAAGTATTTATTGAGTTATCCATTACAGTATTCATTTATTGGGCTCCTGAGGAATCTGACACTCTATGTGTGCTAAAAAGCGATCCTTTCCCTCTGTTCAAAATATAAATGCATATGCAGTGATATGTTAAGAAAGGCAAGTAAAGATTTAGCGAGAATGAATGTTTATTGCTACAGCTGTAGCCACCCCAACGTAAGAGCGAATCCATATAACTTACTTGGGGTGAAATATTACACACACACAATTAACGCAGCTGGATTCTAAAAATTCACTCGAGCGTAAAGGAGACAAGCCAACGAGATATCTATGCAATGAAATAAATAATGTAATAAGAATAATTGTAATGATATAAATCAGCTGAGTAGAAAGATGCCAAAACGTCGAAAAGCCATGCAAAGTCAGCTATAACAATGCCAGTGCTTCTTAAAACGTCTGTTAATCAAATAGGCGAATAACTACGAGAAAAAGGTTTCTAAATAAATCTAATAAAATGCAGTAATCGCTCGAGGCGTTAGACTTAACGAATTGAAGTTAAAAAAAGGATTCTAAAATAGGATTCGCAAAAATAAAACATTAAAACCAATTTTACCTAGAGATAATGACAGTAGTCCGCTAGGCTTAACGCGTCGAATATAGCATATATAAGTAACTAAGAATGCAAATACGAATTGGACAGTATCAAACTTTTAATAATACATCAAATGTTGTAAGACTATGCCTTCTCTGTCCCATCCTCGACGTTTTCAAAAGGCACCGCAGGTACGAACGTCGAACTGAAAACATGTATTTATTTAGGTACCTATTTATTAATTATCTGTTAATGTATTCAGTTATTGGGAGCCCGATGAATCATACTCCATGGAAATGTGTGGTAAAACCGAGCCATTCCCTCTGTTAAAAATAATGCGTATGCAGTGAAATGTTAGGAAAGGTAGGTACAGATTTATTGAGAATTAATGTTGTTCGCTGCAGCTAAAACCACCCCAACGGAAGAGAGAATCCGTATAACTTACTTGGGGTGAAAAAATTACGAACACGTGCGGGTAGGAATCAATTAACGCAGCTGGGTTCTAAAAATTCACTCGAGCGTAAAGGAGACAAGTAAACGAGATATCTATGCAAACGTAAATAATGTATTAAGGATAATTGTAATGATATCAATCAGCTGAGTAGAAGCATGCCAAAACGTTGAAAAGCTATGCAAAGTCAGCTATAATAATGTCAGTGCCTCTTAAAACGTCTGTACATCGATTTGGTGAATAACTACGAGAGACACGCTTCTGAATAAATCTGATACGAGAGACTAATCCGTTCGAGGCGTTAGGCTTACCGAATTGAAGCAAAATATAACTGGAAGGAATAAAAACATAAATTATCTAACGGTCACACTCAAACGGTCGTTCGGAATAATACAGTTGCAATTAAGTAGCAATACAAACTCGAAATACAGCTTGCAATAATTAAAATGCAATAAAAGGTTATACTCATATTATAGATGGCATTATAATATTAGTTTGCTGCAATACAAATTTGAAATATTGTTCAATGAGGTAATTACCATGAATGCACTAAGGTGAACAGTGGGTGTGACATATTCCACTTCATCCAAGCTAGCCAATCAGGGTACAGGTAGCAATATCGTAATAAAGGGTATAAACGACCAATCGCCACACGAGTGCGTGCGCAACGTAAAGGGGGTGGAAATTTTCTAAAGAGTATATATATACTTACAGTTAATAGCTATATATCTTATATTATTTAATTTTTAGTTAGTAGATACATAAGATGACAGGTTAAAACTCTACTCTAAGTTTAATAGTTTATAGCGAAAGAAGCAGAAGCATAAACTTAAGGATGTGTGCAAACAGGTTACAGCCAGAATGGAAATTTTGGGAGGGGGTGCTGAGGTAACAAAACAGTGAACCGAGCGAATAAAACAACACATCAGCAACTGAAACGTAGCAGACAGCATCAACATGAATGAAGGTAAGCATTATGCATATGTCTATGTACAGTAATTTCCACGTAATGAATCAAAGCGTTGAATAATATGCGTGATTTTATAATTCCAGAATCGATTCTTCATGATTTAAATCAGCTTGCGGAAGGTGGTTCCTATCTCCCGACGAAGAAGTTACGAGAGATTCGCCGAGATGTGCCACAAGCCATACACGATGTCAAAATCGTGAAGACGAGATACGGTGATAGAGTCGTACTTAAGCTCCAAGAATGCCAGGTTTTTTTGCCCGAGAGATTTAAGAAGATGACTGCAGCTCAAGTGGATACTGTGAATCAGGGTGGTTGGAGTTTCATGTATTCCGGTGAAGAAACTCTGGAAAATGGATTCAAGAAGCACAAATTAACTTTTTTAAACAGTCGGGAGTAACCAGTGAAGGTAAGACTTTACAAAGAAACTAAAATCGTGCTGCACTACTGCTATGGAGTGTCAATCTCTTGATGTTAAATATTTCAGTGTAAGTTAAAGTAATCAGCGTTAATCTGTTAATATTTGTGAATGGAATACCTAACGCATTAGTCATTCTATATAAAGGGCAAATCGATAAGAGTAATAATGCAAGCAAATTTAACGTTTTAAAAGTCATTAACGCATATCTGCAGCCAATCGACGGGAAGTTGAGGAATTCAGTTAACTAATTAAACAGCCAGTAGCCATATACAAATGAACGTATTGTGATGATACATTATGTATAACGTTTTTTTTTTTCACGGAAACAAGTTACGTGTATAATCTTATTTCTTTTCCAGAAAACATGTTACGTAAGTCAGGATAAAATGTCAATAAAAGACAGAGGTGCAATTTAAAAAAAAATCCATTTTAGGGAATACAGTACTCCGTATGTTCTAAATCTTTGTTATTCAAAAGATACAGTTATCATTTAATTCCACTGCAAATAACATGCAACTTATTTCTTTTAAGGAAAACATGTTATGTAAATCAAATTCAAAGTTCAGCAATGTTAATAAAGTAATCATTTTAAAGCTTAAAAATATAGCATTGCCATGAGTGTTCAAATGTTTATTATTTTAAAAGTGTAATTATTCGTGTTTTCTGACATGCTTAATCCATAATTTCAGGAGGTGTAACGAGTCGCAAGAGACCGGGCATGCAAGATATTCATGCAAGTAGTGCAAAGCAGGCGAAACGCAACGACAAAAGATTGGAATGCATTACTGTAGAATCAGCGTTCCAACACATGATCTTCACATATACCATAAAAAATTCTATACACGAGCTAGATCCATCAACGTTCTTGAACTTGTGCAAACCCGTTGTTACCAATGAAATCTAGAAGGCCATAAGAACTTACAAATCAGGAATTAAATTAGCCGGTGCTTTAACATGTCAATATATAATAACTTCACCCGATAATGAAACAGCTGAATCGATTAATTTTAACAGTAAGATGGATGCTATATTGCAATCCACAAACAAATCTGAATGGTATGAAATTAAACTGAAACAGCCTATAATCGCTCATCTAGAAAGTTTTGAAACAAAAGCCAGTTCGAAAGCGCCTTACAGGATAGATTCGCTAACTTTATACGCATGTCAGTACGATCCGTTAAACGCAGGTTGCTTTAAGCCGCTGCCATCGTGGATAAAATCAAAGAGAGCTGTCGTGAATATTCCGAATACTGACTTTAAATGTTTTGCATATTGTATGCTGGCAGCAAAATATCCAGCTCGCCAGAACAGGCATAGAGCTAGCACGTACAGTAAATATGATATATATCGCGAATTCAATTTTAAAGGAATAAACTTCCCCGTCGCTCTTCATGACATTGAATTATTCGAAAAGCAAAATCATGATATCTCGGTGAACATATACGGGTTAGAGAGAGAATCCATTATCATCTTATATCAGACGAGGGAGCAAAAGATAAACCATGTGAATCTTCTAATGATCAATTCGCATTATTCTCTCATTACCGATATGTCGCGTCTAGTAAGTAAGCAGATATCCAAACATAAAAGTAAAAAATTTGTGTGTCAATCTTATAATGCATGGTTTTCGACTGAAGTTATTCTGAAGAAACATAAACTGAGATGTATGAAATGTCAAATTATTAGCATGCCTCGCGAAGGAATAAATGATGTTATCGAGTTTCAGGCTTACTCAAAATGCGTTAAAGTCCCTTTTGTGATATACGCTGATATCGAGACTATGTTAATAAAAGTGCCATCGTGTCAGCCCGATGCGATGCATACTTGGACACGTGATATGCACGTGCACGAGGCGATATCCGTTTCGTTGCACCTGGTCTGCAGTTATGACGAGACACTAACAAAATTCAAAATATTTAGAGGTTCGCATGCAGTTGAAGAGTTTCTTAGAGAATTAACTGGGATTGCCGAGGATGTGCTTAAGATATACGGTGATGTGACAGAGATGCATATGAGTGATGAGGATGAATTAAATTTCAGAAATGCAGTCCAGTGTCACGTATGCAAAAAGGATTTCGATTCTGACTCGATTAAGGTGCGTTATATATAGGGGCTGCTCATAAATCATGTAGGCTCAATAGAAAAACGCCAAACTTTATCCCGATATTTTTTCATTGCCTATCAAAGTATGATTCGCATTTCATAGTAAAAAAGTTATCGTATGTAACTCATTACATGTATTTCGCAAACATCGGAGAATTATCTGTCATTTAGTAAAAGATACACATATAATGGTAAATCAATATTCCTCAGATTTCTTGATAGCTACCGCTTTCTGGATTCTAAACTGAGCGATCTTTCTGATATGCTAGAACCTCAAGATTTTCGGTACACAAATAAGATGTACGTTGATCCTAAGCAACGTTTGTTAATGCAACGGAAAGGTATTTTCCCATATACATATTTAGATTGCAAGGAAAAATGACATGATTCCAAATAAGAGTGTTTTGATAATATAAGCAATGATGATTACATGCACGCATGCGCGGTATGGAGAGAATTTGGTATACAAAATCTCGGTGAATACTCTGATCTTTATCTCAAGACGGATACGATCTTATTAACAGACATCTATGAAAAATTCCGAAGTTTAAGTATCGATATGTATGGCTTAGATCCTTGTCATTACTATACAGCTCCTGGCCTGTCATATGACGCAATGTTACGAACGAGCCGCGTGCAAATATCGCTGATTACCGATCAAAATATGCTGGAATTTTTCGAATCTGCGGTATCTGCACTGTATCAAAACGTTATTCCAAAGCAAATAATAAATACATATCTGCTTACAATGAAGCGGAATCGATTAAATACCTATCATACATGGATTGCAACGGGCTTTACTCCCACTTTATGAGTGGGAACGCTTTACCGTATGCTCAATTGAGATGGTTAAACGATAACGAAATTAATTCTATAGATTTTTTGAGCATCAGACATGATTCAGATACAGGTTATGTTTTAGAAGTAGACCTGGAATATCCGGAGAACCTTCACGAGATGCATTACGACTTGCCATTATGTCCCCAGAGTGAGATAGCTCCGGGTGATAATTACAAAAAGTTACTTTCAACGTTGGATCATAAGGAAAAATATATATTACATTACAGACACTTGCAGCAGTGTGTAGAGCTCGGTTTGAAAATGAAGCGTATACATCGAGCAGTATCCTACAAACAATCCTTTTGGCTTAAGACGTACATTGATTTAAATGTTGCTAAACGTATTGAAGATAAAGCAAAATTCAGTCAAAATTTATGGAAGAAAATGAATAATTGCGTATATGGTAAATTTATTGAGAACGTCAGACGTTACAATTCCTTTCACCTAGCGAGCAATTGGAAACAGGCAAGAAAGTTAATATCACGACAGACATTCATACGATACGTAATTTTTGACGAGAACTTTATAGGACTCGAACTGGTAAGGGAAGAAATTAAGATGACGAAACCGATTTATATAGGACAGGCCATTCTAGATATTTCAAAACACTTGATGTATAATTTTTATTATAATATTTTGAAGAAACAGTTAAAAGATGTTATGTTGAATTATACGGATACCGATGCATTTCTGTTTGAAACCAGTAGTGACATTTATGAATTTATTAAATCTAATATACATCTCTTCGATACATCTAATTTTCCACTCGATAATGTGTACGGTATTCCGTTGATGAATAAAAAAGTCGCTGGTCTATTTAAAGATGAATTATCGGGTAAAGTTATGACAGAATACGTAGGTTTACGTTCAAAATTGTATTCATATCGATACGATGGCAAAACGGTCGAGAAATCTAATGGCGTTACGAGTGATGGCATGCGGTGCATAACGTTTGAGGATTATCTATCCTGTGTAAATGATATGACAGCCGTACGTCATGCTAAACAGACGTGCTTTAGAAGTTATAAGCACGTTGTTCGAACCATCGAGAGTAATAAAGTTGCTCTTAGAGAATTCGACACGAAGCGATTTATACAGAAAAATTCACATGAAACCTTGGCCTGGGGTCATCATTCTGTACCATTGCATAAGTAATCGTATAAAAAATATGTGAAAAAATCTTGTAAAAAAGTTGACAATGTATTTTAAAGCTAACAAAAACATGTGAAATAATTTGCTTTTTAATGATTTGACACAAATATTTAATTTTTCAACATGTGTACATGCAGCAGTGCAAGCGTGATTGAAGTAATACTTTTTGTGATTTGAGATAAATCTTTACACTTTTTAAAACTTATGTACATGAGTCACGATGTCATTTTAAACAAGTCTTGAAATACGTTGTCAAGTTTTGGTGCTCATTCATTGCTTTGAGTTGCTGATGGTATGTATAAATACTTTTGGAGGACTATAATCCCGCTTATGTATGGGGATATAATATGATATGTAATATGAGATTATTGCATCTCTAAATTCCTTAAAAGAGGTAACAATTAATTTTAAACTTATGTTTAAGGACTTTAACGTGTATAATACTTAATTTGTTTTATGTATACATGCATATTGGGATAAAGCTATAATTTGGACAGGTGTTTACAATTCTATTGATCCGTCGTTAATTTCTTTTTTTTTAAAAAAAGTAACAATTAATTTGAACTTAGATTTAAGGATTTTTCAAGTGTAAGACACTCAATTTGTGTTTATGGATGCACGCGCATTGAAACTTTTTAAAATGTAAGCATTATTAACCATTAACTTTACCGGATATTGATTGGATAATATTATAATTACGGTGCTGGGGGCGACATTTTCGCTAGTACGCATCTTTAAAATGTAAGCATCTATTTGAACTTGGATGTAAGGATTTTTAACATGTAAAAATACCTAATGTGTTTATGTATGCATGTGTACTGAAGCTCATTTTATAAAGAATGTGAGCATTATTCTCTATTAAATTGAAGTTAATTTAGGGAGTTTTAACCTGTTGTGGATGCATTATCTCTACAGGATTTATTTGGAATAAAAGTATGGTTTCTTGGGGTGGGTTACAATTCTGCTTATATATGTATGTTTTAAGAAAATATATACATTATTCACTATGAACTTTGAACTTAGGTGTAAGGAGTTTTAACCTGTTGTCGATGTATTATATATAGAGGATTTAGTTGGGATAAACATATAATTTTGGGGGGACTGCATTTCTGATTATGTTTTTAGGTATATTGAAATTCTTTTGAAAATTAAACATTAATTTGCACTAATGTTAAAGGAATTTAACATGTAAAACACTTTACTTTTATTTATATGCACATGTATTGAAGCTGTTTAAAACACAGTGTAAGCATTATTTTAAGAGGATTTAGTTGTGATGTTCTACTGAAAAATTTCTGTTTATATAGCCACGTATTTGGTTATATTTAAAAAATATAACCATTATGTTTAGAGGATTTAGCTGGAAAGGAATTATAAAATAAAAACACTAAATTTTTGGGAAAATATCTTGTGTATTTATTTATCAATAAAACATACATTCCTTTTTACACAATATCCTTAGCATCGATCCATTCCTTTGTAGGAAAACCCAGCCATTTAACGTACGCACGATTACCACGTCGGCGTATCACTCTCTCAACAAGGTATACATTAGGATGACGTGTTTTTAGTAGTTCGTGACCATAAAAACCGTCATGTATTTCATTTCCTTCTCCATCCCTGCCTGTAGACCTGTAAACCTGAGTATTCTGCAATATCTGCGAATAGGTGTCCAGATCCTCTTCGGTATATGATGAATTGAGCGGCGATCGCTTGAAGAGCAATTCGTACAATCCAGGACTTGCATCGTAGCTCTCTTGCCCTATCTGAATACCGTCATCGGTGAAATCGATAGTTTTATTCCCTAGTTTATATAGTCCATCTTCATACCGCACGCCGTAGGTGGCATCCATGTCGCTGGAGCTAGCGGTTCGAACCTTCTTCAGGTACTCTGCAAGTAGATCATCCTCCTCCTCCGCCGCATCCTCTTCTGCATCGTTAACGACTGGTTTTGACTTCTCACGATCCCTGTTGGCTGTAACCTTCAAGGGTTCGGTTACAGGCTGGAGAACCTCGGACATGACGCGGTGAGTTTCGAACTTGAGACCTTTCAGGGAGCGTAACTTTTCTCGTATTGCCCTACTGTGACGAGCGATTGATTGTTTGAGTCTTATACCTTCGGCATCCATATTGTACTGAATGTATAATTAACCTGCTGCAGATAATTTATATGAAATTATAATTTCTATACTTAACATGTGACCATCCTTGGCACGTTCCACTGGTGCTGTGGAAGTGAGTAAATCACCAGTTCGAATAGGGACAGGATACCTTTCAACTAATTTATCGTTTATTGCAAACATTGTGTCATGCGCCGTATGAGGGTGTATTGATGAAAGCATAGAACAAGAAATTACATTTCCATTTCCTGGAGACTTGTAGAATTCGAGACCCGAGGATAACGTATACCTTAACGAGGGACCTCTAAAGGGTCGTGTATGTAGTGAAATGATGAGCTGACCTTTCAGTTGTTGTAACATGCCGTTTACGATATGTCTCGTCTGTATTTTTATGTTGTCAATATCGTTCACTGCACTGGTTAAATTCTTATCCAGTTCCGTCTGTCACTCGGTTATATCTTTCACCGCCTTTTCCACTGCTGTAGATATAGTTTCGGCAACGGTTGTTATCGTTCTAGTTAAACCGGTTTGCAGTTCATTCTGTTTCTGTATATAGAACCGATTAACATATTTCATGGTTGCAGCATCGTTATCCTGTGCAGGATCGGCTATATCCTTCAATCGTTTCATTCGTAATGATAGATTAGCATCAGACTCTAGAATTGGCATCCTGGCATCTATATACTTTTTATTGATAACATCGTGATTGTCAATGGGATCCAATAGAACTTTCATCCTTATAGCATCCAGAATGACATTGTTATCCGAATCACGTTTAAATGCATATTTTGTTAAGTATTCCATTAGATGTTCATATTGGAGGTCGAGGGATTTTTGTATGTGATTCCTAAGCATAGCTTCAAACTGTCCCATGCGTTGATATGAAGCCTGTTCGCTGAAGATCTGCATTTGACCCTCGACATCACTCGTACACGCGTCCACATAGCTCTTAGTTGATGCGTCATCACTTTCCTCAGGATCGTGAACGTTGCGCAATCGCTTTCCCTTGAATTGATAATTTCCCGATCCATCTCTACTTATGGTATACCGGTTAATCACGCCCCGGGAGGGTATGACTCTCCGAGATCCGAACCTATCGATACTCATGACTACAATGAAGGATGCGCGTTATTTATTCACTCTGATAAAGATGTCGAAACCGTGACGGTAGCGTCCTTCGTTCAAAGGGAACTCGGGTACTATGACAACGAAAGGTCGCGAGTTCCATCCGTCATTACTGTCCCAAACTTGTTTACACATGTCCTTAAATTCCGCATATGTCATATCTGTGTTTACGTAATCATCATATATATGCTTTAAGTTGAGGTTATCCTGTCTGAAAAGCACGATCATATTTGCATTATCTCTAATTAAATGTTTAGGCACCTTCGCATATGACTGTGCTTAGTATACGGCATCGCCATTGCGATGTCTACCTATGCTGTAATATGACGCTATTTTTCCATGCTTCTCATTTCTGACATCATCGAATACGAATATGGAGTTTCCTCGGGCTTCGGATGGTTGAACCACCTTCTCGCCATCCTCGAACGTAAAACTCCAATATCGGGTATGGTTTTTAGCACCTTGAGCAAATACTGGTATTTCGGTTGGTGCAACGATTTTGAATATATGTAGAGATTCTCGAACCTAAGACCATTTTCATGGATGAGCAAGTTCAGTAGAACGTTCGTCTTTCCAGCATTCGAACTACCCAAGAGGAGTGCTCTGACGTTGCACGGGAAGAGCGCGCCGTGTCGTCCTTTGCGTATGTCGCTGTCGAAATCGAGCACCTGTATAGGCAACTTGCACTTTTGCTTCACTACTTCCATATCGCAACTAAACATATAAATCATAACGTTTGCTTTTTTATTTCATAGTAAGCCATGAACTCTGCAGGTGTAAAGAAGGGATCCGGAATCCTTAATTCACTAATTAATTCTCTTCCGTTTGAGGCTCATTTACCAGGGTACCGATTCTGTGGACCTGGAACGAAACTACATAAGCGTCTGCAGAGAGGCGATTCTCCCAGAAACGCTTTGGACTCAGCCTGCCTCGCTCACGATCTCGCTTACGCCACTCATCAGGACGCAGATTCGCGAGGTTTGGCCGATAAGGAACTCGTTGAAAAGGCTTGGAGTCGAGTAAAGTCTGCTGACGCATCTTTCGGCGAGCGACTTGCAGCCCGACTTGTAACAGCCATCATGAAGAGGAAAGTTGCCATGGGCGCTGGATTGCGTAAGCGACGCAAGAGGATCATACCGAGCCCTCGAGGCGGTTTTTTTACCTCTGATCCCGCTTTTGGCGGCTTTGGGCGCTGCAGGTAGCCTAGCCGGTGGCGCTGCTCAGATCGCCACGGCTGTGAATAAGAAACGTTCCGCGGAAAGACAGCTTGCAGAGTTGAGTCGTCACAATCAGAACATGGAGGGTTTAGCTAGGGGTAAAGGCCTTCGACGTAAGAAGCGCAAGGGCAAAGGATTGCATCTTCGTGCAAAAAACTCGGGGCGAGGCCTGTATTTATCCCGGAAACAGCCCTAAGTGCTGCAGAGATCGATGCCTATGCACGACGACTGCGCATTTCTCATTTTAGAGGTGTGTACATGATAGACAACTTACCTTCACGTCCTCGACATGTAGAAAGGATTATCGTAAATTTGGATATCTCGCGTAACCCGGGAACACATTGGGTTGCGATACGCAAGGATGGAGATGTTGCATTCTACTTTGATAGCTTCGGTAATCTAAGACCACCGAAACAGATTGAGTCCTACCTCGAGGGTGCTAAACTCATGTACAACACCAAGAGGTTTGAGAATTTTGGATCTGTGATTTGCGGTCATCTGTGCCTGCAGTTTCTCTTATAAAACGGATTTACCGACTTGAATGTTTGATCAAAATGAGTTACACAATCACCGTGAGCGGTTCGAATGCCAGCTTCTCTAGCTTTCTCAAGCCGCCTCTTCATCTGGATCCGAATGGACTTTACGAAATAGCTCTATTTAATTTCGAAACCTTTTATTCCATTCCTAATGTGGATGAGAGCAACAACTTATTCCATTTCACTCGTAATGCCAAGAACGAGAGTATCGAGATTCCTCCTGGAACATACGAATTAGATGATATCTCGCATTTTCTCAAGGGAGCCCTCGACATCGAAGACGAAGATAATTACGTGCTAATAATAATACCATGAAGTCTGAGATAAAATGTCCATATACTATCGACTTTACTCAAGACAGATCAATTGGCTATCTTCTCGGATTCAAAGCACAGCGTTTGATTCAACCGAACGTGATGACTGAGTCTGATGATTTGGTGAACATCTTCAAAGTTAGCATCATACGCATCGAGTGCAGCCTAGCCACGGGATCCTTCATTGACGTTAAACACGGTCATTCTCTGTACGAGTTTTTCCCGTCGGTTCCTCCGGTTTACCACATTTCGCAAGAACCATCTAGTCCTATATATCTACCAATCATCGATACGAATCTCATTGATCATCTCGACATTAGAGTGGTAGATCAGAACGGTGACGTGCTCGACTTCAGGAACGAAACCATAACCGTACGATTGCACATACGTCGCAATGGGAATAAATTTTAAGCATCGTTCCTATATTAAGAAGCCTCTTTCGAGATTGGGCTATACTCGCTCATTGACAGGGCGTCCGATCACGTCGTCTAATCGAAGGTTCCTCGAGGCTTTGGGATTCAAAGTGCTATAATGGATGTCCTCGATGTAACAGGAGTACCGACCTTTGATGATAAGATTAGTAAAGAGGAGGAGCACGTCTTCCTGCCATACAATACACCGGCTCTTGACGCGAAAGATGAAATTAGAATACCGTGTCAAGCAGAAGATTTGTACACTCTTCCTAGTAGAAGTGATCTCTACATAGAGGGCTCTCTCACCAAAACAAGTGGCGGACCCTCCTCCTCAAAGCTGACCAACAATGCCATGGCATTTCTGTTTGACGAAATTCGTCTAGATATGAACGGCATTACTATAGACAGAACCAGGAATCCGGGCATTTCTTCAACGATACGCAACTATGCATCTCTTAATGCACTGGAATCCGATCGAATGCAGAATGCCGGATGGACCTATCCGGGAGTTGACGTCGACATCGTGAATTCAAAGAATGGTGTCTTCAATGCTGTAGTTCCTCTTTCGATGCTGCTGGGCTTTGCAGACGATCACAGGGAGGTTATTCTCAATAGCAAATTTGAACTGGTTCTCATTAGATCTAAAGATTCTAATAATTGTATATCGGGCAACGTACCAGCTATTATTCAACTAACTAGATTCGAATGGAGGATGCCCGTTCTTCGACTTTCAGATGGAGAGAGAGTCGAAAAGCTTAAACTCGTCAAATCCGATAAGCCACTGCACGTAGCCTTTCGAACCTTGGACCTTCACACTCAACCTGCGGTACCGCAAACTAAGGCCTTCACCTGGAACATTGCAACTACAACGAAACTTGAGAAACCTCGCTTCGTCATAGTCGGTGCACAAACCGACAGACTGAATAAGCTCAGTAAGGATTGCTCACTCTTTGATCACTGCAACATCACCAATCTGAAGCTTTATCTCAACAGCGAGTGTTATCCTTATCACGATATTAACTTGGATTTTGGAAACTCTAAATTTGCATCTCTGTATGATCAGTATTCGAAATTTCAATCATCCTATTATGGAAAAGAAAATTACCCACTTTTGAAGAGAAGTGACTTTCTGAATTATGCACCGCTCTTTGTCATCGACTGCTCGCATCAGCCTGAGGAGACCGTGACCGGGGCCTTGAATGTGAGACTGCAAGTCCAAGCCTCATCTAACTTTCCTGCACAAACATCATTATATTGCCTGATTATTCATGATAAATTGTTCACCTATAAACCACTAACGCATGTTGTTCAATCTATCATATAAGGATGTAATTTTGTGGAAATAAAGAAAACGAAACTCAAATTTATGTTATCTTTTTATTGATTTTAACATACATTTCCTTAACCTTTTCCCTGTCACTCCTACTTTTTGCATCGTATGAACACATTGATTTATATATGTCATGTAACTGAAATAAGTTTCTTTCAATATATGGGATTAGGGGCGCCGGGGTAGCGCGGTGGTTTCGTTCGCGGCTCCCGTTCTAAGGGTCCCGAGTTCGATTCCCGGCTCTGGGGTTGGCGATTTTAAGTCGGCCCTATCCACGCCTTCACCTCTGTCTAGCACACGTGAAGTATCCCCTATGCCAAACGTGGTTCGGAGTCCACGGTGAAAGCTGTAGGTCCTCTCACCTCACCGCCATCTTCACTATCACCCTATCATCGGAGGTAATGGACACCGCCCTCTGGGTGCCTCCACCTGAGAAATGGGTCCGGTCATCACTTGGTGGGGTGAGGTTACCCCGAAGGCCAAGGTTGCCATGTGGGGAGTGTTAGTAACTAACTATATATGGGATTAGTCTCTTAAGTCCTCTTATGGCAATGCTATTTAGATTTATGCTGTATAAGTTTAAGCACGTATTCACAAACGTTACTTCATTCACTTTATTCATGCACAGTAATATATTGTACGCATATATTATACTCTCACTGTACGACACTTTTCGATGCTTACCATCTTTCAAGTAAGTTTCCATCACATCCATATTTTTCTTTATTATCAGCCAGTCTTTCTTTGTGGTGTATACAAAAGTTTCATCTGTAGCTCTGATATAGAGGGATGGGAGTTCATGGTATAAACCTATGTTCACACGGTGCCCGGAGTTGATGGGGATGTCGTCTACCATGAACACACTATTCGCCATCACTCTTTGTCACCTCTTCAGGAGCGGGGGCCATGGGTTCGAACATCATTATTATAAAGCTGTCCTTGTCGAAGATCCTCTTCTTCTTGAGCACCCTCGGCTTACAGCTCTTCTTCTCTGCTTTCTTGTCGGACCTGCGAACATGCACGGCTATGAGCATACGAATTATTACACGCTTTTATATTAAGTGTGACGTTTTCTTTTTACTCACTTTTCTTTATCTACTTCTTTGGACGGGCCGGCTTGTTTCTCGTCACGGATTGGAGGTGTTATGTCTTCACCTTCCAAGCTTCTGTAATTACACAATGAGAGAAATCTTTTTTACCCGTACACAAATCACTATAGCTCACTAATTTCCAGTGTTTTTTTTCACTTACCTGAGATATACCTTGCACTGCATCCCACACTTGCCGTATGAAGTGACTTTGTCATGATGTGCAGGATTCTTGCAGACGGTTTGAGTCTTTCCATCACACATTTCCTCGTGATGATCCATCCAGTGTTGCTGCATGCTCTCGTAATCTTGCAGATATTCCCAGAAGCTGATATCGCTCTCCACTCTAATTGTTTCGCTGCTCATCTTGCTGAGTGTTAGATGACAACTGACAGATGGAAGTGATCCATCGCGCACCCTCCCTGCAGTACATTGGTGCACTGCTATGGATTCATCTGCTCACGGAATCAGTTTGCATTCCTTATTGCGTCGTATCGGAGGGGAGGATCGGCGTTGCCACACATATCCATAGAGTGTTTGATTCTTACGGCTCCCAATAATAAAATCAATACTTACTGATTTAAATAACTACACTCGACGCGTTCCTTTTTGGAAATGTCGACAAAGGTGAAGGCGATTGACAATTCAGTCTTACAGCAGTCACATATAAATAACATGCATCACCCCTATTGCAGGAGTGCCGGGGTGACGGAGCGGTGTGTGTGTGTGTGTGTGTGTGTGTATGAGAATACTGAAATCCATTCACATTTTTTTTTCTTCAGTAATTACATTCATCAGTTAATTACATTTCACATACATACAACAAAATGACACGATTGCCGTTGCAGGGTTGGGAGAGATGCGTCGTCAAGCTTGTGGAGGGGCACACGAACGCGCACCAACACCCCTTCGATATTTTAACATGGGGATTCCAAAACAACCAATTCAGCACATCAATATTTTTTTAAACACAGATTTCTATTCGACTTTCAAGTCTCGGATTTCATGAACACGTGACACACGTGTTACTACACAACCAACCCTTCGATATTTTAACATGGGGATTCTAACACAACCTACACGCAACCTCTTCGATAGATTAGATTAGATTAGATTGATTTGCGTTCAGTAGGTTCACTTGTAGCCAGAAAAGGCTGTGAACATTGAACATGTCTAGAGGTATAAAGTTTAATAGCATATATATGTACAAAAGTTAACATAAGACACATGTTATAGTACACAGGCAATATGAACATCAATATGGAAAACAAAGCAGGGATAATCATATATGATACAAAGTGAAACACTTTCTAAACCAGCTTTCACTTGGCTTATGCCAGTACGTCTCAACCTTTTTGCAATGGATACCATTCTTGTTATTTATTAAATACATATAGATTAAAAATAAACTTTCAGCTTGCATCAAATATTTATAAGTAATGATTTGTCATTGGAATAGTTAAATACTACTTATAGAGCTACAGAAGCATTATCAGGATAATTTGTCATTCAGATAATCTTGTACAGAATAAAAAGATTTTGAGCAAAGGTACTCTCTAACAGCTTTTTTAAAAGCACCGAAATTATCAACTTTTTCTTTAAGAGCATTAGGAAGTGCGCCAAATATTTTGATAGTTTCATAATACACACCTTTCTGGAAGCAAGAAAGTTTAGCACTGGGATAATGGATATTATACTTTTGTCTAGTGTTTATTTTGTGAATTACATTATTTGTTGCAAATAAGGCACGATTGCATACAAAGAATTTTAGGATCGAGAATATATACATGCAAGGAAGCGTTAATATCTTCAATCTTGTAAAAAGATCTCTACAGGAGCATCTGGTGTGGGTGTTAGTAATGATTCTTATAACCCTCTTTTGCATAAGGAATATTTTTTTACTTTCTACTGAGTTGCCCCAAAATAATATTCCATACTCCATAATAGAGTTAAAGTATGCATAATTACCAATTTAAGTGTGTCAATAGAACTCACATTAACCAGCTCTCGGATAGCATAACAGGCAGAGCTAAGTTTAGGTAAGATATAATTTATGTGAGCTTTCCAATCTAAACATCTGTCCACTTGAAGGCCCAGAAATTTTATGCTGTCAATTTCTTCTAATAACATATCATTAATCCCGATTTCTATTTCAGTAAGTGATGTACTACAGGTTATAAATTTGACCACTTTTGTTTTGTCTAGATTCACAGATAATTTGTTTGCTTTAAACCAGCATGACATACAGTTCAAAACATAATTCATTTTAATTGTACACTCGTTTAAATTTGTACTGGTCACCAGGACACTAGTGTCATCAGCAAAAAGAACTGTACTTGCAATGTCCTTTATATACAGTGAGAGGTCATTTATATAGATAAGAATTGACAGGCGGATTTCGCGTCGATTTTCAAGCATGGGGTTTCAAGAACAGCTAACGCAGGTGTTCTTGAATCCCCAGAAGTCCACTACTACCTTAGTTGGCAAAGTTAAATCTCAAAGTTAGTGTTTCGCAGAAAATACCGTCTAACGGAAAAAGCGAAAATGAACTTTTTCGAGAAGATAGCGACATTCTACTTTTTACGCGAAGATAGCATTTTTTTTTTGAAAACGTATAGCGGAATAATAATTTTGCGTAGAAATACATCATTTTCAGTAATTAAAGTTTATGGAAAATGACCTTTATTGTGAACACAGCGATCTCAGTAAGTAACGAGTTTTATTTTAAAAAGTACCTACCCAGCTGAATAAGAATTTTGTGTACACATACAGTTTTGTTCATTAACCTTGGAGTTTACAAGTGGTGCAACTTTTATCGTCAAAAGAAGGTCGGCGAGGAAAAATGAAATGAAAATGACATTATTACGTGACTAAATGAACTGTGGTTTAAAACGAGTGCTTTTCCTTAAAACACTTTTCTGAATGAGAATTTAATGCCAATATTTAGTGAACAATTGGTGTCTCAAGGAAATGAACTGTAAAGCTAAATATGTGTTCTTTGTATGACATATTAGGCGTAATAATATCTTAACATGACATGTTAATTCTCAAGGTTAGTTGTTTGCGGAAAAGACCTTTTGGCGGAAAAAGCGAAAATAAACTTTTTCGGGAAGATAGCGAAAATCAACTTTTTATGCGAAGATAGCTATTTTCATTTAAAACAAGCTTTGTGTTAGAAACCACCACTAGAACAAGAATTTGGCGTACAAACAAACCTTTTTACATAACTAGAGTTTACGGAAAATGACTTTTCGTGTGAAAACGGTGATCTTTGTATGGAACGAGCTTTATTTTAAAAAGTATCCTGCGGAATAATAATTTTGCGTGCAAATACAGTTTTGTTCATTAACCTTGGAGGTTACAAGAAATGTAGCGTTTAAGGTCAAAAGAAGGTTGACGAGGTAAAAAGAGACCAAAATGACACTATTGAGCAACAAAACCAACGTTTGTTTAAAACGAGTGCGTTTCGTCAAAACATCCTTCTGAAAGAGATTTCGACGCAAAAATTATAGTGGACTATAAGCTTCTCAACGAAAAGTACTGTAAGGATAAAAATGTGTGTTTAGATTGACATATTAGGCGTAATAGTACCTTAACATGCCATGTAAATTCTCAAAGGTAGTTGTTCTCGGAAAAGACCTTTTAGCGGAAAAAACGAAAATGAACCTTTTCGGGAAGATAGCGATTTTTGTTTAAAACAACCTTTGTTTTAAAAACACACATTGGAATATGAATTTTGACTACAAATACACCTTTTTGCATACCTGGAGTTTACGGAGAATTACTTTTAATGTGAAAACGGCTATCTTTGTAAGTAACGAGTTTAATTTTAAAAAGTATCCTGCGGAATAAGAATTTTGCGACCAAATACAGTTTTGTTCATTATCGTTGGACTCTATAAGTAGTGTAGCTTATATCGGCAAAAGAAGGTTTACGAGGTAAAACGAGTCTAAAATGACATTATTATGTGACAAAACGAATGTTTGTTTAAAACGTGTGTTTCCTTAAAACATCTTTCTGAATGAGAATTTCATGTAAAATTTAAGTGGGCAATTATTTACCCAAGGAAATGAACTGTAAAGATAAAACCTTCCGATGTCAAAGATTGTATTCGAACCCTGGGCTAGATGGTGGCCGTCTTGGCTGCCAAATCCGCCATTTCATTCCCACGCAAGCCTACGTGACCAGGGATCCATGCACACAGCACACTAACGCCAGATGCGTGTAAAACGTGGAGGGCATCCTGTATCTGCTGCACAATAGTGTGGTAGTTGTACAGCTGCCGTAGGCTTTGAAGTGCACTGAGGGAATCACTCAGGATTAAGCAGTCCCCCAACTTTCGACGACGTACGTGTGAAATGGCCCGGTGTATTGCATACAGCTCTGCAGTAAAAGTGGAAGTGCATGTGTGGAATCCGAATGTATGTTTCGGTTCCACACACGTAAGCACCACCAAGGATATACCGAGGATATATATTTCACGTTATTAAATCATTACTTTGCCCGATATCAACATTCCTCCTAAGTCCATTTCTGTAAACGCGCTGGTGATAAACGAAGAAATTTGCATCAACGAAGCTCAGTATGTGATTTTTTACCCAACGAATACCAATGATACATATTTCGCGCTGATCAATAAAATTTCACTATGACTAAAATTCATCTAGGTCCAACTCCGAGCGAAAATTTTCTGTCCTGAGGCCGCGTTGTACATGGGAGGACAACCCCTCTTTGCGAAGTCTTTATAGTTTCTGAGGAAAACCAAGTGGGGTTGCACGTTTGGTGTTCTTACGAGGTTGCCAATGCATAAATTTCCCATTTTTGAAAAGGTAAATTTTGCGAAAGTGGAAATATTCAAGTACCTCAGGAGCTCGCCTGGGAACCATGCCGGCATTTGGGGCCTCGCTAAACGAGAGCCGGAAATTTCGCCTTGTAGGCTCGGCGCAACGCGCCAGTGAACGACCAGGAAATTTGCAAGAACGACTCTTGGGATGAGTTTTTCCTTCTGAAGGAATGCCGAGGATATATATTTCACCTTATTAAATAATTACTTTGCCCGATATCAACATTCTTTCTGAGTCCAATTCGGTGCAAGCGCTAGTGAAAATCAAAGATATTTGCAAAAACGAAGCTTAGGATATGTTTTCTTGACCCAAGGACGCCAATGATGTATATTTCACATACCGAAAAGACATTTCGCTCTGAACAAACTTTTCCAATTTCTACTCCGAGCAAAAGTGTTTTGTCCTGAGCGCGCATTGTACATGGGAGGACGCCCCTCTCGGCGAAATCCTTAGAGTTTCTGAGGAAACCCAAGTGAGGATGCAATTTGGTGTTGTTACGAGTTTGCCAATGCATGAATTTACCATTTTTGAAGGTAATTTTTTTGCGAAAATGAAAACTTTTAAAGTACCCGGAAGTTCACCTCAGAACGATGCCAGCTTTTGAGGCCCCGCCGCTCGAGGGCCGCAAAGGTCGCCTTTCGGCTCGGTGCAACGCGCAAGTGAAAAACGGGAAAATTTGCAAAAATGACCCTTTAAAAGAATTTTTCCTTCTAAAAGAATGCCTGTGATTAATTTCATGATTTAAGATAACTACTTTGCCCGATATCGATGTTCTTTCTAAGTCCAATTCGGCGCACGCGCTAGTGAAGAACGAAGGAACCTGCAAAAACGAAGCTTAGGATGTGATTTCGTTACCAAAAGAACGCCAATGATGAACATTTCGCATATCTCAAAAATTAGTTCACTCTGAGCAACGTCCAACTTCGAGCGAAAATGTTCTGTCCTGAGGCCGCATTGTACATGGGAAAACAGCATCTCTCGGCGAAGCGTTACTGAAATTTGCGAAGTAGCCCAAGATTTTGCACCGGAAACATCCCGGCAATTGAGGCCTGGCCAACCTAGGGCCCAAAAAGGTGCAACGCGCTTGTGAAAATCGTGGAAATTTGCAAAATCGACTCTTGGTACGTATATTTCCTTCCAAAGGAATGCCAGTGACATATATGCCATGTTTTTACATAATTACTTTGGCCGATATCGACATTTCTCCTAAGTCCATTTCGGTTAACGCGCTGCTGATAAACGAAGAAATTTGCATAAACGAAGCTTTGGATGTGATGTTTTACCCAACGAATACCAATGATACATATTTCGCGCTGATCAATAAATTTCACTATGACTAAAATTCATCTAAGTCCAACTCCGAGCGAAAATTTTCTGTCCTGAGGCCGCGTTGTACATGGGAGAACAACCCTCTTTGCGAAGTCCTTATAGTTTCTGAGGAAAAGCAAGCGAGGTTGCACGTTTGGTGTTCTTACGAGGTTGTCAATGAAAGAATTTCCCATTTTTGAAAAGGTAAATTTTGCGAAGGTAAAATATTCAAGTTACCTTGGGAGCTTGCCTGGGAACCATGCCGGCAGTTGGGGCCTCGCCAACCGAGAGCCGGAAATTTCGCCTTGTAGGCTCGGCATAACGCCCTAGTGAACGACGAGGAAATTAGCATAAACGACTCTTGGGATGAGTTTTTCCTTCTGAAGGAATGCCGAGGATATACTGGGTGAGGCACCTAAAACTTGCACCGTAAATATTTCTGAAATGGTATGTGCTATTGATATGCGGTTTTCACGGAATTGAACTATAGGCAGGGGCTCGCATTTTCAAATGATACACAGATTTTTATAATTTTTAGAAAGTGTGTTTATGTACAAAGGCTACATTTTTTTAAATGGAACAATGCGTATTGACATTAAGAAAATAAAAGTAGAATAAATTGGAATGTCAATGGTGTTTTTTGCACGATTCTAATGTAAGTAGTTTACGAGAAATCGTCATTTGTAGAAAACGGGACAATGGCTAGGACAAACTAAAGAAAAACAAGTGAATGAAGAAAAATGAGGATTCTGACAAGTAAACAAAACTGTACCCTCAAAGCCTGTGTTCAAAATGAGCACCACCAGCTTCAGTACAAGCTTCCAGTCTAGTATGTAAAGATTGCTGTACACGTTCTAGCATTTCAGTGGAAATTTCAGCGCAGGCAGCAGTAATACGCCGTTTCATATCTTCTGGTGTAGTTGGTATGTCCTTGTAGACAGTGTCTTTCAGCTTCCCCCACAGAAAAAATATAAGGAGTCAAATCTGGTGAACGGGCCGGCCAAGGTACAGGTCCCCTTCGTCCAATCCACCGATTTTGAAACAATCCTTGAAGATAAGCTGTAGTAATTCGTGCACTATGGGCCGGACAGCCATCATGTTGATACCACAGATTCCTCCTAGTCTGAAGGGGAACGTCTTCTAACATCTGTGGAAGATCGTCTGTTAGGAGGTTGGGATACTTCTGTGAATTCAGTGTTCCTTCTATGAAAAAAGGGCCAATGATGTGATGGTTCACTATTCCACACCACACGTTCACACTCCATGGATGCTGACGTTCTACCTGACGCAGCCAACGAGGATTGTCAACAGACCAATAGTGCATATTTTTTAGATTTACTTGGCCATGATTAGTAAATGTTGCTTCATCAGTGAACAAGATACATGCAAATTTGGAGTATCATGTCTCAATGCCCATGTACAAAAGTTCCCACGATTCTCAAAACCATTGCCATGCAGCACTTGATGGAGAGAGATGTGATACGGATGGAACTTATGACGATGGAGGATGCGGATTACACTTCTTTGACTGATGCCGCTTCTTCGTGCGATTGCACGAGAACTAATGTGGGGATCTACTGCAACAGCAGCTAGAACATTAATTTCTCCTTGCTCTCCAGTTGCTCGTTTGTTTCTGGTGCGTTTTCTAGACGTTATACTACCACTGTCACGTAATTGGTTGAAGAGGTTCACAAATAATTGACGAGATGGTTGACGTCTATTCGGATATGTTTCCAAGTACACTGTACAAGAAAGAACTGCATTCTTTCTACATTCACCATAAACTATGAGCATATCTGCTTTTTCTGCATTGGTAAATACCATCTTCCAAGCACGTCCTACTGCTTCAACTATCACAAAATAACTGCCAGTGTAGACAAAACACATTGTAAACAAACATAACAACATCCTAGACTAGCAACTAAGCAATTGAATGGAACAAACAACTGACGGTGCGTTCAATTTTCAAATGACGATTTCTCGTAAACTACTTACATTAGAATCGTGCAAAAAACACCATTGACATTCTAATTTATTCTACTTTTATTTTCTTAATGTCAATACGCATTGTTCCAATCAAAAAGAATGTAACTTTTGTACATAAATACACTTTCTAAAAATTATAAAAATCTGTGTATCATTTGAAAATGCGAGCCCCTGCCTATAGTTCAATTCCGTGAAAACCGCATATCAATAGCACATACCATTTCAGAAATATTTACGGTGCAAGTTTTAGGTGACTCACCCTGTATTAGGTTAAAGATCTTTTTCCCATGCCAAAGATTGAGATTTTCATTCCAAATTAGAACAATGAGAGGATGTTTAACAGTGTAGCTTCATGTGACATGTAACATTTCTGTGGGTCACGCTAGAAACGTTATATCACCCTTAAAATGGTTAGCATTACAGAAATTGTGTACCAATATTACTCATAAATGGTGGCAAGTACATGTTGAGAACAGATGTACCACAGAATACATAAATACTGCGCAAATATTACTTTTACTTGTTATTTTTCTGAACCCATTTGTGTGTGCGTGCGTGCGTGCGTGTGTGTGTGTGTGTGTGTGTTAACAGGGAAGAGGATTTATAACCTATTATTTATTGTGAAGCTTTACTAATTTGAGATCAAGACACACTGAGCTTAGGTCCTAGCTACCTGATATTGTGCATGTTTTAAGAACAACTGGAATAATAGAAATAAAATTAAAAGTGCCATATAATGATGATGACACAATGGCATTTTAATCATTTCTTGCAATGCACAATTACACCTAAAAACTTGTATAGCTTTTTCAAATAAATTCTAATCCCATCAGATCTCTTCAATTAAGTGTAGTGTGTACAATGATATTGCATAGTGACTACTGCATTAAACAATATAGAACAAATTAGGTTTATGGAATCTCAGATCATACTTTTAATTTCTGTTAAAAGCTGTGACATTCTTGATCAATGATGTAGATATACACTGATGAGTAAGGTTAAGAGAACTTAATTCTTCAAAATACTTATCATTACAATTTAAAGAAAAAGTTTACAAAATTCATATCAAGCATCTCGCCCAAATATTTTAATTTAAGCCACCTAGATTATACGTAAACACAGATGATGCTAATTTTGCTATATCTGAAAATTCACAGCTTTTTCTCAGTAATTTAAACTGCATATTACTTACCTTACATGGACTTATATATGGCTTATATATTTTAAATTTAAAACTGCAAGTACAAACACAAAAACTAATACACCCTATCAACTGTCTAAAATAACTGCACTTTTCACTTTTCCTTGTTGGCCACAGTATTCCTCAAAGTTTTTGTTAAATTTTCCACTGATATGAAATGAAACTCAAACTTTCAGAAATATTTGATATCCCACATTAAATTGCTGTATATGCGGGAAAGAATGCTTTGTGCTACATTACTAAAGTTCCTGAAGATCACTGCACATCAACAAAACAAGTAACATACACAATATCCAGTAATCCTGCACTCTGATTTCTGCCATCGTATTCCTGGTAGCCTGAGATGATGGATGACCCCTGAAAGACAAAAAACAGAAAACCCATTATTGCAGTAATAAAGTGATAAGGTTAATGAAACTAATGCTTTCGTGTGAAAAACAACTTACCTTTTCCATTATAAGGTGCTACATTAATCTAGAGAATTTAACTATGCATGAATATGTATCAAGGCACATTTCAGGTTATGTCATATTGTGTGTGGGTGTGTGGGAGTGTGTGTGAGTGTGAGTGTGAGTCTGAGTCTGAGTGAGTGTTTGTGTGAGTGTGAGTGTGTGTGTGTGTGTGTGTGAGTGTGAGTATGTGTGTGCGTGCGTGCGTGTGTGTGTTAGCTATATTTGAAATGTAAAAATCGTGTTAGCAGTAAAGTTGGTATTCAAGTTCACCATCTTCCAAAGCTACTCTTTACTTGGAACATTTTTATATCATTTTAAATGTTTAACAATTTTAATAAAAATAAAATGTGTATAAGTAATCGTCTGGGAATGATCTCATAGTTAGTAAACATAAGAGATATACAAAATGTTGAGCTCGTTAAAGCACACAAGGAATGCCAATTACATTTTCTTTCCAACTGAAATACTTATTCTTTTATTAATGGGATTTAGTTATTCGTCTTATTAATTTATTTTCTTTGTGTCAGCCATATAAAGAGAGCGGAACTCAAGCTATCACATAGAGACCAGTTCATTGAATATGTCTCACCATTTTAATGTTACACTTTCAAGTAGTTTAACAAATGTGTATCCTGATTAATACGGAGATACAGGAATAACAATAGTTTGTTGAAGAGTAGAGAATATTATATGAGTACAACACCCTACATTTTCCTCGAAATATTATGATGTGTTTAAGTGTTTGTTAGTTTGTTAGTTTGTTTCGTCATTTCTGACATTGTAAGTTAATAGCTTTGATATCACTCAAAGATAAGCTGCTGTAGATATACAAAGTATACAGAAACCACTGCCACCTTATTTACTTGAATAAATTCATTCTCAAATTTAGATAACTACAAATAAACATGTCAGTGTCCCTTTTTTATTTAGCCCTTTCACATTTCATTACTCTTCTGTACATTTCATAAACAGTGGACCTGGCCGGCGACGGTGCACGAAGCGTATTCTATTGATTGATAATGCAGTAAATTACGTAACCGACTTGAGCGATACTTCTGATAACTGCCTATGCATCATAGATGGCAGAACTGCCATATTTATATACTTTGTGCCTGTAAATCAATAAATACAGTATTTTGTACCAAAGTATACAGAATACAGAAATTCAGTAGTTTCCAAGTAACAAATGTTATGATATTGGATAATTTTATTGTGAAATAATTTTTGTTTATTTTTGGATTCGCAAAAGAGGTAAAATGCTCTGTCTTAAGGGCTGTGATATCAAGTATAAGTCAGTGAACCGCGGCGATTCGGGGAGGGATGGTCTCTCGCTCGAGTTCTGGGGGCCGAACAGAGCGGACGTGCCGACTAGAACTTCTCCAGCCAGCGCATTGCCACAGCGGAAACGACCTTCGGGCAGTTTCCGTTTTTTTTTAACTACTAAGGATAGAAGGTGAAAGTTAGGAAGGAAGTTTGAGAGGCTTTGTGGGATCCCGCTAAAAGCACTCCCGTCAGCAGAGGCTAAGTTGCGGAGCTGGCCATCAACGGCGAGCGGGTAGACAATGATTGCCAGGCGTCGAACATGACCATAAGGCCCTGAACGAGGCGCGTGGAGAGTAAAGGTGATAGTGGAGGAAGGTAGTTAAGGGTGAAGTGGTAGTCTTTATTGAATTTTAATAATGTAATTTCATGGGTGGGCATAATCTCCGGTAGTTATTTCCGGGAGGGTAGTTGTTGAGGCCATCAGGTGTGCGGTTGAGGTCGTGGTGGTCTCCAGATTTTGGGGAAGTGAGGCCTGATCCTCTGGGCGTTCTGTTCGTCGTGGTCGGCGATAATTTGCTCTGCAGTTTAGAGATCGTGAAGTCTTGCGTGGAGTCTGCTGTTCATTGCTGCTATTTTCGAGTGGAGCTGGTCCAGTCTATTGGTGATGTTAGGAGGTTCCGTCAGTTGGGAGGGTAGTGTGTCCGTGAGGTGTGACTCCACTCGGTGCATCTTTCGCCAGAATTGAAATGTTACTAAACAAAAACGGACAACGCTCACGCTACGATGCGGCACCAAAGGTGCCCAATCCCATTGGCCTACCTAAAGAAGCCTTCAAGGGTACCCGCTACCCAGGACTGCCACCATCAGTTCGAGTGCAACACAAAAGCTACGCGGAGGACCAGCATCCCACAAACAATCAGAACGCTACTAAACAACAAGTAAACGACCAGGCTCTAAAAGTGCAGGTAAACCATAATGCTCCTAAGAGTAACTTGGCTACCTCCAGAAACACTACAGAGAAACCTGCAAATAACACTGCCCTTGATAGCAACAAAACTGCTACTTGGCAAAGAACAGCACCACCAATAACCAGACAAGCGGCTTAGCAGAGGCTCACACCACCCACAAGTCAAGTCAACCACAGACAGCAACTGAGTGCTCCTATACCAGTCACTCAATTTCTCACCCTCATGGCCAAGATTCCTCTCCACTTGCAGGCTGACTTTGCAGCGGTCCTAGCAGATGCACTTGCGAGCAGACCAGCAAATATTCCCCCCTCCAACTATTTTGACGCACACAGTATTCTTCTTTATGAGTAAATATGGTGGGCAGTAAACATATAATTACCAACCTACTGGGCCTTAGAGTGTGTTCCTGGAACGCAAATGGCCTCAAAAACAAACTTAATGAAGTCATCAACTTCCTAAGCGTCAACAAGGTGCAAGTGTTCTTGGTGCAGGAAACACATCTCTCCAATCACCAAAAAGCAACTATCCCTGGGATGATATGCCACAGGAGTGACAGAGCTGAAGGATATTGTGGAACGGCAATCTATATTAGCCGTACAGTCGCTCACCACAGACTTCACATTCCACCTACTGGAGGACTCGAAGCCACTGGAATACAAGTGGCTACAAACAGAGGACCACTCAACTTATTCTCATTATACATCCCACCGGGTAGACCTATAATAGACCGGGAGTTGGATACTATCTTCTCTGGTGGTACCCCTACAATAGCTATGGGAGACCTAAACGCTAAGAACCCTCTTTGGAACTCCACTATAAGAAACCCGAGAGGTTCGGTCCTAGAGAGGTATCTAGAGCGGCATAACCTAGCGGCGCTCGCCCCACAATCACCCACCATAACCTACGGAGATCGCCGCCCACCTGACTGGCTAGATATAGCTATATTACAAAACGTCAGAGGTCATCCAAAGGTGATACCAATACCAGAATTATCTTCTGACCACTATCCCTTGCTTATCCTCTGTGAAGTCAGGGCAACTGCAAAAACTCCACCGAAAACTTCCAACCCTCGTCTCACGAACTGGAACAAATTCACGGAGTTAATGCAACAGCTACCAGCAGAACTTCGGCCTTGCAACACCACAAGGGAGGCAGATAACCTAGCGGAAGACATAACAACCACTATGGCTTCAGTTATGCTACAAGCCACCCCACCTCGCCGCACTGCAATCAGCACCCAGAAGCCCTTACCTTACCAGATAAGATGCCTCATTGCAGACAAAAATAAAGCAAGGAGACGTTACCAGAACTCCCGTAGTCCTCTGGATAAAAGAGAGTGGAACAGACTGCAGCACCTCCAGTTAGAACTTGCTGAATACAGCAACGAAGAGTGGGAACGGAGACTCAGCTCTCTCAATCCTGAAGACACATCTCTATGGCGGATGTCTAAAGCACTGCTTAGAATACCAACATCTGATCCTCCGCTAATCGATGGAGCAAGAGTAGCCACGTCGGCAAGAGAAATAGTCCAGTTGATGGCTGAACACCTAGACTCCACGTTCCATCCAGCAGCATCGCAAGATGAGCTATCGGACGAAATCGAAGCTGCGGTAGCAAATTATCTAAGAACTCCGCCAGCTGCTCAAGAAGTCAGTTTGACCTCCGTCATGGAAGTCAGGAGCATCATCCAATCTGTCCGGCCATACAAAGCTGCAGGTGCGGACAATCTTCCATATGCAGCGTTCAAAGCCCTACCTGCATCATGGATTTTGTTATTGGTTCATCTGTTCAACAGCTTGCTCAAACTAGCCCACTTTCCAGGAGCATGGAAAAAAGCTAGAATCATTACACTGCCTAAGCCTGGAAAGGACTTGAAAGAGCTAAATAGTCATAGGCCAATCAGTCTTCTCTCAGCTATCAGCAAGATATTTGAGAAAGTCCTCCAGCAGCGTCTACAGGCCTTGCTAGACCGTCACCAGGTCCTGCGACCAGAACAATTTGGTTTCCGGCGTCAGCACTCAACAACCCACCAGCTCCTCCGCATAGTTGACGAAGTGGTCAGAGCTTTTAACAACCGTCACTATGTTGCAGCCCTATTCCTGGACATTTCCAAAGCCTTCGACTCAGTGTGGCACGAAGGCCTTCTCCACCGTCTCATACACTACGACCTCCCTTCATATCTAATCCATCTTATCCATAGTTATCTAAAGAACCGATCTTTCGTCGTTGCCAGGGACGACTTCATCTCTCAACCTTACGCCATAAATGCAGGGGTACCCCAAGGCAGTGTTCTGGGGCCCTTGTTATTCCTTGCGTTCATTAATACTCTTCCAACCTATAGAGGCTGCAACTTATATTTGTTTTCAGACGATACAGCTCTGACGGCCTCTTCCAAACATCACATCTATGCGGTGAAGCGGGAACAGACATATGCTGATATGCTGTCCGCATCGTTCACTACCTGGCGCCTAAAGGTTAACGCCACCAAGTCACAGGCTATAACATTTTCCAGAAGGAATCTACAAGATGTGCCTAATCTCCGGCTAGCAGGAGAACAAGTGCCATGGTCCAACTCAGTGACATATCTAGGGGTCACCTTAGATATGAAGTTAACATGGAAGCCCCACATCACAGCACTGGTAAACAAAGTCAACAGAAGGATGGCAATGACGTACGCACTGTACAACAGAAAATCAACAATGGCGTTGAGGAACAAGATCCTCCTATACAAGCAGGTTCTGAGACCTGCACTTACATATGCCTGCCAAGTCTGGGGTATTGCCGCCAAATCACACCTGTACAAATTGCAAGTGTTACAAAACCGCTACCTCTGTACCGCAGCCCATGCCCACTGGTACATTCCCAACGATAGCATCCATTCTGATGTTAAATTTCCTAAATTGACAGACCATATCCTGCAACTTTCCCACAGCTTTTACGCTAAGCTTTCCGACAGCTTCAACCATCTAATCCGCGGCCTCGGGGAATACGACCTCGACTCCGGAGAAACGTATAAAAGACCCAGACTTGCGCTAGGATCGCCATAACCACGTAATTAACAATACCAAAACACAAAGAAAAAACACATTCACTGAACTAAACAAACAATCCCAAACAACTACACCACCATCTGACCACCATCCATTAACTGAATCCCCATCCCTATGCCAATAAGGGATCCAATCCCGGAATGGCAACAGTCGAAGGATCCTCCTTCGCGGAGGAGGAACCCCTTCAACGACCTCTATGCTGCTGCTGCCTGCACTTCAAGAACGGGAAGCCAGCATAAGGTAGCGGGTTGCCACTAACGGCCAAAGCCATCCGACACTTAGTATCGGGTAAGGCGCATTCTGGGAATCCAGGTGCCCGGTCCTATTAGTGGCACGCTTCTCAGCCCCTGCTACCTTTAGGTGAGGGCTCACGTTTGTGTGTTTGTTGTGCAGTGCTTTTAGTACCTGTCTGACCCTAGTCAGCTATTCCACTAGCGATGGAACCTATCCCATCCATTAGCTCTGCTCCCGAGGGGCTAGCCAACTCGGCCGCAACGGCCTTAACCAGCACCTCTACTGGTGCTACCAGGAAGAGAAAACCTCGCCAACAACGCCGCGGCGGAGAAGGCAAGGTAGTACTTCTCGAAACTACCAACCAGGGCGACTCACGCGCGCCAGTTCATCGTTTAGCTGAAAACTCGGGGTCTGACTCCGAGGTCGAGTGTGCCAGTGTTCGCACCTCCTTTTCTTGCCGTAGTGTTAGGACCACTACGTACTCCAGCTACTGCTCGACATACGAGGATGCCTCAGAGCACAGCTCGTCGGACATTTCCACGGATGGCGAGCAGGAGGGGGAGTTTCGTGAGGTTAAGTCACCGAAGGCAAAGCGCGCTGAGAGACTGGCTGCAGAGGGCGTGCCCTCTGGCCGGTCCAGCCGTCGAACCCATGCCACTGCTGGCAGAGGTCAGAATGGTGGGGGTCAACGGAAACATGTTCCTCCGATAATTGTGGATGACTACTCCGGTGCTGTTGGCTTCCTAAAAGAAGTCATGCCGACCCTGGCGCAGACGTGCACAGTGCGGAGGAACAAAAGCCGCTATATCTTCCAGGCTAAAGCGGTGGAAGATTACAGCCTATTATTGCAGCAGCTCAAGAAAAGAGGGATTTCCCACTTCACCTTTGAGCTAGAGAAGGCCCGTGATGTCCTCCGGGTTATCCGCGGGTTGCCGGTGGATACATCAGTGGAACACATCAGGACAGATCTCGTCCGCCAGGGTATCACCCCCAGAGTGATAAAGCAGCTGACAAGGCCCGCTCCAGATCGCCAAGGAACTAAATCCCCCCTCCCACTGTTCCTTGTATTGGTGGAGCGAATCAGTGACCCGGAAATCAAGTTGGACGGAGTCACAACCATCTGCTACCTCCGGGTTCAGATGGAACCAGCAAAGGGCTCTGGCGGCCCCCCTCAATGTTACAGTTGCCTGCGGTTTAACCACTCCAGCAACTTCTGCCACCGTAACCCACGCTGCTTAAGGTGCGGTGGCACCCATACCAAAGATGTCTGTCCGCGTGCCATCACTGAGGTACCCACCTGCGCTAATTGCAAGGGTGACCACATTGCGTGCTACGGGGGCTGCCCGACTAGGAGGGCTGTGATAGCCTCTAGGAGGGCGCCAGCACCATCATCGACTAGGCAGAAAACTGCCCCCACTGTACCAGAGCAGCCTGCTGCTTCTGGTACAACTCAGAAAGCACGAGGTGTGCCTACCTTTGCGGAGGTGGTGCGCAAGCCTGCGGATTTGCCGACGGTATCACGGGAAAAACACACACGTCCACCTAAGGCTACAGAAACAGCCCCTAATACCACCCCCTCTGATAGAGCGCAGGGAAGACGCCCTGCCAGAGAGCAAGAGTCTGCTTCCGGGGCGTCGAGTGGGCGAGGTACTCCCAAACCCGATCGCCAGCTGAGGGACGGACGGGCTAATGGTAGGCCGGCGCCCAGGCACTCTTCTGCATCCCCCTCTCCCACCAAAGCTTCCACTTCAAAAGAAGTTTCTCCTCCCACCACACAGGCCTCGGAGATGCTGGGATGGTTGCAGGAGCTACTGCAGAACCACGGCCGGCGTCTCTGTGAACTGGTGGTAAGGTTTTTCGACACCACGGATTCTGCAGCCCGAATGGTCATTGCCATGGAGGCGCTTGCCTTGTTGTCCGCAGTAAGCCGCGCGAGCCAAGATGGCGGGTCGAACTAGGTCTCTGACCTCGTTCAGATTCGCATTCTGGAATGCGAGTGGCATGAATGGTCAACAAGATGAACATCTGCATTTCGCGAGGTCATTTGCTTTGGATATCTTGGTATCGGAAACAAATCTCCGACCTGAAATGTCCTTCCGGATTTCCGGCTTTCACTGCCTCAGGGTCAACCGTGTGGGCCGTCGCGGCGGCGGCATGGCGATCTTTGTGAGGAGGGGGGTTGTCTTTAAACCTGTCCAGCTTCCCGCTCTTCAAACTCTTGAAGCCGCTGCCGTCTGCGTGAATCTGGGCGGTTCCGAAGTCCTGATAGTGTCTGCATATCACCCTCCTAGCCAACAGTTCATTGCTAATGATTATCTCTCCATCCTCACCCTACATCCCAACGTCATTATGGCTGGGGATTTGAATGCTAAACACCCGCGTTGGCATTCGGGTCCCCGGATAGACGCAAGAGGCAGAGAAATCATCCGCATCATAGATGGAGATCCTCAATTGAGAGTTGAGGGTCCCTGGCAACCCACTCATTTCCCGCGAATTCAAGGCCGTCCTTCGGTCATTGACTTCGCAATCATCATTTTCCATTTCACTTATCACTCAATTCACAAAGCGCCTTACATTCCGACCACAACCCAGTTGTGGCCGAGGTCAACTTACGGGTTGTCAGTCATGAATTAACGGTTCAAAATCGTGAGGTCGATTGGGATTGCGTACGGGTCTGCTTAAATGACTCCATACCTCCTAACCCACACATTACAGACATACCGACCCTGGAGACGGCGATCTCCTCCTTCACCTGCATCGTAGGACGAACTGTTCGTAACCTCACCGTTCACACTCCAGCACCTCTACACCCTCACGTCATCCCGCTAGACATCCATCTACTCATTCGTCGCTCTTGGGCGGCTCGCAGACCCTATCAGCGACACCGCACCCGCCATAATCAGGTTCTGCTCGCGCGCTTGCGCTGAGAGGTTCGACTTCAACTACGCGAGCACCGTGTGCGCGCGTGGGAGGAGTTGATGTCTCGTGCTAATTTTGAGAATGGCGAGGCGTGGAGGCTTGCAAAAGGACTCCGGAATCGTGGAGGGGCGCCAAACACCCCCATCCAAGGCACCCAAAGCCTGGTGTATGAACCCCAAGCAAAAGCAAATGTGTTTGCCAACTACCTAGAGAGGACCATGAGGCCACGAGATGACCCCCAGGACCTATACTTCACTGGCCGCGTCAAGCGGGAGGTTCGTCAGTATCTTCGACGTCCTCTTGCTGAGGCGGACCGACTACCTGGCATTAGACCCAGTGAGCTCCAGGGCGCACTCCGGCGTCTAAATCCCAAAAAAGCGCCGGGACCTGATGGGTTGACACCTATCATGCTCCGCCATCTTCCATTCAAAGCCGTTCTTTTTCTTACTCGGGTTCTTAACATGTGTCTTGCCCTGGGCCACTTTCCACGGCAGTGGAGGGAGGCTCTGGTGATTTGCATTTTGAAGCCCGGTAAGAATCCGGAACTCCCCGCCAGTTACCGCAACATTAGCCTCCTGTCAGTCCTCTCGAAAGTTTTCGAGAGGCTTGTTTTAGCCCGCTTGTCGCCCCTACTGGGGGACATTCAAGCTATTCCTCCCCATCAGTTTGGTTTTCGTCCTGGGCACTCGAAATCACAGCAGCTCCTCCGTCTGGTGGAGGCCGCTGCCCTGGGTTTCCAGGAAAGGGCATTCACTGCGGCGGTATCTCTGGATGTCGAGAAGGCCTTCTATACCACCTGGCATGCAGGCCTCCTACATAAACTAATCACCCTGGGGCTTCCTGCACACATGATACACATTTTACACTCATTCCTCAGAAACAGACATTTCACAGTTACTGTGGCGGGAAAGCTATCTACCAGACGACCCATCAGAGGAGGTGTCCCCTAAGGCTCTGTCTTATCCCCTACACTCTTTAGCTTGTATGTGGCGGATCTCCCCACGGAGCTACACGTCAACATAGCCCAATATGCAGACGATGTGCTGCTATACAACACAGATAGAAACGCACGCAGAGCCTTCAACCCAATACAGCGACACCTAAGCCTCATTCATGATTGGTGTAGGCTTTGGCGATTGTCTATCAACCCAGAGAAAAGCCAAGCCATACTCTTCACTAAGCGTCACTTTCTCGCCAACCTCCCCGCCTTTAACTATTCTGGCAGAAGGATAGAGTGGACAAACTCTCTAAAGTACCTAGGTGTAAAGCTGGACAAGGGCCTAACTTTTCGGGGTCACATCCAGGAGGTAGCTCATCGGGCGTGCGGAGCTTCGGCTTCGTTATACCCCATGATGCGCTCAGGAATGCCGACACCCCTTAAGTTGCGCCTTTTTCAGGCTTTAATTCTTCCAATCATGCTTTATGCTTATGAGATCTGGGGCATGGCCGCAGGATCCAATCTGCGACAAATTCAGCGTGTACAAAATAGATGTCTTAGGGCCATCTATTCTGTTTGCTGGAGGTTTCCCGTGAGATACCTTCATGAAGCCTCATCTCTCAACTATGTGGAAGGTGTCATTAGGCGCCGGGCCACAAAACTCTACGCGAGCTTACCTCAACATCAGAGCGCCCTGGTTAGGTCTCTAGGGAACTATAGAACCACCGAGAGACGCTACAAGCTCTACCGGCTTCCCCGCATGGCATGCGGGCACACCCGGTAACAATAGAATTCTTATTTCAGCCTAAAATTATTACTGTTTGAATTTAATACGCTTTCTAAATTAAACTCTTCCTAAAATTATCACATCAGCGGTGCTAACATAGCGTTGCACCCGAGTTGGCTACCATGAGGAGCTACGGCTACCTCCCTTCTTTTCATCTACATTATCTTAAACCACCAACCTGCAAAACCCCACATTTCCTGTCATTAAGTGGTTAACTCCGTGTAGGACAGGTACACGAATGACACACATCGTGCTGACCCTCAGTCAGCCGCTAGCTGCTTGAATGAATGAATGAATGAATGAATTCGGGGAGGGAAACCGTCGACGCAGCATCATGGGGAAGAAGACGAAGAAGAGCTCTGCTGCAGCGAAGCGTCAGCCAGCAGAGCTGCTTCCGCCGCTGCCCTCTCCGACCAGCTCTCGGGTATCCACTCCAGCCTCACTACCGGTACCGGCAGGCGAGGGAGAGCCGTCCGCGAAACTTACCGGGCGACTCTGGGCCAGTCCCTCCCCAAGGAGGCCTCCCACATCACCAGACGCAGTCTCTCATCGCCAGCTGACACCGCCACACAGTTCCAGCAACACGCGCGCCACCCAAACGTGCCCCCAGAGGTCACCTCAGCAGCAACCTACGCCGCAGCAGAAGCCCCAGCTACGAGAACCACAACACCGCCACCCGCCGAGCAAGCTCGGCCGCCTCGAATTGCGTCCGTAGTCGTAACGGATGTGCCTCGTGACCTGCCGTGCAGGTTCATTCTCGCCGCCACCCAACAGCAGTGGCCCTCGGCCCTGAGGGCCAGCCGCATCACCTTAATAGGCCGCACTACATGCCTAGTCCGCCTGCAGCTTGAAGACGAAGCCGATATTAGCGCGGCCTTGAGGATGGGCCTGCCCTTGTTAGGGCAGTGTCTCAAAATTTAGGCAAGCCGCTCCAAGCGCCCAGCACCTTGCCGTCGATGCTGCAGGTACGGACATGAAGCCACCACTTGCACTGCAACCCCTCGGTGCCATTACTGTGGTGCCGCGACTCTCACCGGGGAATGCCAGCACCACGATATTCGACGCCGCCACCGGTACTGGCTACGGCCACTTTACAGGACAGGCGCAGTGCCCCGCTCGCCCACGCCAGGACTCGCTCATCACACCTCCAACGGCTCACTCCAAAGGTACAACCCACTGGAGCCCAGCACTGGACTGCCTCAAGGATGAAGTTCAGAAGGTCAACCGTCGGCTTCATTCCATCGAGGAGCAACTGGCAAACAGACGCGCCGCCGCCATCCAAGGGACTCCTACAGCCGAAGTTCAGGACGTCCACTCTGAGGTTCTGAACATTGGACTTCGCCTGGGGCACTTGGAGGACTCACTCGCCGCCAGCCACTCAAGACTCGACGTCACTTATGCCAGAGTAACTGACCTCGACGACAAACTCGTTACTTCACACCAGCAGACGACGGACAACCTCACATCACACCAAAAGCAAGCTACCTCCTCCTTTCGAACGCTTACTGACACCATTTCATCTCTGACCAAGCAACTACAAGACGCTATACAGGACGCCATCAACCAGAAGTTCAATGACTTACAGGAACACATCAGCCGCTCTTACTCTCAGACCAGGACGCACATAGACCGACTCAATCACAAGCTCCTTGAACTTCAAATCGCTGCTGCTCCTACACACCCCGACACCCTGCGCGAATACTTCTCTGAAGTATTCGCGCGTTTCGACCTCCTAACGACCGCTGTATGCACCGGCGCGCCATAGCCGGCGCTAAATTAAGCACCATTGGTGCGCAATGACCCTAAATGAATAAACGATACTAACCATCTAATCCCTCCTTCTATTCCCGGCGATCCATCCAGGGCCTCTCTAGTAATGGCTGGACCCCCGGACACTACCCTTTTGAGCTGCAACGTGCCCCTCTGGCACCTGCGCTCTTACCACCGTTACGAACGGGGATGCTTCCGTGGGACCCCGCCACTTCTCTCCCTTTACTCTCTGCTAAAGCCTCGTTTATAATAATAAAAAGAAGGTACGCCGATGGCCTTCTCCATCCGGAGCATGCTGGGCGCTGCGGTGGTGTTAGTTGCTGATGATGATCTCCTCATCATGCGACGGGGAAATTTGCTTTCAGACGTCGCTCTCGCCTCTCCGAGCAGCAAAACACACCGCCGCAGTGCCCTGCATGCTCAGGATGGAGAAGGACTTTGAAGTACCTCGCCAAATAGCTGCCCGGCTGCTAGTTCATCAATCGCCGCCAGACTACCCCGCTAGCTCGCAGGCCTCCTCGCCGTACCTCAATGCAGAGTAGGCTGAGCAGGAGCTGCTGGCGCATACGCCCTCCGGGAAGTTCTGAGCAGCCCCCAACATCCCCGACTTTGCTTTGCATAGCACATCCAGCGCACAGATTAATACCAGATTCTCAACTCCGTGTTTAAAACTGAAGACGCATAGGGCGCTCTTTCCTTAACCTTTAGACCCCGGCGACCTTGGCAACTACGGTTGGTAAGGCCGGTAATGTAGTAAGCTTCTATTCCATGAGAGCCAAGAGCGAGAACAAGTCCTCCGGGTGCTCCCGGACGGTGGGTAGAGCGCCACGGTACCTATCCATTGAGCGGATTTACCCGTGCGGTCTTAAAGAGTTTGTCGTTTCTCGTTGGATGTCGTTGACTGAAGGACCTGATTCGACCTCTGCTAGTGCTCTTGGCGGCGGGGTTAGCTTCCAAGGAGGCCAGTGCCCTGAACCGCCACGCTGTTGGCGGCCTGCGTTGCAGTGTCCGTCCAGCGTGGTGGGGCCAGGAGCGAGAGGTCGGGATGTTGGGGACCGTACAAAAAATAGCACTATTTCTTTAAAATGACAACAAAGCAGCTCTGTTAATGGTTACATTTAATAAGAATTTTAAAAGCTTAATAGCACATACATTATTTTCAGCACAAGTATACTAAAGTATATTCAGAGAAAAACCTGAAATTTGTGATCGATTCATATAAGATTAATAATGTCAAATTAGTACAGAAGTCAGTATTAGCAAATGGTGACATAAATTTCATAAATGGCACTATTTTATATACTTCTAATCACTTTGGTTGAATTAACATTCACAAGTGCAGAATAAATTATGGAAAATAATAATTACATTAAAGCTGTATCATTCATTTAAAATTGTCCTAAGCTTAACTCTGTCTTCACAACACAAGAATATTACAGCGTTGAATTTTTAAATGCTTCAATGGCATGCATATGCACAGTAATGAATGCTGAAGAGGAAAATGTGCAGTTTTAAAAATAAAATTTAATGCACAGTGTATCTTCCAATAAGAGATTATTTCATGTAGTTATCTGACTGTGAAATATAATTTGCTTAATGTGCAGAGCAATTGTTTGGATAAATGGCTTGCGTTAACTTGAAAAGACTTAAAGCAATGTACGTTATGCCTAAGATGGCAAATGGAGCCCTCTGCATAGTGTAAACCTCTCAGTCCATGACATACAACTGAATGTGTGTCAAATAAATAACTCAATGAAGGATTACACTATGAACTATTAATGCTGCTTGTAGTTTTAGTTAAGAAGTGAAAGTGATGGAACTGTGTGTTTGAATAGTTAATAGAAAATAATTTACTAATGTAATTTATTTGCTCACACATCTAACCATTATTTCTTTTGACAGTCCATAACTCCCTTATGTGTTCACTACAAAGAAACAAGAAGTGCATTATATAGCAAAATAATGTGCAGTTTTATCTACTTTTCAAAATTATTATGTGGCTTCGCATCACTGCATGTAACAAATGGCTCATATATTAGGTATTACATTTTTCCCATGCCAAAGATTGAGATTTTCATTCCAACTTAGAACAATGAGAGGATGTTTAACAGTGTAGTTTCATGTGACATGTAGCATTTCTGTGGGTCACGTTAGAATCGTTATATCACCCTTAAAATGGTTAGCGTTACAGAAATTGTGTACCAATATTACTCATAAATGGTGGCAAGTACATGTTGAGAACAGATGTGCCACAGAATACATAAATGCTGTTGTTATTTTTCTGAACCCATGTGTGTGCTGTGTGTGTGGTGTGTGTGTGTTGTGTGTGTGTGATGTGTGTGTGATGTGAGTGTGTGGGTGTGTGTGATGTGTGTGTGTTGTGTGTGTTGTGTGTGTGATGTGTGTGTGTTTCTGTGTGTGTGGTGTGAGTGAGGGTGTGGTGTGTGTGTGTTGTGTGTGTGGTGTGTGTGGTGTGTGTGGTGTGATGTGTGTGATGTGTGTGTGGTGTGAGTGGTGTGATGTGTGTGTGGTGTGTGTGTGGTGTGTGTGGTGTGTGGTGTGTGTGATGCTGTGTGTGGTGTGTGGTGTGTGTGATATGTGTATGGTTTGTGTGGTGTGTGGTGTGTGTGTGATGTATGTTTGTGGTGTGTGTGGTGTGAGTGATGTGTGTGTGGTGTGTGTGTGGTGTGTGTGGTGTGTGTGGTGTGTGTGGCGTGTGTGTGATGTGTGTGTGGTGTGTGTGTCGTGTGTGGTGTGTGTGATGTGTGTGTGGTGTGTGTGATGTGTGTGGTGTGTGTGGTGTGTGTGATGTGTGGTGTGTGTGATGTGTGTGTGGTGTGTGGTGTGTGTGATGTGTGTGTGGTGTGTGGTGTGTGTGATGTGTGTGTGGTGTGTGTGGTGTGTGCGTGTGTTGTGTGTGTGGTGTGTGTAATGTGTTTGTGGTGTGTGTGGTGTGTGTGATATGTTTGTGTGGTGTGTGTGGCGTGTGTGGCGTGTATGTGATGTGTGTGTGGTGTGTGGTGTGTGTGTGATGTGTGTGTGGTGTGTGTCGTGTGCGTGTGGTGTGTGTGAGGTGTGTGTGTTGTGTGTGTGGTGTGTGTTTGTGGTGTGTGTTGTGTGTGTGGTGTGTGTATGTGGTGTGTGTGGTGTGTGTGGTGTATGTGGTGTGTGTGTGTGGTTTGTGGTGTGTGTGATGTGTGTGGTGCGTGTGTGGTGTGTGTGATGTGTGTTTGTGTGTGTGGTGTGTAGTGTGTGTGAGGTGTGTGTGTTGTGTGTGTGGTGTGTGTTTGTGGTGTGTGTGGTGTGTGTGGTGTGTGTATGTGGTGTGTGTGGTGTGTGTGTGGTGTGTGTGATGTGTGTGATATGTGTGGTGTGTGTGGTGCATGTGATGTGTGTGGTGTGTGTGATGTGTGTGTGGTGTGTGTGATGTGTGTGTGTGGTGTTTGTGTGTGTGGTGTGTGTGTGGGGGTGATGTGTGTGTGTGGTGTGTGTGTGGTGTGTGTGGTGTGATATGTATGTGTGATGTGTGTGTGATGTGTGATGTGTGCGTGTGTGTGGTGTGGTGTGTGTGATAAGTGTGATGTGTGCGTGTGTGATGTGTGTGTGGTGCGTGTGTGTTTGTTGCGTGTGTGTGTTTGGTGCGTGTGTGTGATGTGTGGGTGTGTGTTTGGTGGGTGTGTGTGTCATGTGTGGGTGTGTGTGTTGTGTGCGTGTGTGTGTTGTGTGTGATGTGCGTGTGTGCGTGTGTGTGATGTGCCTGTGTGTGTGATGTGCGTGTGTGTGATGTGGTTGTGTGTGATGTGGGTGTGTGTGTTGTGGGTGTGTGTGTTGTGCGTGTGTGTGATATGCGTGTGTGTGATGTGCGAGTGTTTGTGTTGTGCGTGTATTTGTGTTGTGTGTGAGTGTCTTTGTGTTGTGCGTGTGCGTGTGTTTGTGTTGTGCGTGTGTTTTTGGGCGTGTGCGCGTGTTTATGTTGTGTGTGTGGTTGTGTTGTACGTGTGTGTGTTTGTGTTGTGCGTGTGCGTGTTTTTGTGTTGTGCGTGTGCGTGTTTTTGTGGTTGCGTGTTTTTGTGTTGTGCGTGTGTTTGTGCTGTGCGTGTGTTTGTGTTGTGCGTGTATTTGTGTTGTGCGTGTGAGTGTGTTTGTGTTGTGCGTGTGCGTGTGTTTGTGTTGTGCGTGTGTTTTTTGGGCGTGTGCGTGTGTTTATGTTGTGCGTGTGGTTGTGTTGACCGTGTGTTTGTGTTGTGCGTGTGTTTGTGTTGTGCGTGTGTTTGTGTTGTGCGTGTGTTTGTGTTGTGCGTGTGTGTTTGTGATGTGCGTGTGCGTGCTTTTGTGTTGTGCGTGTGTGTTTGTGTTGTGCGTGTGTGTGTTTGTGTTGTGCATGTGTGTGTTTGTGTTGTGCGTGTGTGTTTGTGTTGTGCGTGTGTGTGTCTGTGTTGTGCGTGTGTGTGTTTGTGTTGTACGTGTGTGTGTGTTTGTGTTGTGCGTGTGTGTGTTTGTGTTGTGCGTGTGTGTTTGTTTGTGTTGTGCGTGTGTGTGTTTGTGTTGTGCGTGTGTGTGTTTGTGTTGTGCGTGTGTGTTTGTGTTGTGCGTGTGTTTTTGTGTTCTGCGTGTGTGTTGTCCGTGTGTGTTGTGCGTGTGTGTGCGTGTGTGTGTCCGTGTGTGTGTGCGTTGTGCGTGTGCGCGTGCGTGTGTTGTGTGTTAACAAGGAAGAGGATTTATAACCTATTATTTATTGTGAAGCTTTACTAATTTGAGAATAAGCCACACTGTGGCTTATCAGCTAGCTGATATTGTGCAGGTTTTAAGAATAAATGGAATAATAGAAATAAAATTAAAAGTGGCATATAATGATGATGACACAATGACATTTTAATCATTTCTTGCAATGCACCTAAATACTTGTAAAGCTTTTTCAAATAAATTCTAATCCCATCAGATCTCTTCAAAGATGGTTATTCAGGTAAATAACTTAGTGTAATGTGTACAAAAATATTGGATAGTGACCACTGCATTAAACAATATAGAACAAATTAGGTTTATGGAATCTCAGATCATACTTTTAATTGCTGTTAAAAGCTGTGACATTCTTGATCAATGATGTAGATATACACTGATGAGTAAGGTTAAGAGAACTTAATTCTTCAAAATACTTATCATTGCAATTTAAAGAAAAAGTTTATAAAATTCATATCAAGCATCTCGCCCAAATATTTTAATTTAAGCCACCTAGATTATACGTAAACACAGATGATGCTAATTTTGGTATATCTGAAAATTCACAGCTATTTTTTCAGTGATTTAAACTGCATATTACTTACCTTACATGGACTTATATATGACTTATATATTTTAAATTTAAGACTGCAAGTACAAACACAAAAACTAATACACCCAATCAACTGTCTAAATTAACTGCACTTTTCACTTTTCCTTGTTGGCCACAGTATTCCTCAAAGTTTTTGTTAAATTTTCCACTGATATGAAATGAAACTCAAACTTTCAGAAATATTTGATATCCCACATTAAATTGCTGTATACGCGGGAAAGAATGCTTTGTGCTACATTACTAAAGTTCCTGAAGATCACCAAAACAAGAAACATACACAATATCCAATTATCCTGCACTCTGATTTCTGCCATCGTATTCCTGGTAGCCTGAGATGATGGATGACCCCTGAAAGACAAAAAACAGAAAACCCTTTATTGCAGTAATAAAGTAATAAGGTTAATGAAACTAATGCTTTTGTATGTAAAACAACACACTTTTTTTCATTATAAGGTGCTACATTAATCTAGAGAATTTAACTATGCATGAATATGTATTAAGGCACATTTCTGGTTATGTCATATTGTGTATGTGTGTGTGTGTGGGGGGGGTGGGGGTGGGGGGTGGGGGCGGTGGTGGGGGTGGGTGTGTGGGGGTGGGGCTTTTTTTATTCATTTATTATACAGCATATTCCATTACATAGTGAGCAATACTATATGCTTGTGTGCACAGTTACTTTAAACTTTGTTTTCACTATTGTATTACATATTATCACATTTCCTCGAGACTTACAATTCTATAAACTAATACAAGTATTTGCATCCCACTTGACTATTTACAGATTATCGAAGTTGATACTGTTTACAAATTTACTGAATCTTTTGGTGTGTTTTTGTATAAGTTCCTTTTTTTCTAGTGTCCAGCGTCCACCAGCCATTGTTATTGCTTTCTTTAGATTTTCCCTTTCTTTGTCTAACAGATTACACTGAGATTAAGTGGTCCGCAGTTTGTTCGTTTTGGTTGCACTTACACATTGGATTGTCACTTATTTTAAATCGGTGGTAGTACACTTTAGTTTTCCCGTGACCTGTTAACAATGACGTTAGATTTAATGTTAATTTTATTTTAGTTTTCATCCTTTCATTTATGTTGGGAAAATAGGATTTTGTAATTTCACCTTTTGATGTTTGTTGCCATTCCTGTTGCCATTTTTCCATACTTGAGCACTTTAGCCTGCTGATTACTTCACTTTTTAGTAATTTGTTGTAGGTTACTTCTAACACATTATCTTGTGCTGCCTCCTTTGCAAGTTGATCCGCTATTTCATTCCCATGATGTTCTACATGTGCCTTTATCCATCTTAGGTTAATCTTCCAATTCCTCTCTTGTAGCTTCCCAAGTCGATTCCGAATATTGTGTATTAATGCTTTGTGAATTTTAGGGTTATTGATGGAATCCAATGTTACTTTACTATCAGTGTATATTGTTACGGTTCTCTTTTCCTGTTTTATATCTTTTAATTCGTCAATGTGTTCTAGGGCTTTTATGATGGCTTGTTGTTCTGCCTGGTTGTTTGAGCAGTTATTGTCCAATTTATATTTCCTTTGGTGAGCAAGTTCAATATTGATGAATATAGCAACTCCTGATCCAACACCCCTCTCACTCTTGCTGCCATCTGTATATACTTCTAATGTGGATTCTGGTTTTCCTTCTCTGCCTTTGCTGAGTCTAATTGCTTTGGCAGGGTGTGGCCAATTCCTCAACTTTACATCATGATCTATAATCCAGCTCACATTCTCTTTTCCCTTCAAGATTCTATATAGTTGCACAGTTTCTTCTACTTTTATTATAATTGGCAACATTCCAACTATGACACAAACGGCTGCAGTGGAGGTAGTGCGAAAGGCCTTCGCCATTTTGATATTAATAAGTCTCTGGATTCTGATTAATTTGTGTGTGTGTGTGCGTGTGTGTGTGTGTGTTAGCTATATTTGAAATATAAAAATCGTGTTAGCAGTAAAGTTGGTATTCAAGTTCACCATCTTCCAAAGCTACTCTTTACTTGGAACATTTTTATATTGTCACCCAATTAGGGAAAGGGATGACCGGCGACCGCTCGAAGGACCCCGAGACAGCTGGGGCACGACCACTCATCAGTCTCTGTCACTAACTGAGGGGGAAGGTTGGAAGAAGTGTCGCTTGCGCTGCCGGCCCCTTCCCTCTCTTCCACGGCCATCTGGAACCTTCCTTTGGAAACCAGAGACTTCTAGAAAAACAGTGACATTCCTATAAAAAAGGGTTTCAGAGAGACAGTGAGTCAGTCAGTTCTTGGTGTAAGGACGCAGTCCTAGTGAGAAGACCGTACGTAATTACGAGTGCAATTGTAACGGACGAACTGGTGAATCGTAATTGTGTGCATTACGTAATTTTATGTAATTGGCAAGTGTTTAACTGTAAGTCGGTGGAAATAAAGAACATTTTTGAGTGGTGAAATTGGACTTTTCATTTCACGAACCCACAAAGTCACACTGGTGTCAGGAAGCGGGAAGATAACATCACCGAGCATTACAACCATGGACGCGGCATTGGAGAAAATTTTGGAGAAGATGATGGAAATGAAGGCGGAACTGACAGAAATGAAGACGGCAAATGAAAACCTCGCTGCAAAAACAGGAGCGGCAAAGGACAACATCACCGGGAAGATGGAAGAAATGAAGGCCGAATTAACAGCGAAGACGGAAACGGCTAACAACAACTTGGCCACGACAATGACCTCAAAGATGGCCGAACTGACCACGGAAATGAAGGTGGCGAACGAGGCTCTCGCCGCCAAATTTGAAGAACAGTTGGCCGGCGTGAGGGATGACGTGACGGAGCTGGGCAAGCGGATGGGCCAAGAGGACGAGCGCGTCAAGGACCTAGCGAGCCGCGTTAACGACCTGGAAGGGAAAGGCGACAGCAGCGTGAAGTCAGTGAACGCCATGGTGGAGGACGTCGTCGGCAGGAAGCTGAAGGATTTGAAGGCCGACTCGCCGGGACGCGACACAACATCTGCGCGCGTCAAACCTCCCAAGTATGACGGCGCGTCAACGTTTGAGGTCTTCCGCCGCCAGTTCGACACAGTGGCCAGGCACAACGGATGGTCACTGGAGGAGGAGGCCACACAGTTAATACCCAGCCTCCAGGGAAGAGCCGCGGAAGTCCTAAACGCGGTGCAGACGACGGCGGCGCCCAAGGACATCTGGGAAGCCCTGGAGGATCGCTTCGGGAACCACCGCTTAGCCGCAGCATACCGCAGCCAGCTAAAGGCAAGGTCACAGCAGCCGGGGGAGACGCTGCAGGAGTTCGCCATTGCGATCGAGCAGCTGGCTAGCAAGGCCTTGGTTGACCTGCCACTGGAGTTCGTATCCCGGGAAGCCGCCTACAATTTTGTGGACGGGGTACGGGACACAGAGATTCGTCAGCGCCTAATGCTCGGGGAATATAAAACCATTCACGAGGCGCTGACAGCGGCATTAAGGATGGAGGCGGCCAAAATAACATCCATCCCGACGTCGAGAACGAGGAGTGTCCGCTACGCCGGAGACAGAAGACCAGCTGAGGGACGCCGGCGAACAACTAGTGGCCTGTGTTGGGGGTGTGGACAGCCCGGACACCTGCAGAGAGACTGCCCACACCAGGAAGAGCAGCCGGAAAACGAGTAAGGGCCGTCGTGGAGAGGGGCACGTCGGCGCCATCAACACCATCCCCTCGAGTGACACTGCGCGCCGTCAGCCGACGTATGGATGACAGCCTCATCGCGGACGGTTGGATAAGAGGAAAGCCGTGCCGCGTGCTGGTGGACACCGGGGCGGCCGTGACCATCATCAGACCTGACGTGGCGAAGGGTTTGCCGACAAGGAAGCCAAGCCGGCCATACCAGCTTGTCACGGCATCGGGCGACACCTTGCCTGTGGAGAGGGAGGCCCTGCTGGAGCTGAACTTGGGACGGAGTGCCGTGCGTCTGTGGGTGTTCGTCGCGAAGGTGGCTGAGGAGGTGATCCTGGGACTGGATGCCCTCAGGAGCCACGAGGCGAATGTCGACGTCGGCAAGAAGGTCCTGCGGCTTAACGGAGAAGAGGTTATACTCCGTCAACCCGAAGAGCACCTTGGAATTTGCAGGGTCGTCTTGGACGAAGACGTGGTTGTCCCCGCGAGGAGCGAGGTGGTGGTGACGGCGCGACTGGAGGGCCAGAGAACCAGGAACATGATGCTGGACCAGAAGACGCCTGTAAACGAACTGTGTGTAGCCAGGGCATTGCTGCCGTGCCGAGAGGAGGTGCCCGTGAGACTGCTAAATCCTATGGACGCCGATCACGATGTCCAGGCCGGGACGGAGTTGGGAATGTGCGAGCCCGTGGTGAGCGTAACAGCTATCGACGAGACACAGGAGCCGACGCCGAAGCAACACCTGGGGCCCCGGCTAGAAGGCTTGGTGGAGAGGGCGGCCGACCACCTGACCACAGAACAGCTGGAGAAGGTTCGACAACTGCTAAGGCGGTATCAGCGCGTCTTCAGCCAAGGTGATAGTGACTACGGCCGCACGGACAAAGTGCTTCACCGCATCGACACCGGGGACGCCCGGCCTATTCGGAAACCACATAGACGCGTTCCGCTGGCGAAGCAAGGGGCGGTACGAGACATGCTGGAGGACATGAGATCCAGGAGAGTGATTGAAGAGTCTGACAGCCCTTGGTGTTCCCCTGTAGTCTTGGTGACAAAGAAGAACGGCGAGCTGCGCTTCTGCGTAGACTACAGAAAGTTGAACGCCGTCACCCGGAAGGACTGTTTTCCCTTACCCCGGATTGACGACACCCTGGACACGCTAGCTGGTGCACAGTGGTTCTCGACCCTGGACCTGAAGTCGGGCTACTGGCAGGTAGCTCTAGACCCGAGAGACAAGGAGAAGACTGCATTCTCGACGGGCCAAGGGCTCTGGCAGTTCACGGTTATGCCCTTTGGCCTCTGCAACGCACCAGCTACCTTCCAGCGCCTTATGGAGTCAGTGATGAGAGGGCTGACTTACGATGCCTGCCTGCTATACCTGGACGACATCATCATCGTCGGGAAGACTTTTGAAGATCACCTCGAGAACCTGAGTAAGGTGCTACAGAGACTGCAAGCGACCAACTTGAAGCTGAACGCGAAGAAGTGCCAGCTCTTCCGTAAGGAAGTTAACTACTTGGGCCACATAGTCTCGGCAACCGGAGTGGCCACAGACCCGGAGAAGACACAGGCTGTGAGAGATTGGCCTCGCCCAAAGGATAGGAAAGAGTTGCGCAGTTTCCTGGGGCTGTGCAGTTATTACCGCCGCTTCATAAAGGGGTTCTCCAACATCGCAAAACCCCTCACCCGCCTGACGGAGGAACACCGGCCTTATGTGTGGACAGAGGACGCCGAAAACGCTTTCCAGCACCTAAAGGAGACCCTGTGCAGTGCTCCAATTTTGGGTTTCCCACAACCGGGTGGCGCCTTCATTGTGGACACCGACGCCAGCGACCATTGCATTGGAGGTGTCCTGTCGCAGATCCAGGACGGCCATGAGCGGGTGATAGCCTATTACAGCAAGACGCTATCCAAGGCAGAGAAGAACTACTGCGTCACCCGACGGGAGTTACTGGCGGTAGTAAAGACATTGGAGCACTTCCACAAGTACCTGTACGGTCAGCCATTCCACCTGAGGACTCACCATTCTGCCCTAACCTGGCTATTGACCTTTAAGAACCTGGAAGGCCAGACAGCACGTTGGGTCCAGAGGCTGCAGGAGTACGACTTCACCTCGGAACATCGTAGAGGGAAGAGCCACGGTAACGCAGACGCCATGTCCCGAAGACCCTGTCCAGAAGAGTGCGGCCAGTGCACAAGAGTGGAAGAGAAGGAGCGTGCCGCAGCAGTCCGAGTAGTTGTGGCAGTGCCTGCTGAAGGCTGGGATAGCGCAGGCCTGAGGAGGGAGCAGCTGGCGGACGCAGACTTGGGACCACTCTTGAGGGAAGTGGAGGCAGGGATGAGACCAACCTGGGAGGACATCGCACCGAGGAGCGCCACCTACAAGTCGTACTGGGCCCAATGGGACTCGTTGAAGACCAGAGAGGGCGTGCTGTTCCGGGTATGGGAATCACCCGATGGGAAGACGCAGAGAGAGCAGTTGGTACTTCCCCGGAGTAAGGTCCCGGAAGTCCTGGAGGAAATGCACGCCGGTACTTCGGGAGGACACCTGGGAGCGAACCGAACGATTGACAAACTACGGCAGCGCTACTACTGGCTGAGACTCCGAGCAGATGCTGAGAGATGGTGCCGTCAGTGTCACGTGTGCGCGGCGAGTCGTGGCCCCCAGACTAGGAGCCGGGGTCGCATGCAGCAGTAAAACGTCGGAGCGCCATTCGAACGGATCGCCGTTGACATTGCTGGACCGTTCCCAGTTTCCGACCAAGGCAACAAGTACCTGATGGTGGTCGTGGACTATTTCACCAAGTGGCCGGAGTTGTATGCCATCCCAAACCAAGAGGCAAAGACAATCACAGACTGCCTCGTGGAGCAAGTGTTCTGTCGATTTGGGGTGCCGTTAGAGCTACAAGTGACCAGGGAACCAACTTTGAGTCCAACCTAATGAAGGAGGCACTACAAAGGCTTGGGGTGAACAAGACTCGCACTACGCCTCTACATCCCCAATCGGATGGCATGGTCGAAAGGTACATCAAGACCTTAGAGGAACACCTGAGGAAAGTCGTTGCCAGCCATTAGCGACACTGGGACGTCAAGGTGCCACTGTTCTTGCTGGCCTATCGCTCGTCTACACACGACACAACTGGGATGACGCCAGCCAGCTTGATGTTCGGCCGAGAGTTACGCCTCCCTTGTGACCTGGCTTTTGGAAGCCCTCCGGAAGCGAAACAGCCAGCGACCGAGTACGTGGAGAACTTGGTGGACCATCTCCACGACATGCACGAGATGGCTCGCCAGAACATCCAGAAGGCGAGCGACCGCATGAAGACCAGGTATGACAGGCAAGCCAACAGCCAAGGGTTCCAGCAAGGTGACCTGGTCTGGTTGTATCGTCCTACCCGGACCAAGGGACGCTGCCCGAAGCTCCAGCAGCCATGGCAAGGACCGTACCGGGTGGTGAAGAGGATTAACGACGTGGTCTACCGCATCCAGAAGGTTCCCCGAGGGAAGATGTTGGTGGTACACCTGGATCGTCTAGCCCGCTACAATGGTGCTGTTCGGGACGACCAGCTTTGAGGAGGGAGCAGTGTCACCCAATTAGGGAAAGGGATGACCGGCGACCGCTGGAAGGACCCCGAGACAGCTGGGGCACGCCCACTCATCAGTCTCTGTCACTAACTGAGGGGGAAGGTTGGAAGAAGTGTCGCTTGCGCTGCCGGCCCCTTCCCTCGCTTCCACGGCCATCTGGAACCTTCCTTTGGAAACCAGAGACTTCTAGAAAAACAGTGACATTCGTATAAAAGAGGGTTTCAGAGAGACAGTGAGTCAGTCAGTTCTTGGTGTAAGGACGCAGTCCTAGTGAGAAGACCGTACGTAATTACGAGTGCAATTGTAACGGACGAACTGGTGAATCGTAATTGTGTGCATTACGTAATTTTATGTAATTGGCAAGTGTTTAACTGTAAGTCGGTGGAAATAAAGAACATTTTTGAGTGGTGAAATTGGACTTTTCATTTCACGAACCCACAAAGTCACAATATCATTTTAAATGTTTAACAATTTTAATAAAAATAAAATGTATATAAGTAATTGTCTGGGAATGAGCTTATAGTTAGTAAACATAAGAGATGTACAAAATATTGAGCTCGTTACAGCACACAAGGAATGCCAATTACATTTTCTTTCCAACTGAAATACTTATTCATTTATTAATGGGATTTAGTTATTCGCCTTATTAATTCATTTTTCTTTGTGTCAGCCATATAAAGAGAGCAGAACTCAAGCCATCACATAGAGACCAGTTCATTGAATATGTCTCACCATTTTAATGTTACACTTTCAAGTAATTTAACAAATGTGTATCCTGATTAATACGGAGATACAGGAATAACAATAGTTTGTTGAAGAGTAGAGAATATTATATGAGTACAACACCCTACATTTTCCTCGAAATATTATGATGTGTTTAAGTGTTTGTTAGTTTGTTTCGTCATTTCTGACATTGTAAGTTAATAGCTTTGATATCACTCAAAGGTAAGCTGCTGTAGATATACAAAGTATACATAAACCACTGCCACCTTATTTACTTGAATAAATTCATTCTCAAATTTAGATAACTACAAATAAACATGTCAGCATCCCTTTTATTATGTAACCCTTTCACATTTCATTACTCTTCTGTACATTTCATAAACAGTGGACCTGGCCGGCGACGGTGCACGAAGCTTATTCTATTGATTGATAATGCAGTAAATTACGTAACCGACTGGAGCGATACTTCTGATAACTGCCTATGCATCATAGATGGCAGCACTGCCATTTATATACTTTGTGCCTGTAAATCAATAAATACAGTATTTTGTACCAAAGTATACAGAATACAGAAATTCAGTAGTTTCCAAGTAACAAATGTTGTGATATTGGATAATTTTATTGTGAAATAATTTTAGTTTATTTTTGGATTCGCAAAAGAGGTAAAATGCTCTGTCTTAAGGGCTGTGATATCAAGTATAAGTCAGTGAACCGCGGCGAGGTACGCCGGTGTCCTTCTGCATCCGGAGCACGCAGAGCGCTGCGGCGGTGTTAGTTGCTGATGATGATCTCATCATCGTGTGACGGGGAAATTTTCTTTCAGGGGTCGCTCTCGCCTCTCCGAGCAGCAAAACGCACCGCCGCAGCGCCCTGCATGCTCTGGATGGAGGACTTCGAGGTAACTCGCCAAATAGCTGCCCGCCTGCTAGTTCATCAATAGCCGCCAGACTACCCCGCTAGCTCGCGGGCCTCCTCGCCGTACCTCAATGCAGAGTAGGCTGCGCAGGAGCCGCTAGCGCATGCGCCCTCCGGGAAGATCTGGGCAGCCCCCAACATCCCCCACTTTGCTTTGCCTAGCACATCCAGCGCACAGATTAATACCAGATTCTCAACTCCGTGTTAAAAACTGAAGACGCATAGGGCGTTCTTTCCTTAACCTTTAGACGCCGGCGACCTTGGCAACTACGGCTGGTAAGGCCGGTAATGTAGTAAGCTTCTATTGCGACCGAGTTATGGTGCATTCGCTTCCCCTTCCCTTCGGCTCCCGTTTTCACTGACTGATAGAATCCAACTTCTTTCGAAATCACATCTGGCCGCACATGAATAGTTTACGCGCATTTCCGCTATCGCATATTAGCATAATACGCGTCAATTACGCTGAGGAAATATGCGGTAATTTATTCATCAGGGTGCGAGACGTGACTTCGAAAGAAGTTGTCCAATTTGTGAAAAAAATGTCAAGAATCCACTTTAACTTTCCCTGTTAAATATGCATAATTGACTTCCACAAAGCATTATATCTTTATTCCTGTTGCAAATTGATAATTTTGTCTTTAAAAACAATTAAAATTTTGAAAACGACAGAGTGAGATTACTTAAGATGCTGTTGAGATTATACAAGACATCTGTATACCCTTTCCCTCAAGCTTCTTAGTGTAATACTTAAAATAATGATAACTTAATACTAAAATAATGATTCTGTAGATACAGGAAAACAGGTAAGGTTACCATAACGTTATATGTAATGCAATTTCTTTGTACACAGAGTGCTGAAAAATTCCCTGGAATAACAGTGAGAAAAAAAAACCTAAAGAAATATGTGTATAAATTTGAAATGATAACAACTATGTACAAAAAAATAGCACTATTTCTTTAAAATGACAACAAAGCAGCTCTGTTAATGGTTACATTTAATAAGAATTTTAAAAGCTCAATAGCACATGCATTATTTTCAGCACAAGTATACTAAAGTATATTCAGAGAAACACCTGAAATTTGTGATCGATTCATATAAGATTAATAATGTCAAATTAGTACAGAAGTCAGTATTAGCAACTGGTGACATAAATTTCATAAATGGCACTATTTTATATACTTCTAATCACTATGGTTGAATTAACATTCACAAGTGCAGAATAAATTATGAAAAATAATAATTACATTAAAGCTGTATCATTCATTTAAAATTGTCCTAAGCTTAACTCTGTCTTCACAACACAAGAATATTACAGCGTTGAATTTTTAAATGCTTCAATGGCATGCATATGCACAGTAATGAATGCTGAAGAGGAAAATGTGCAGTTTTAAAAATAAAATTTAATGCACAGTGTATCTTCCAATAAGAGATTATTTCATGTAGTTATCTGACTGTGAAATATAATTTGCTTAATGTGCAGAGCAATTGTTTGGAAAAATGGCTTGCTTTAAATTGATAAGACTTTAAGCAATGTACGTTATGCCTAAGATGGCAAATGGAGCCCTCTGCATAGTGTAAACCTCTCAGTCCATGACATACAACTGAATCTGTGTCAAATAAATAACTCACTGAAGGATTACACTATGAACTATTAATGCTGCTTGTAGTTTTAGTTAAGAAGTGAAAGTGATGGAACTGTGTGTTTGAATAGTTAATAGAAAATAATTTAGTAATGTAATCTATTTGCTCACACATCTAACCATTATTTCTTTTGACAGTCCATAATTCCCTTATGTGTTCACTACAAAGAAACAAGAAGTGCATTATATAGCAAAATAATGTGCAGTTTTATCTACTTTTCAAAATTATTATGTGGCTTCGCATCACTGCATGTAACGAATGGCTCATATATTAGGTATTACATTTTTTCCCATGCCAGAGATTGAGATTTTCATTCCAAATTAGAACAATGAGAGGATGTTTAACAGTGTAGTTTCATGTGACATGTAACATTTCTGTGGGTCACGTTAGAAACGTCATATCACCCTTAAAATGGTTAGCATTACAGAAATTGTGTACCAATATTACTCATAAATGGTGGCAAGTACATGTTGAGAACAGATGTACCACAGAATACATAAATACTGTGCAAATATCACTTTTACTTGTTATTTTTCTGAATCCATGTGTGTGTGTGTGTGTGTGTGTGTGTGTGTGTGTGTGTCTGTGTCTGTGCCTGTGCCTGTGCGTGTGCGTGTGCGTGTGTGTGTGTGTGTGTTAACAAGGAAGAGGATTTATAACCTATTATTTATTGTGAAGCTTTACTAATTTGAGATCAAGCCACACTGTGTTTAGGTCCTAGCTAGCTGACATTGTTAAGGTTTTAAGAATAACTGGAATAATAGAAATAAAATTAAAAGTGGCATATAATGATGATGACACAATGACATTTTAATCATTTCTTGCAATGCACAATTACACTTGTAAAGCTTTTGCAAATAAATTCTAATCCCATCAGATCTCTTCAAAGATGGTTATTCAGGTATATAATTTAGTGTAGTGTGTACAATAATATTGGACAGTGACCACTGCATTAAACAATATAGAACAATGGAAATTAATTATTCTTTCACACTGGCCGTGTGTAGGCTAAATTAGAACAAATTAGGTTTATGGAATCTCAGATCATACTTTTAATTGCTGTTAAAAGCTGTGACATTCTTGATCAATGATGTAGATATACACCGATGAGTAAGGTTAAGAGAACTTAATTCTTCAAAATACTTATCATTGCAATTTAAAGAAAAAGTTCATAAAATTCATATCAAGCATCTCGCCCAAATATTTTAATTTAAGCCACCTAGATTATACGTAAACACAGATGATGCTAATTTTGGTATATCTGAAAATTCACAGCTATTTTTTCAGTGATTTAAACTGCATATTACTTACCTTACATGGACTTATATATTTTAAATTTAAAACTACAAGTACATACACAATAACTAATACACCCAATCAACTGTCTAAAATAACTTCACTTTTCACTTTTCTTTGTTGGCCACAGTATTCCTCAAAGTTTTTGTTAAATTTTCCACTGATATGAAATGAAACTCAAACTTTCAGAAATATTTGATATCCCACATTAAATTGCTGTATACGCGGGAAAGAATGCTTTGTGCTACATTACTAAAGTTCCTGAAGATCACTGCGCATCAACAAAACCAGAAACATACACAATATCCAATAATCCTGCACTCTGATTTCTGCCATCGTATTCCTGGTAGCCTTAGATGATGGATGACCCCTGAAGGACAAAAAACAGAAAATCTCATTATTGCAGTAATAAAGTAACAAGGTTAATGAAACTAATGCTTTGTATGTAAAAATCACACTTTTTCCATTATAAGGTGCTACATTAATCTAGAGAATTTAACTATGCATGAATATGTATTAAGGCACATTTCAGGTTATGTCATATTAATTGTCGGTATTTAGCTACATGCTAAATCTTACTTACCAATAGGTCTTTGTGAAAATCTATTCTTGTTCTTCCTGCTGCCCATACGTCCTCGTAGTTCTTTCAAATTTTTACAATTTCACAAATCGATGAAAATTGTATTCAGAACTTAATTTGGCTTGGCCTGCTTGCCGTTAAGGCTTTAATTCAAATATTTACAGGTTAGCCAATGTAGTGTCTTATATCGTACACTGAGCTCAAATAAGGTCGATAATAGGCCAATAATATTACGAAAATTACTTCATAAGTAGTAAAATAATACAATAGCTACTAAGTTTTGAACTAAGCAGAAGTTATTTTATACATTAGTTAGTATGCAACACGGCAGCCAAAATATTTATATTGGCGGCGTTGAATCCGGCGCATGCAGCGCTCAAAATGTACCTTTATACCCCGGGTGTTTCGCGAACCTTAAAGTGTCTCCTAGTTTCCTGAGTTAACAGGCCCAGCGAGTAACCAGGTATTATACCTATTTGCGAAACAATACATAATGGTAGATATATAAGGAGTACACCTCGATGTACTCCTCCCAAAAATAGACGATGAATGAAATGAAATGAATTCAGCCGATGTAGATATAAATTCGCACCTATAGTATTAAACGCAGAGTAATGAGAAAACTATGTGCTAAAACAGACTTCATTCAACATATACGATCTAAAGCAATGTCCTTTACAGTACATTATTATAGATCTAACAGTTATTTTTAATCCAATTTTACATTTGTGTTTGGGTTAGGCTAAGTGCTACCGTAACATTTAATGGATATTTTACAGTGATGTAGATAAACAGTTGTCCTACCCTCTAGTGGGAGATCAGAATAACTTGCCTACACTAGCGCCACACGTAACACATAATCAATAAGGAACAGTAGCAGCTATACATGATACGGTTATTGTTTCCAACATCTTATCAATAAGACTCCATTTCTTATGTTTCATTAAACGACCTGTCCGAATGTTTGAATCTGCATTAAAAAAGACTCCTGAAAAAATTACTTTACATTCATATTGCTAAGCAGTTCATAAAGTGCTCGCACAGTGGCGCAGCGCTCCCTATAATCAGTCTGCAGCATTATATTTGTACGTAACAATTGCCGCATCGAAGGCGTTCTCATCAAATTAAATCTCAGCTTACTAATTGGTTTTATTTTATAGTCAAACGAATGCTAAGATCAATATATGATTTCGATTTCTTTCTGCCAAAGCCACGGCGACTTGCTACATACAAATGAAACCATTCCCTGGTGGTGAAACTGAGTTTGGAATAACAGGCTGCCATTGTAATATATTGTTTTTATCGTACTATTGTTTCACTGTAAGCATTATCATTCATTATAATCGCTAAGCATTCAAGCGGCATAAACAGAATTTTCTCCCAAAATAAGGGCGTATATGTCAATGTGCGCGCGTTATTTGAACGGCAACTGGGGTATTGTAGGTTAGTTTGGGTATGTCACAGAGCCCACATTTGTATGTACAATTAAATACAAAGAGTGATGCAAGATTAAAATTATTAATCATTATATGCAATAAAAATTAACAGGAATTAAATAAACCAGATTTTGTGGGCAATCTTACCCTATGTACGTCCATTTCAGTACAGAAAGTAATTCTGAGGTTTTCTTGGGTGAAGCTCGCATACTGTGCCTTTTACATCACATTATATGTACAAACTTCTTTGATGAATTCCTCTTCTAGTTACAGTAGTTTTACCCATAACCTGACAACCTTTTGCTAATTTGACAGGCAACCAGAATTTTCATTTAATAACTGACAGTTTATTCGAATGCAATTTAAGCATTTCAAGGGTTTATGAAGATTACAGATTTGAATTTTTTGCTTTAAATGCTTGTATGTCAAATATGCAATGTTATTTAAATACACTATATGGCAAAGCATGGAAATATATTGATTTTTTTTTTTTTTTTTTTTTGTAATTTACGTTCTCCAATGTTAAGTTATATCTGATGGTGAATGAAATCGGTGAAATGATGCTCAAATGAGTACAGGGTCCATAAAGCTTAGATTTTTTACATTTGTCTTTAAAGGGTAAGGGAAAAAGAAACCTTATCAAGGTAACTCACCCTATCGCACGTACATGGCAAGGCAGTACACTCTACACAGATGCAATGACAGCAGCATGTCATACATTGGCAGGCGCGAGGGATCATATATAAAGTGATTGAATATTATAACAAGAACAAAGAAGAGGGAATCAAAATTCCATTGTGTCTAATAAAAAAACAGGTGGCTGTAATAGTAATTGCAGTGAACTCGGTCTACCTTCCAGAGATTCTTGATGATTCTAATAGTTACACCTTGGCTCCTCAAATAAGGCTTCCCTCCGACAGAACCTCAGATCTAAGGTATTCGAGTCATGTATTGGAAGAGTACCTTTTCCACCAGCAAATCTGTCATTTTCTCTTTAAAGTGGGCAGAAAAAGCATGGGTATTCAAATATGAACAGGCTGGTGAATGGTAACAATTGTTCAGAACAGGGTGTGGACTTGTCTGTAAGCTGAAGGAAAAACAAATGAAGGCTGCGTAAAGTTGTGTGCTATGTAACAAGCGCATAAGATGTATTGGAAGGAATGTTAAAACTGCACAGTTGTTTACACAAATATATGGCAAGACTGTGTATGTACACTGTTTGGAGGTAATCATGACTTCTGCACAGCAACGTGCCATACACTGACAGGTAGAAGAAATCATATATAAAGTGATCAAATTTTGACAAGAAGAAAAATGAGGGAATCAAAATTTGTGTTTCTCTTTTCTTTCAGTGTCAGTGTTATTAAACTAACATGATTATTATATTTCATTAGCAACTGCATTTAGAGTATCTAAATTATATACACATAAGTTTATATAGTTTAACATTCTGATGCATTTAAATAAAGTCATTTATATAATGGAAATGACCCACTTCTACAGACTGATCACACTTCAGAAAATTACAATTTTAATGACAAATGTGTAGTGAGAAGTAAAAAAAGATTTTTGTTAATGCCAGAGTTGTTTATAACTGAGAAGACTAAAATACAGATTATTATTATAGGGAAAAGATAGATTGTTGAAACAAAATGTACAACAGTTGATGATTTTTATACAATAATAGTGACAATAATAATGGGATGCTTTTCAGTGACAGCTTGGTTGATCAAACGTTTGACATTACTCTCTGCCAGTTGAAATTATTCTTGCTGTATGCATTGATTGTAGTAAAAATTACTTATATCATCACACACTTCCTATTGCTGCAGAATTTACTAAATAACAAATGTGTTCTGATTAATTTAATGGTTTTCTCTCATCTTTTTGCTATTATATAAATCACAGAAGATTGGGCTCTTTATGTTAATTTGGAAATTACTCCAATAAATGTTTACTTGGGTACACATTTAATTAATTTGCCATCTATATGTTGATCTTATTATGTACCTGTATTGTGTACACTAAATAATCACCTAACATTTCATATCAGACATGCACAACTCACAAGTGGTCCATTTGCATTGCTTTACTTACTATATGCCAAGTAACTAATATCTCACTCTTATAGTAAAAGATAACAAGAGACTGCGTACTCTGTCAATGAAGGCCAATATCATGCATGCTTTGCAAGTAGTTATTAGAAATATTTCAAGAACAAATCTTTCAGCACCACACACACACGCATGCAATGCACGTACGCATACACACACAGACACACACACACACACACACACACCCCACCCCCACAACCCCCCCCCCCCCACACACACACACACACACACACACACACACACACATGAGAGGTAAGACAAGTTTACCTACCATCCGGGGCTGCAACTTATATTTATTTGCAGACAACACAGCCATCTCCACGGCATCCACCAGACACCTCACAGCAGTTCACCGCACACAGCAGTATGCTGACATGCTTTCTGCTTGGTTTCTTATGTGGTTTCTTACTTGGAGACTTCAGTGAAATGCTTCAAAATCACAGGCTGTCACGTTCACTCATCGTCAACAACAAGATGTTACTGAGCTACGCCTGGCAGGAGCAGCAGTACACTGGACTTCTGAAGCTCAATATCTTGAAGTACAACTCGACATGCGCCTCACTTGGAAAACCCACATTACATCGGTCGTCTCCAGAGTCTCCAAAGGAATGTCAGTGCTATATTCCTTGTACAACAGAAAATCCCCTATGTCTCTGCGAAATAAACTTCTTATCTATAAACAGGTACTACGACCCGCCTTAACCTACGCCTGACAGTTATGGGGCGCTGCAGCCAAAAGCCATCTTCATAAGCTACAGGTCCTTCAGAATAGATACCTCCACATTGCAACAGCTGCTGAATGGTATATTCCAAACGCAAACTTCACTCTGACTTATCCTTTCCTAACTTGACAAACTACATCCTTGGCCTTTCCTAAAGGTTCTACGCCAGTCTTCCAGATAGTTTTAATCAACTTATTCGCGACCTCGGGGAGTACGACATTGACCCTGGGAACTCTTACCAACATCCCAGAACTGCACTAGCCACATAATAACATCTTATCATTGCTTATCAAAAACTCTCAATTATTCCTTCTATCTCCAATGTCTCTCTTTACATATATTCTTATTAAAAATAAAAAAATAAAAATAATAATAATAATAAAATAAAAAAAAATTACACAAACAAAACCCACTGTCTGACCACTGTCTTTATTCATAAAACCCTCACTATGCCAGTTAGGGATAATGTCCCGGGATGGCTATAAGTCGAAGGCCTCTCCTCTTCGGAACAGGGTATACCTTCAACAACACCTTTGCGCTGTGTGAAGACAAGTTTACATTAATTCTATACACTCCATTTAAATAGATAATACCTTTAAATGCTATTTTTATAGGATGTGACTGAAAATAGCTGCTAAGTAAACAAGTGTGTTGTGTAACAATATAGCTATACAATGCCTTCCTTCATTGTTCCAATTTCAGCATGCTGGCTACCTATCTAACTTTAAGTTTTATATTATATTGTTTGATAATATTTAAAGCTTGTGGATAGATACTGCTCTTAATATAATATTATTGAGAATTTGACAACTGAAAATAAATTGTTACTACAGTGTGAACCATATAAACCTGAACCATTTCAATAGGCCATAACCTTTGAACCAATAATAGGTCACACGTGCCACTTTGGGAGAATATAATACACAATTGGGAGATTACATTGCACTATTTACATTTCAGAGAAAATGTTGGAATTTTCCTCCATCAGCATCTACCCATGTTTGCACTCGTCTCACCATATTCTCCGAAGTTTTACGGAGAGTATCGTTGCCAATGTTACTTATTTCAATTCGAATGCATTCCTTGAGAACATCAGTTACCCATGGCCTATTCTTGGACACTCTATTTTTTTAGATACCCCCACAAGAAAATATCCAGTGAGGTTAGGTCAGGGGATCTTGGGAGCCACAGACCTTTTGAGATTATTCAATTATCAAAGAAACTGGTTACCAGTTCCATGGTGTCATTAGATGTATGACACATTGCTTCATCTTGCTGGAAATAACCTTCTATCAATTCAATATCATCTCCATAATAACTCAGAGAATATGGTGAGACGAGTGCAAACATGGCACATGGTGAAGGGCACATCCACATCTTTGAGATGTAAATAGTGTAATGTAATCTCCCAATTTACACGTCTGTCCTATTACTGGTTCAAAAGTTATGGCCTATTGAAATAGTTCAGGTTTATATGGATCACACTATAGATTGATGGAAATTTAGTACTCTTTCCATACTAGCCATGTGTATGCTAAGATTTGCATAGATAGGTTCAGACTGAAAATTTCAGTGGCATGGCTGGGATTTGAAGATCTCTTGCTCTCCATCTGGTTGCTGTTAACCATTGAGCTACCATGGCCAGCATGCTATTATGACACTAAATTCTCCAACTGACTGGAACGTTTCCCAGTAAACCATTAGGGGTTCTCATATACAATGAGATATGCACCTTTTGTAGTGACTTACTATGCTGTAAGTGCTTAAGCCCCAGGTTTTATAGTTACCATTATTGGGTTAATTGATGGAAATTTAATCATTTTTCTACACTAGCTGGGTTTAGGCTAAAATTTGTTTTACCAGGAAACATACAAGTCAGCAGGAGAATTTAACGTCATATGGCATGTTGGCCATGGTAGCAATTTGGTACCAGGAGATCAGTGGTCAAATCCCTGACATGGTATTGAATTTTTCAGTCTATCTATCTAAATTGTTGCTAAATTCCTTCAAACATAAGTAATTTTTACCTTCATATAACTACAGAAAACCTTTAAATTGTTTATATTGGGGTTTGTCTAGCCGCGAATGATGTGTGCTCTTGCCTCTAGGTTCCTTTCATTTATGATCAATTTGAACCAAATCAAGGCAATGAAAAGACATTGCTCATATGTGATAGTCTCTATATTGTTTGATTGTCGCAAGCTGCTAGCAACCACCACATAGGACACTGTACAAGTATGTCATAATTGTATAAAAAGTACTAAATAATACTACATTTAAATTTCTGTTTTATATTTTACTATAATTAAAATTAAGAAGATATAAGTATTATTACATATTTTTAATAAATGCATAGTAACTGTTAATAGTTAAGAAGACCATCTGAAATCTATATATGCTAAAAGTTTGAATTTTGAAGTATTAAACTGTATGCTGTAAGGCACAATTGAAGTTTAGTTTAGTTTGTTTGTATTTAAACATACAATACTTTCTTATAGTTCCAATTCCAATTTTCCAGTAAGTACAAATTGGCTAACTGCTTATTTTACGGGTTAGTAGTGTTATTGGCTCCCTGGCCATTTACCCCTGTTCTAACCCTTACGCAACAATTATATAACATTTTGTTGTGTCCTCCATATGTCTGCCTCTTAACTTCCTTATCCTTTTCACTTATTTCTTTTTGATTTTGTCTCCATACTTCCCCACCTTTATTCTTTTCTCCCCTTTCAACATAAACGATTGTATAGTTGCTACCTAAGCCCCTTTATTGTCCCACTTCTTATCGCCAATAAATTTCCTCCAGTTTTCTATTTCTTTACATTCCGCTACATAGTGTCTAGCAATGCTTATTTTGTTCCCACATAAAATGCAATCCTTTGGTGAACCCTCTCTCAATAAAGCACCTGCCCTTAAGGAAGTTAAACCCTCCGTCTGATATCTACAAGTATCATATAGGTCAATTTGTATGTTTCCCTTCCCCATGCTCTCTTCGTTTTCAGGTATACATTTAGTGATTACCTACTTATCAGGTTTTCCCATGTCAATGTCCTCTATCCCTTCTTAATCATTGTCCAAAAACCCTTTACATTTCTTTCTCCTTCCTGCCAGACATCTCCCATCCTATTCTATCCAACGTTTTCTCTAGCTCCGACCACCAGCTATTCTTACATGTTGAGTTCTTCAGTTCTTCTAAACAGATCTTTAATATTACACAAATAAAAATATTTGTAACAATCTCCACTTAACTTAAGAAGTTGATAATTCCTTCTTCTTTAGGAAAGATCGATTTCGAAGGCACATCGCCTTTGTCTTCAGTTTACTAAACAAACTCCGTTGTTAAGGAAATCTCGGTTACCATGCTATTTTCTTTTATTATGTCATGTTTCCAACATTACCAGCATCTGAATACGAAACAAACCTAAAAACAGAATCAATTGCCAGTATGTCAAAATTCATTACACGATGTTTATTTTTTAAAATAAATATTTTCTCCCACACTATTAACTCTATGGGACAATCTCCAACAATATAATAGTTGATAGTGTGGGAGAAAATATTTATTTTAAAAATAAACATCGTGTAATGAATTTTGACATACCGACAATTGATTCTGTTTTTAGGTTTGTTTCGTATTCAGATGTTGGTAATGTTGGAAACATGACATAATAAAAGAAAATAGCATGGTAACCGAGTTTTCCTTAACAATGGAGTTTGCTTAGTAAACTGAAGATGAAGGCGATGTGATTTGAAATCGATCTTTCCTAAAGAAGAAAGAATTATCAACTTCTTTAAGTTAAGTGGAGATTGTTACAAATATTTTTATTTGTGTAAAATTTGTTGCTTCACTGTGACAAGCTTCATTTTCTGTGTGATCAGATCTTTAATATATTATCATCATTCAGCCATACCAATATTTTAAGTATCTTTCTATAACTACCCCACTTCAATTGAAGTTACTGAGTGACAAAGATAGCCAACAGCAAGTGCAAGTCGCCTGGGTATTCCCAGGCACAGGGTAAGGTTGTCACAGTACTATCCGTTTAGGAGATTTACAGTAGGTATAGACGTGAATGCAAGCTGTTTTATATATAGCAGTGATGTGGTGGTTGCCCTACCCAAATATTTCTGATATCAGGGTGTGCATCCATTTGAAGGGAGACAATGCTACATACATGGTAAGTCATGAGAAATAGTCAAAAACTGTAAAGCTCGTTAAAGCAATAATTTATGTCAAATACACTTTGTTGTACAGCTAAAGATTTCTGGGATGATCCTAGTTATTGGTTTGAATTTTAAAGTATCTATGTCTTAAAATATAATAAGCCATTTATTTATTTATTTATTTATTTATTTATTTATTTATTTATTTATTTATTTATTTATTTATTTATTTATTTATTTATTTATTTATTTATTTATTTATTTATTTATTTATTTATTTATTTATTTATTTATTTATTTATTTATTTATTTATTTATTTATTTATTTATTTATTTATTTATTTATTTATTTATTTATTTATTTATTTATTTATTTATTTATTTATTTATTTATTTATTTATTTATTTATTTATTTATTTATTTATTTATTTATTTATTTATTTATTTATTTATTTATTTATTTATTTATTTATTTATTTATTTATTTATTTATTTATTTATTTATTTATTTATTTATTTATTTATTTATTTATTTATTTATTTATTTATTTATTTATTTATTTATTTATTTATTTATTTATTTATTTATTTATTTATTTATTTATTTATTTATTTATTTATTTATTTATTTATTTATTTATTTATTTATTTATTTATTTATTTATTTATTTATTTATTTATTTATTTATTTATTTATTTATTTATTTATTTATTTATTTATTTATTTATTTATTTATTTATTTATTTATTTATTTATTTATTTATTTATTTATTTATTTATTTATTTATTTATTTATTTATTTATTTATTTATTTATTTATTTATTTATTTATTTATTTATTTATTTATTTATTTATTTATTTATTTATTTATTTATTTATTTATTTATTTATTTATTTATTTATTTATTTATTTATTTATTTTTTTATTTATTTATTTATTTATTTATTTATTTATTTATTTATTTATTTATTTATTTATTTATTTATTTATTTATTTATTTATTTATTTATTTATTTATTTATTTATTTATTTATTTATTTATTTATTTATTTATTTATTTATTTATTTATTTATTTATTTATTTATTTATTTATTTATTTATTTATTTATTTATTTATTTATTTATTTATTTATTTATTTATTTATTTATTTATTTATTTATTTATTTATTTATTTATTTATTTATTTATTTATTTATTTATTTATTTATTTATTTATTTATTTATTTATTTATTTATTTATTTATTTATTTATTTATTTATTTATTTATTTATTTATTTATTTATTTATTTATTTATTTATTTATTTATTTATTTATTTATTTATTTATTTATTTATTTATTTATTTATTTATTTATTTATTTATTTTATCTCTTGACTACACAGAGAACAGAATTTCAAAGTGATCAGTTCTTGTAAGATTTAACTATTGCTTAAAGTTTCCCACATTCTCTTAGTCCCATTGTACCTACAAGCAAATATACAAAACAACCATTGCTTCAATTGTTTACCTTAATTATCATGAAAGTTGTTGGAAGCATAAGCTTTTGTAGGAATAGTTTGTTGAAGAACACTCCGAGAAACCTATATCAATATAATACATTAGACTTTTAGTGTGTCTACATAACAGGACTATTAATATTTGGTATTAATTTTATAAAAATATAGCTGCAAAACTTAAGCCATTCATTGTATCAGTTTAAAAGTTTATTTTATATGGAGTCTGTCAAAGAAGAAAATTAATGCTTCACAATGCTGACAAATGAGGTGTCAAGAGTACAATGTTAATACATCTCAAGTGATAGAAAAGTCTTTGTCAGCAACCATCACATTTATGATATTTAAAGTGTTTATATCATATCTACACTAACAATGGATCTTATAAACAGCTGCACTTGCAGTAAGTTTGTTAATGTGGCAGCCAATCAATATGCAAGAAGATTTGCAACTATAGAGCATAAAACAGCATAAGTTAAGTATGACTGATATTTAAAATATACTTAATGATACTTAAATATGACTGATACTCAGCCTCACTGTAATATGTTACAGTACAATCAAAATAACTCAGTCAAACCAACAGATTTCCTCTCCTTACTGACTGTTTATCCCTATCCTATATAGTCGCACTGCTCGAACAGCTATACCTTGTATTTATCTTTGGTAATAGATATCTCTCAGATAATGCACTGATTACTCCACATGGAGTGATCATCAAATCAAATCAAATCAAATTTATTCACCATAAGATTTCCAATTACAGAAATATTGGCTTCGTCAATACTATTTTATATTACAGATTAACAGTAAACACATGAACGGATAAACAAATAAGGTGATAGTACTAAAATTAGGCAAGTGAGTCAACCTTGTATTTTAGTAACAATGGCACTCCACTTTCTGAAATACTTCTTTTTATTCTATATAAGGTGATAGTATTTACAATTGCAATATATAATACAAAAAATGGAATAGGTTATTAGAATGTAATACATATTTCTAACAAAACTGATTCACTGTTCATCATCAAGGTATTCATTTACTGAATAAAAACATCTTTGTATTAGATACCTCTTTAATTTCCTTTTAAATATTGTTAAATTTGGTAATTCTTTGAAGTTTGTTGTACAATTTAATATAGTTATAGAGTATACTTTTTTCATATAGGCTTCTCTTATGCCCTGTAACATGAAGATGTGATTTACCTCTAGACTATGTATTTCGGCGTTTGTGACAAAAATATTTAACTGTTTATGAGCGATCACTAGCACCTCATAGAGATATATAGATGGAACTGTCAGAATATTCAATGATCTGAAATAAGGTCTACAACTTGTGGTACTGGAAAGATTCATCATTAAACGTATGGCCCTCTTTTGTATTATAAACATTCTTTTTGTATAGCTCGTCTTTCCCCAGAATATTATGCCATAGGATAACTGCGAGTGAAAGTAGGCAAAATAGGTTATTTTAAGCACATCAAGATTGACTGATGATCTTAAAGTATATAGTGCAAAACAAGTTTGACATAGTTTTTTGGATAAAGCATCAATTGAGTTCCCCAATCTAGATTACTATCTACCCAAACTCCAAGAAATTTAATTTTATCTATAGTAGTTACTGATTCATTCTCTAAGCATATATTAGGGAAACTTACATTTTTGTTGACTTTATGATGGAAACCTACAGCGATACTTTTGCTCGTATTAATAATAAGTTTATTGTCTTTAAACCAATTTAAAACATAGTCTGTTACCCCATCAACGTTTGCTTTGAGTTCTTGTTTGTTTTTCCCAGAAATGAGAACACTGGTATCATCAGCAAACAGAGTAAATTTAGTATTAATGCATTGGTTGTTTTTGGCCAGGTCATTAATATACAATAGGAACAATAAGGGACCCAATTCCGAGGCCTGCGGAACTCCATATTTAATTTTTTTTACACTAGAGCGAGCAGCTTTAATCTCCTTCGAACCATTTACTACATATTCAATTTCCGTTAACTGCTTTCTATTTATTAGGTACGATTTAAACCATTCAAATGGAACTCCTCTGATACCATAATTATACAACTTGTGTAAGAATATATCATGGTTGACTAGACCAAAAGCCTTTGACTGATCAAGAAATAGTCCCATGCATTGATTCCCGCTGTCTAGAGTTTTTAGTATGTCTTCAATAACGTTCCGTAGTGCTGAGCTTATTGATTTCCCTTGCTGGAACCCCTACTGCACTTTCGATATAATATCATATTTATTTAGAAATGCTAAGACTCTATTGTACACCACATTTTCAATTACTTAAGAAAAAACTGATAAAATAGATATTGGCCTATAATTTTCACAATCAGATTTAGAACCCTTTTTAAACAGTGGTTTAATTTTTTAGAGCTTTAGTTTCTCAGGAAAGTGACCTTCACAGAGTGATATATTTATAATATGACATAATGGTTTAACCAGATGCACAGCACAGTTTTTTAGAAGCATATTAGAAAACATCCAGGCCAACATTTTTTGGGTTTCATACTTTTAATAATGGAGAGTAGCTCTGCTTCTGTTGTTGGTAAAGAATATAAAGATTCCCGAATATGACTATTTTGGGTAATTATGCACGAATTCATAGCTACGTTTTCCCTCTTTCTGATGAGTTCTGCAACGATCGAAAAATATTGGTTAAATTCATGAGCTACTATTAATGGATTAGACACTTGCCTACCATTTATATTCACACTAAAATCAATATTTTTCCTTTTATTTCCCTCAATCTCATGTTTTATAACATTCCATATAGTTTTTGATTTGTTTAAAGAGCTATTTACCAGAGTACCATTGTAGAGTTTTTTAGCCATCCTGACTACTCTGTTGTATATTTTTTTATACTTTATGTAATATTGTTTAAAATCATCGGAAGCAAGATTATGTTTAGTTAGTCTACTTAGAAAATGAAGTCTTTCGCTTGATATCTGAATACCCTTAGTAAACCACTTAGCTTTATTACGTTTTTTTTCTTTCAAAGTTGTGATAGGCATGGCTATGTTCAAGTTGAGATTAAGAATTTTATCAAATTCGATGTAACATTTATCCAGATCATTTTCGCAGCAATACGCATCCATCCAGTTTTCTTTGGAGAGTAAGTAGTTAAAGTATTTAATATTGTCTTCACTGTATATCCTACACTTTTTGAATGATTGGCCAAGGCTGCTTAAAGTATTATGCAATTTTATTTTAAGTTTTTGATCGTAGTGATCTGAGATGCCTGTCTCGAAGTTGTCAACTTCGAACTCAAATTTATTGGAATTCAAGATAAACTGATCTATAGCACTCGTTGATTCTACAGCTACTCTAGTAGGTGAATTTATAACCGCTTCTAAGCCATACATTCTCAGTAGATCTGTGATCTGTCTTTTACCTCAACCTTCTTCCAAAAAGTTGATATTTAGGTCACCCACAATGATTACATTTCTTTTCCCTCTATAAAAATGACTTAAAATAATATCTCATTTTCTAATGAATTCATTTAAGTCACTGGTGGGATTTCTATACAAACAAATTACTACATCTATCTGTCATTTGTGATTCCTGCAAATTCCATTGGCTGAAGAGATGCATTCATTGGTCCTTAGCACAGGGCCGGGAAGCCCAACAGTTCCCCTCTCACTCTTACAAGAATAATCAGTGAGTTAACAGAGAGGTTTCTATTAACAAAGATAAAGCCATTGTAACTGTTCGAGCAGCACAACTATACAAATGTTCCCTAAGGTTCCAGGTTTGCGTTTTGTCACCAAATATTTTCCTCAATGCCATTTCCTTTTTAATATTAGCTATTTGTCACATATTGCCTGTTTATGCCATTCATTTATTTATTCAAATAAAATATATACTGCATTTGTACAAACAAGACAAATTCCTTATTCCCAATTTCTCCGAATACCCCTTAAGTTGCATATTGCTAATCTGAACCATGCTAATCCCTCCCTCTCGTATTTGTTACTAGGTATCCAAACTTCATGCAATTGCATGTTTGTATTGGATTTGGTATACTAAAATCTAAGCTTTGGTGTAAATGCATTTTACATTCCAATGAGCCCAAATATATTTTGTAAAAATGTGCATTTGCTTAATGCGCGTATCATTAAATATATATGCACATTTAACTTCATATATATTTTTATTTTGCATAATTTAATGTACATGGTGACCTTTTTGTCCATTTCTTCTGATTTATCTAATTTGAACATTTCTCTGAATGATGATTATGATGATAATAATTTGCTCGAAAAATGAATAGGCAGAAAATTATAGAGTAGAAAAAGCCTGTGCCTAAATAAACATTTTGAGGTTAGGAACAAGGGATTGTAGCATTAAATTGTACATGCTTTTGAATATTTATTATTCACAGAGGCACAATATTTTCTTTTTAACTCCAGGCGACCTAAAGCATGTACTTGCTGTGAAATCTCGGTAGCTAGGTATCTAATTTTTGGAGGGATTCCTCTAATAATTGGCTAAGCATTATTGATTGGGCTACAAAGGATTCGGCGACTAGTTTGAATATGAAACGGTTGTATACAGTGTTACTATAACAGAACATGTAAGTAGGTGTGAACGTGGTGCGAACTTTAGCTATTGGCAATAAATACTTGCTTAGCAGAAAATTCTCTGCTCCTCGTGGTATTAGGGCCGCAGCAAGTACAAAGAGGTAGTAACACCGTGCATGATATTAGGGTGATAACAACTGTGAGGAGGTAATAACACCGTAATTCTGGATCTGTTGCGCCCAGCTCATGGAAAGAACATAGTCCTGAAAGGGAGGTTGGTGGTGACAGGAGTATGAAATTAGATATGTCGGGAAAATGCCCCGAAATAGTATATGAAACAATTGTGGAAGCAAAAATGACGCATAAGATCGAATTATGGGGGGGGGGGGGCAAATGTAATAAGTAAGTCTGTAGAACATTCATATGACATGTTTTGTAAAGAGTTATTAGGATTGAATAAATCAATACCGAAGGAAGTTGCAAAATTTGGGTTAGGAAAGAAAATGAAGAAAAATGTCGGAAGAGAAACGTCTGCAGATATATGTGATATGCGAGGAGAGACGTTTTAGGGAAAGGAAAATGAAAGAGTAAAAGTGTACTCTAGTAACACTAAAGATGTTTACAGATAAACGCGAAAACAATATTAAGGACACAGGGAAGTTTGCGGAGAGAGTAGAGGAAAATGATCAAGAAGGGTAAAGAAATTAAGAGGGAGTGATAACGAAGAAATAAAAGGTTAATATTGGGTAAAAGTTAGCAGTAAATGGTTAGGGAGCCCAATAAACTAAATAGCCCATAATAAGTACACATTTTGTACTTAGAATAGGAGGTAGGAGTAAGTCGTTTGGGTCATTCTATATTTAAGTTCTCGCGCACGCGCAATCACAGTTAAGGGGAGGGAAGGGCGCATATGCTATCTAGTGGCGGTTTACTCTGGGTAAAATTGTATCTGGAAGAATTAAGATTGGAAAATTGTAATTGTAAGAGATCTTTATGATGATGATGATGATGATGATGATGATGATGATGATGATGGTGATAATAATAATGATGATGATGATGATGATCATAATAATAATAATAATAATAATAATAATAATAATAATAATAATAATAATAATAATAATAATAATAATAATAATAATAATAATAATAATAATAATAATAATAATAATAATAATAATAATAATAATAATAATAATAATAATAATAATAATAATAATAATAATAATAATAATAATAATAATAATAATAATAATAATAATAATAATAATAATAATAATAATAATAATAATAATAATAATAATAATAATAATAATAATAATAATAATAATAATAATAATAATAATAATAATAATATGAAAAATAACAAAGAGAACAGTAATGCTTGACAGTGCTGACAAATGACATGTCAAGAGAAGAATGTTAATAATCTCAAGTGATAGAGAAGACTGTCAGCAGCCATCACACGCATTATACAGTAGAAACCCGAAATAACGATTGTTGGGAGACATTTCTTACACACCTTACCACGGGTTATAGGGTCGTAGCACCAGAAGGGCAACAAAAAAAAAATCTATCCCGCGCGGTTGGAGGAGGGAAATATGCATGTAATAATAAATTACAGAATAATATTATACTCTGGTAGGTAAGATAAATATAATTCTCACCGATTATGCTGGGAAATGAATTCCATCCTGTAACGGTACTTGATTTATATTCTACCGTGCATATTTTACACCAACCCAATTTTTCATTGTTTTAAAAAAGTCATGAAGTGTTTCTTGTTGCACTGATGCGCTTTATTGAACTGTTACGCAAACATACGCAGGCAGTCACTACTGCAACTTGGCACACTGTTACCAAGCGCTCTGCCAAACCAGAGGAAACCCCAACTACCAGAAAAATTGACACCTCCAGCACCTATGCTGTTCTCTCCCCTGAAGAGCCCACAGCATCAACCTCTACTGGAGTCAACACCAAGCGGCGCAGATTCAGCAATCAAGTTGCAGATACCCCAATGGATGATGACTCATCTGCCACCGCAGCTCCTACTCCAGCACCACAGGCACTGCCCACAACTACCACAAACACTGCTCCTGTAAACCGATCTAACAGGACAACACCAATTTTCCTGAGAGACCCCAACAAAGCACGGGATCTCACATCATTTCTTGCTGAAAAACATCCCAGCTTAAAGTACTCCGTGCGCAACATGAGTGGCACTGTTGCCTTCTTGCCAGAGACGCCTGAAGACCACCGGGCGCTCCGTAAACTTCTCACAGAAAGTAGTGTACAATTTCTTACTACTCTCTTGCCTGAGGAGAAGTTACTTTATGTCACCCTGAAGAATCTGCCCATGTACATCACAGAGGCAGACGTCACCACAATGCTCAAGGATCTTAACTATCCTGTGGAGAGGGTTGGTCAACTGCGATCAAATCGCAGTCCAACTCCTCAACTACTTCCCCACTTCCGAGTTGCTCTGCGGAAAGAAGGCAACTATCAAGCCATATACAAGGAGACGAGGATGTTCAACGCCATCATCCGCGTGGAATCCTATCGTCCTCCGGCACAACCCCTGCAATGTACAAACTGCCAGCAGTTTACACATAGTGCTGCTGGATGTCGGCTGGAACCTGTCTGCTCCTTCTGTGGTGAATCAGGACACAAAAGGGCAGAATGTCCTAAAGTGGGCTTAGCCAACGTAAAACCCACATGCTACAACTGCGGCGGAGAACACTCCTGCAGGTATGCCAAATGCCCTGTATGGCAGGAAGCTAGAGTAGAAATGCTGCTCAATAAAAATGGGCAGAGAAGTAGATTCGACGCTGCACCAAAGGTGCCAAACCCAATGGGCCTTCCAAAGGAAGCCTTCAAGGGCACCAGATACCCAGACCTGCCGCCTGTCAATAGGATCCAGCACTCCTCGTATGCAGAGGCGCTGAAAACCAAGCAGCATAACACCCCGCAGCAACCATTGATCAGTTGCCCGGGTAGCACGCAAAAAATCGCTCCAAACCACACTACCAGAGTTGTAGCTGATGAAACGACGCCCCCCAAACAGCACGCCATGTCCGGGAGCAACCTAGATCGCCCTGGAAGTGCCCGACCAGCTGCCCAGAAGGAGAACGTGCAGCGTCCACGTCCCTCCAACAGTGGATTGAGGCAACCAGCCCAGCAGCGCCTGCCGGCACATATCCCGCCCACCACCGCCATTCCAAGCAAACCCCTGCTAAAACCCACCATCCCTGATGCTCAGTTCCTAAATCTGATGAGCAGAATCCCTGTCCATCACCAACCGAACTTTGCTACCTTCCTAGCTGAAGCTCTGGTACAGCGTCCTGAAAATATTCCACCCGAAACCATATTAGTCCACACTGTATTCATCTTTATGGGACGATATGGCAGACAGGACTAATAGGATATCAGACCTCCTTGGACTCAAAATTTGTTCCTGGAATGCCAATGGTATCCGGAACAAGTTAACTGAAGTCTCAAACTTCATAGCGGTCAACAAAGTCCAGATTCTTCTGGTGCAAGAAACACACCTTTCTAGTGCCCAGAAGGCCTCCATCCCTGGCATGCTCAGCCATCGCACCGACCGAGCAGATGGTTATGGTGGTACGGCCATCTACATAAGCCGCAACATTCCGCATCATCGGCTACAACTGGCAACCACAGTGGCTCTCGAAGCAACTGGTATACAGTTGACCACAAATAGAGGGCCTCTAAATATCTTCTCCCTCTACATTCCGCCTGGCAGACCAATATCGCAGGGCGATTTGGACGCAGTGTTTTCCACAGGAGCCCAAACAATTGCCATGGGTGACCTAAATGCCAAAAGTCCACAGTGGAACTCCACAACCTGAAATCACAGAGGCATGGTGCTGGAACGCTACCTGGAACGGCGGAACCTCGTAGTACTTGCTCCATCATCACCAACCATAACTTACGGGGATCGCTAACCACCTGACTGGCTGGATATTGCTATCCTCCAGCATATTCGCGGTCACCCAAAAATCCTTACCATCCCGGAACTTTCTTCAGCCCATTACCCCATCCTTTTTCTATACCAAGCCCGGGCAACAGCCAAGGCTCCACCAAACAGTCCGAATCCTCGTTTAACAAATTGGAGCATGTATACAAAGATAATGGCAACAAAATCAGCTGAGGTTACACCATGCAACAGCGTAGCTGAAGCCGATAACCTAGCTAATACCATCACCTCTACAATGGCACAAGCAATGGCTGAAGCCACTCCACCACGGCGCAAATTCTATAGTGCCCAGAAGCCACTTCCCTCACAACTACGGAAGTTAATAGCTGACAAAAATAAAGCTAGGCGTCGGGTTCAGAACACGCGTAATCCCTTACACAAAAGGGAGTGGAACAGACTACAATACCTAGTCAAACTAGAGCTCGCTGACTTCCGGAATGACGAGTGGGAACGCCATCTATGCGCTCTTGATCCGCAGGACCAATCACTCTGGCGCATGTCCAAGGCGCTGCTGCGAATACCTTCTTCTGATCCACCTCTTACCGATGGCAGAAGGACAGCAGAGTCAACGAGAGAAAAAGTGGATTTAATGGCTGAACATCTAGCCTCCACTTTTCATCCAGCAGAATCTCATGATCAGGAGCTCTCTGATGAAATAGTGGAACGTGTTGAAGCTTTTCTTTCCACTCCCTTTAATGCGGACGATGTGCATTTGACAACAGTCGCAGAAGTGAGGAGTATTGTGACTAAAAGTGCGCCCCTATAAAGCAACAGGGTATGACAACTTGCCGTATGCTGCTTTTAAAGCACTACCAGCAGCATGGATAATACTGTTGGTCCACCTGTTCAACAGCCTATTACAACTAGCTCATTTCCCTTCTGCGTGGAAACACGCTAGGATTATCACCATTCCTAAGCCAGGAAAGGACCCCAAAAACATTAGTAGTCACCGACCCATCAGTCTGCTGCCGGCCATCAGTAAAATCTTCGAGAAGGTGTTGCAGGCCCGCCTTCAACATCTGCTGGACCAACACAATGTGCTACGACCCGAGCAGTTTGGTTTCCGACGTCAACACTCCACCTCTCACCAGTTACTTCGCCTCGTGGACGATGTAATACGCGGGTTTAATAATCGGCATTACGTTACAGCACTATTCCTAGACATCTCTCGAGCATTCGACTCGGTGTGGCATGACGGCCTCATCCATCGGCTCATCCACTACAATATCCCAGCATACCTTATAAAACTCATCAACACCTACCTTAAAAACCGTTCCTTTGTCGTTGCCAGGGACGACATCCATTCTCAACCCTATGGTATTCAAGCAGGGGTACCACAAGGCAGTGTCCTTGGTCCCCTCCTGTTCCTCACCTATATAAACACCCTCCCTACCCTAATAGGCTGTAAACTCTATCTATTCGTTGATGACACCACATTAACGGTTTCATCTAAACGACACGTTAATGCCGTAACCAAGGCGCAGCGTTACGCTGATATGCTATCTGCCTGGTTCATCACTTGGCGCTTGAAGATTAATGTAACAAAATCTCAAGCAGTCACATTCACCCGCCGTACTCTTCAAGATGTACCCAATCTCCGCCTGGCTGGAAGTACAATGGTCCTCGGAGGCTACATACCTTGGAGTAACCCTGGATTGGCGTCTGACGTGGAAACAGCACATCACCACTGTGGCTAACAAAGTGTCCAGAAGGATGGCCATGCTATATCCCATGATAAATAGGAAATCTACAATGAGCCTGCACAACAAATTGCTCATTTATAAACAAATACTCCGCCCTGCACTAACTTATGCTTGCACAGTCTGGGGAGTTGCAGCAAAATCGCATGTCTGGGGAGTTGCAGCAAAATCGCATCTCTACAAGCTACAAGTCCTACAGAACCGCTACCTTCAGATAGCAACAGCTTCCGACTGGTACATTCCAAACGACAATATCCATGCAGATCTCTCCTTCCCAAAAATCACAGAATACATCCTTAACCTATCTCAAAATTTTTATAACAAGCTCCCTTCAAGCTTCAACAGCCTAATCCGCGGTCTTGGTGAATATGACCTAGACCCCGGTGAAACCTACAAGCGACCCAGACTAGTGCTTGCACCACCATAGGCCCATACAATCCCCCCCAGATGTTCATTACATATCACCTCCAACAAACTAACCAATTAACCCTTAAATCAAATCCGCCACCATCCACCCACCGTCTTATCATTAAACAACCACCATCATGCCAGTAAGGGACGATGTCCCGAAATGGCAAAACGTCGAAGGCCCCTCCTCTGAGGAGGAGGTTCACCTTCAACGACACCACTGTGCTGTGTTTTTCTATATTTAAGTTCTCGCGCACGCGCAATCACAGTTAAGGGGAGGGAAGGGCGCATATGCTATCTAGTGGCGGTTTACTCTCGGTAAAATTGTATCTGCAAGAATTAAGATTGGAAAATTGTAATTGTAAGAGATCTTTATGATGATGATGATGGTGATGATAATAATGATGATGATGATAATGATAATGATAATGATAATGATAATAATAATAATAATAATAATAATAATAATAATAATAATAATAATAATAATAATAATAATAATAATAATAATAATAATAATAATAATAATAATAATAATAATAATAATAATAATAATAATAATAATAATAATAATAATAATAATAATAATAATAATAATAACAATAACAATAATAATAATAATAATAATAATAATAATAATAATAATAATAATAATAATAATAATAATAATAATAATAATAATAATAATAATAATAATAATAATAATAATAATAATAATAATAATAATAATAATAATAATAATAATAATAATAATAATAATAATAATAATAATAATAATAATAATAATAATAATAATAATAATAATAATAATAATAATAATAATAATAATAATAATAATAATAATAATAATAATAATAATAATAATAATAATAATAATAATAATATGAAAAATAACAAAGAGAACAGTAATGCTTGACAGTGCTAACAAATGAGATGTCAAGAGAAGAATGTTAATAATCTCAAGTGATAGAGAAGACTGTCAGCGTAGAAACCCGAAATAACGATTGTTGGGAGACATTTCTTACACACCTTACCACGGGTTATAGGGTCGTAGCCCCAGAAGGGCAACAAAAAAAAAAAAATCTATCCCGCGCGGTTGGAGGAGGGAAATATGCATGTAATAATAAATTACAGAATAATATTATACTCTGGTAGGTAAGATAAATATAATTCTCACCGATTATGCTGGGAAATGAATTCCATCCTGTAACGGTACTTGATTTATATTCTACCGTGCATATTTTACACCAACCCAATTTTTCATTGTTTTAAAAAAGTCATGAAGTTTTTCTTGTTGCACTGATGCGCTACGTTTTTTTCTCCGGATATTGCGGCAAGACGGAGGGGATGAATGCTGCTTGATTCTTTTTGCCTCACCGTCCACAGAATCACATTGTTTAACTGAGTTATCACTTCACTAACATTTAGAATGTTTTCTTCCACCGTCAACTTCTTCTTCAGTCATTCTTGCTACAGCATTAAGGGAATTGTTGCGTCAGCTTCACTCACTTTCCCACCGCCAGTAAGGCGTGATTTCATTCAGCAGTTTTATACATATCGTTTACTTTCCTGGAAGTAGCTGTCAGTGTCAACAAACACCGGCGGTGATAAAAATTATACTGCAGAACCTGTGTTTGCGGAATATTTTTATGACAACTTTGGCTAAGCTTCTTAATGTTGTAGCCAATCAATATGCAAGAAGATTTGCAACTACAGAGCATAAATAGGTACAAGTTGATTATGGCTAATACTTAAAATCAGCCTCATTCTAATTGGATATAGCACAATTAATATAACATAGTTCAACCTACAAGTTTCCTTTCTATACTGATCCTAACCAGTTGTTCTTATCCTATACAAAAATTCCCTAAACTTCCTGGTTTGTGCTTTGTTGTCAAATATTTTTCTTGATGCCATTTGCTTTTAATTTTAGCTATTTGCTACATTATTGCTTGTTTATGCCATTCATTTGTTCATTCAAATAAAATATGCTCTGCATTTGTACAAGTAATGCAAATTCCTTATCCCCAATTTCTCCTAATGCCCCGTTAAGTTCCATATTGCTATTCTGAACCATGCGCATTCTTCCCTCTCGTACTCATTACTAGGTCTTGGAACTTCTTGCAATTGCATGTTTGTATTTTGTTTGGTAGAAAACAAAAGTAACCTTTGCTGAACATGCTTTTTACATTCAAATGAGGCCAGGTTCATTTTGCATATCTCATATTTTAACACCCATCGCTTGGATTTCTCTCTCTGATCCATAGTTGTGGCTTCCTTACCCGATGCCTAAAATGGCATAAGGGTGGAGAACCATAAATGAACAGAATTGTGTCTTATAAGAGAAGAAGGAGAAGGATAATACGCATATTATAGTGTACAGATATATTGCATTTACATTTTTGCCCATTTCTTCAGATTTATCCAATATGAGGCTTTCTCTGGTGATGATTATGATATATTCGTCGTGAAAAATGAATATGCAGAAAATAATAAAGTAGAAAGGTTAAATATCCATTTTGAGGTTAGGATCAACGGGTCATAGCACTAAAATGTAAAATGCTTTTGAGTAAATACATATAGGTATACTAATCACAGGCCAGGGCCACAACTTTTCTAAAAATAGCTTTCTTTTTAATTTCAAGTGACCTCAAAACATATACTTAAGGAGAATTCTCGGTAGCTATCTAATCGCTGGAGGAATTCCTCTAATTATTAGGTTAGGTATTATTGGGCTACAAAGAATTTGGTGACTAAATTAGAAACAGCGAATATGTAACATTTCCATCATGGAAATTAGGATGACAGAACGTGTAAACAGATGGGAAAGAATATTGATTGGTATGGCAGAACAGTTCTCTGTTACACTCTATCTTAGGCTAGTTTATTTCTGCTGTAAACGACAAGGCGGAGCTGACTCAACTCGCCACGTACTCGCCTACATGCACGTACATGAGTTTTGCAGCAATAGCAGCGCCAACTTCTAGACAATATACTTGGGTTATACATTAACTTATTAAATCTATGAGGTGGCTCATATCTGAAGGAAAATAATAATATTAATAATAATAATTATAATAATAATAATAATAATAATAATAATAATAATAATAATAATAATAATAATAATAATAATAATAATAATAATAATAATAATAATAATAATAATAATAATAATAATAATAATAATAATAATAATAATAATAATAATAATAATAATAATAATAATAATAATAATAATAATAATAATAATAATAATAATAATAATAATAATAATAATAATAATAATAATAATAATAATAATAATAATAATAATAATAATAATAATAATAATAATAATAATAATAATAATAATAATAACAATAATAATAATAATAATAACAATAACAATAATAACAATAACAATAACAACAATAATAATAATAATAATAATAATAATAATAATAATAATAATAATAATAATAATAATAATAATAATAATAATAATAATAATAATAATAATAATAATAATAATAATAATAATAATAACAATAATAACAATAATAACAATAATAACAATAATAACAATAATAACAATAATAACAATAATAACAATAATAACAATAATAACAATAATAATAATAATAATAATAATAATAATAATAATAATAATAATAATAATAATAATAATAATAATAATAATAATAATAATAATAATAATAATAATAATAATAATAATAATAATAATAATAATAATAATAATAATAATAATAATAATAATAATAATAATAATAATAATAATAATAATAATAATAATAATAATAATAATAATAATAATAATAAATAATTAATAATGATAATAATCATCATCATGAACTTTACTGCGTATAGTACGTTTCGTAAAATCGTCGTATTTCTCCACGCGCTGTTTGCAGTTACGCGATTTTCCCGGTGTTCTTAGAGTTCCGGATGCTTGCCGTTCTATTCTAACACTATGTACACTACTTATGGAAACACGAAGGAGATTGCCAGTTCTTTCTCAATGTTGTTATAGACGAGAAGCTTACTGATTTTAAATTGCATATACCTAAGTGTTCTTGGGCTTGTGAGGTACGTGAGATGTACAGGAAATACATTGTTAAATATCAGAAGCAACTCCACACTATAAACAATAACATCTTAATCAGCATTCAACTCGATACAGACCTCACTGTAAGAGAGCTGCCTGGTATAGGAATGCAAAAATGTTATCTAACAGGAGTGTGTTTTAGTAATTGTTAAAAAAATGCAGCTTAATTTAACATTATAAGTTAATAGTGTGTATAATTCACCTGTATTCTGTCTAATATGTATATATTATACAGAACATATCTATGTGGTATGTAAAGCAGAAAGATAAAATGTGGGACTATTACGTTTATAAGAATCGAAACATTTGCATACTTTCCTCTCTCCGAAATTAGTTCACACAAAGCAGTCACCAAAAGACTATTTACAGTATTGTACTTCAAGGAGGGGTTTATGGTACGTATTGAAACAGTACACTTAGTTTGAGAGTGTATAGGAAGAAGTACCGCTAGGCGAACAAAGGCGGGGTTGGTCATTACCCCCAAGAGGAAAGGGGTAGTGCCAGCTGGAAAACCGGGAGACAAGTGAATGCTCTACCTGGAGGCACTCTTGTTTGGAACGTCGATGGACACTGTGGTAGGATGGTGAGTTCATAGCAGAGAGAGAGAGAGAGAGAGAGAGAGAGAGAGTGTGTGTGTGTGTGTGTGTGTGTGTGTGTGTGTGTGTGTGTGTGTGTGTGTGTGTGTGTGTGTGTGTGTGTGTGTGTGTGTGTGTGTGTGTGTGTGTGTGTGTGTGTGTGTGTGTGTGTGTGTGTGTGTGTGTGTGTGTGTGTGTGTGTGTGTGTGTGTGTGTGTGTGTGTGTGTGTGTGTGTGTGTGTGTGTGTGTGTGTGTGTGTGTGTGTGTGTGTGTGTGTGTGTGTGTGTGTGTGTGTGTGTGTGTGTGTGTGTGTGTGTGTGTGTGTGTGTGTGTGTGTGTGTGTGTGTGTGTGTGTGTGTGTGTGTGTGTGTGTGTGTGTGTGTGTGTGTGTGTGTGTGTGTGTGTGTGTGTGTGTGTGTGTGTGTGTGTGTGTGTGTGTGTGTGTGTGTGTGTGTGTGTGTGTGTGTGTGTGTGTGTGTGTGTGTGTGTGTGTGTGTGTGTGTGTGTGTGTGTGTGTGTGTGTGTGTGTGTGTGTGTGTGTGTGTGTGTGTGTGTGTGTGTGTGTGTGTGTGTGTGTGTGTGTGTGTGTGTGTGTGTGTGTGTGTGTGTGTGTGTGTGTGTGTGTGTGTGTGTGTGTGTGTGTGTGTGTGTGTGTGTGTGTGTGTGTGTGTGTGTGTGTGTGTGTGTGTGTGTGTGTGTGTGTGTGTGTGTGTGTGTGTGTGTGTGTGTGTGTGTGTGTGTGTGTGTGTGTGTGTGTGTGTGTGTGTGTGTGTGTGTGTGTGTGTGTGTGTGTGTGTGTGTGTGTGTGTGTGTGTGTGTGTGTGTGTGTGTGTGTGTGTGTGTGTGTGTGTGTGTGTGTGTGTGTGTGTGTGTGTGTGTGTGTGTGTGTGTGTGTGTGTGTGTGTGTGTGTGTGTGTGTGTGTGTGTGTGTGTGTGTGTGTGTGTGTGTGTGTGTGTGTGTGTGTGTGTGTGTGTGTGTGTGTGTGTGTGTGTGTGTGTGTGTGTGTGTGTGTGTGTGTGTGTGTGTGTGTGTGTGTGTGTGTGTGTGTGTGTGTGTGTGTGTGTGTGTGTGTGTGTGTGTGTGTGTGTGTGTGTGTGTGTGTGTGTGTGTGTGTGTGTGTGTGTGTGTGTGTGTGTGTGTGTGTGTGTGTGTGTGTGTGTGTGTGTGTGTGTGTGTGTGTGTGTGTGTGTGTGTGTGTGTGTGTGTGTGTGTGTGTGTGTGTGTGTGTGTGTGTGTGTGTGTGTGTGTGTGTGTGTGTGTGTGTGTGTGTGTGTGTGTGTGTGTGTGTGTGTGTGTGTGTGTGTGTGTGTGTGTGTGTGTGTGTGTGTGTGTGTGTGTGTGTGTGTGTGTGTGTGTGTGTGTGTGTGTGTGTGTGTGTGTGTGTGTGTGTGTGTGTGTGTGTGTGTGTGTGTGTGTGTGTGTGTGTGTGTGTGTGTGTGTGTGTGTGTGTGTGTGTGTGTGTGTGTGTGTGTGTGTGTGTGTGTGTGTGTGTGTGTGTGTGTGTGTGTGTGTGTGTGTGTGTGTGTGTGTGTGTGTGTGTGTGTGTGTGTGTGTGTGTGTGTGTGTGTGTGTGTGTGTGTGTGTGTGTGTGTGTGTGTGTGTGTGTGTGTGTGTGTGTGTGTGTGTGTGTGTGTGTGTGTGTGTGTGTGTGTGTGTGTGTGTGTGTGTGTGTGTGTGTGTGTGTGTGTGTGTGTGTGTGTGTGTGTGTGTGTGTGTGTGTGTGTGTGTGTGTGTGTGTGTGTGTGTGTGTGTGTGTGTGTGTGTGTGTGTGTGTGTGTGTGTGTGTGTGTGTGTGTGTGTGTGTGTGTGTGTGTGTGTGTGTGTGTGTGTGTGTGTGTGTGTGTGTGTGTGTGTGTGTGTGTGTGTGTGTGTGTGTGTGTGTGTGTGTGTGTGTGTGTGTGTGTGTGTGTGTGTGTGTGTGTGTGTGTGTGTGTGTGTGTGTGTGTGTGTGTGTGTGTGTGTGTGTGTGTGTGTGTGTGTAACCCAGGCAAGAAGAGTAAGTGCTGATGAATAAAGAAAAGAGAAAAAACGAAGCAGTCTGTTGTGTACCACTCCTGGGATCAAAGAACCTTGCTCGGAGCTAGCTACGAACCCATAACCCGTCCCAATAAAGTCCATGAAACCACCTCCACGCATATACCCCCGTCCAAGCTTGAGTACCCCCTCAAATTGGCGCCCAACTTTGGAGTCCGAATTGCAACCGCCTGCAAGAACGTCTGAGTTACATCACGCATCTGAGCAACCAACACATTACACCTGGAATTTCAACTGACTGCAACATCGCACAATATTGGAGTACGTTGGAGGAAAACTGACTGCACAAGCACCAGAACCATCCCAGAACCTGGCGTCCTGCTAGCCACCAGAGCGGAATCAAGCAAACGGCGCGGCACAGCAGGACAGCACCAGGACACCATCTACGCAACTGCAGGACCAAAGTGGTAAAAGTAAGTGAACAAATACGAACTTTTAGCACAAGAGGAAAAGAAAATAGAACAGTTCATATAAAATTTAAAAAAAAAATCTAATTGTATAAAGAGTAGATGATATTGAGAAATCAAAAAGTAGTAAATCAGTGTATAATTAAACGCAAAATGGAGCAGCAATCACAAAATTCTGAGATGGACGTAGGAATGTTAGGGATAGAAGTAATTGAAAATTCTAATAGACAAGCAGAAAATGAACTAAATAAAGATAGTAACGTAACAATTCTTTCACAGCAGATTTTGTCAAAATTGCAAACACAGAAAGAGGAAATAAAGCAGAGATTAGATAATCAAGGGGAGAAACTCGAAACGCTCGCAGAACAGCAGAAGAAGCTAGAAAATATGATTATGAGTGAGGTTAGAGCTCAGATAGAAAAACAAAATCAGATGTTAGACGAAATTAGATCAGGGCAGTTCCATATGAGTGAGGAAGTTTTAGTAGTTAAGGCAGAAGTACAAGAGGCGCATATGGAAATAGAGAAAGTAAAGAAGCAGGTATAAAATATAAATTGTAACAATGAGGGTGTTCATGATAGAATATGTGATGATTTCCAAAATAACTGCATGAGGATTGAATTAAAGCAGAAACAAATACAACATAGTGTAAATTCTGAGTTTGTCGCGATTAAGAGAGTAGTTTGAAAATTATATTAAAAATCAAAGAAAAGAAACAGAAGTATTGAAACAATCTCTCGCGTAGCTTGTCGGAAATCAACAGGAAACTTCTAGGGACATGGCACAAATTCGAGAGGCCATAAGCCGCACTGAAAATGAAATAAGTAACCAAAGCATAATGCCTGCTATCTCCGCAGAAGTTTCTAGCAGTAGTGCAATGGCAGATCGACCTCTGTTTGGTACGATTCCGCTACTCTTTCTAAATAATGTGACTTTGTGAGTTCGTGAAATCAAAAGTCCAGGTTACAGACACAAAAAATTGCACTTTATTTCCGTAGAAATACGCTTCGTACACATACAGAATATAACATACAAGGTCAACAAACACAGCTGTTTACCCGCACGCGTTCAATTACCGACTGACTGTCTTTGTATAGTTTACTAACATTCCAGAAATTTCTCAAACAATCGAGAGCCGGCTAGAACAAAGGCGAACTCTCTGAGAAAACCGTCTCCTCCCCCCGGCCGCCGTTTCGACAAGCTTTTTTCTACACACTGTACTGGGCATCCCTTTGAATGCCTTGCCACCTCGATCAACAATGGCCTGGCGACAATAACAATGATGGTGTTAGTGGTAGCTTAAATCAAGATTGCATTCATACACAGATGTCAATGCCAACACAATTATTGAATGAGATCCCGGTATCGACCTCTGAGGAATCCATCGACAATGCAAAAAGATACATCCTAGATTTAGAGTCATATTTTTGATAAAGGGAATTCCAGAAGTTTACCGCATGATAATAGATTAAAAGGCTGATCTCTTAGCTGGTACAGATTAACTCTTGGAGATCATGTAACGTACTCGCAATTTCAGCAAGCATTTTTGAACAAATACTGGAATGTATCAATCCAATATAACGTGAAGATAAAGATAAACAATAGCCGTTATCAACCGAGATCAGGCGAAGGAATGGTGGACTATTTCCTAAGACCCGCGCAACAAAGTCAACTTTTGGAACCGCCCATAAATGAAGATGAATTTATATTTGATGGCATAACATTTCGAAGTGAAATAAAGAACCACCTTATCGTTGCTACGCCGCGAACGATGGGAGAAGTCCTGGATCTTCTAACAGCATTTCAAAGCCAACCGTATGAGTCTGGTAATGATTACGTATCGAACAGATTTTCAGACGAGGAGTGCTCACCGCAGACCTGACTCATACGGAACACGTGAGATGTACCGAGTGTAAATAACAGATCAAATTACGGGCGAAATGAATCATCGGGGGTAAATTGTGAGAGAGGTTATCAAAACCAGCAAAACAGTTCAAATGCCCAGGTCCACTAAACAGAATTTGAAAATGCTGGAGGAAGTCATTATCGATCCTGGAGAAATAGGCATGTGCAGAACTTGAACACCACGGTATAATGGCGCGGTAATGCAGGTACAGTCTAAAATTCACACCGACGGAGAAGTCAGTCATTAAATGACAGTACTCACGGGGAGGAAAGACCGAACCAGGGAGATACGAACTCAGGACAACCGGCCAAAGACCGCTGCAGAACTCCCACTAGGCCGCCCTATGTCTCCGAAAATAATGAAAAGAGAAAGCCGCCATAAAATTTAGTACGTTTAAATGATAGTTAAAATGAAATACGAAATGGAATAATTAGGTTTGGATAATGCTAGACGAGAAATAAATGAACGTTTCGAACAGGTAGAAGCGACCTAAAAGTGCGAGTTAACGCAGAGAGAGGAAAGAGAGATAGAAGTACATGCGGCTTTATTTTTGGAATATATGAGAATAAATAAAGAGCGTTAAATAGTATAGTTGGCAGCGTAAGATAATTGTTGTTTAAAAGGCAGATATATACGTAATAGTAATATAAATAAATGTGTGCCCGAGGAATAAGTAACTTGTGTCCTTAATAATATGTATTATAGTTTAACAACAGGGTGGGAAGGACAGCGCACAGCGGGCAGAGATGAAGGTATCATGCAGGTAAACCGGGTTAACGACACTAGCGGATGGGAAAGATAAAGAGTAAAGAGAATAGCACACAACTGTTGTTAAAGAACTGAACAGAAAAAAAATTATAACATCTAATAAAATTATGGGGAGGTACAATATTGCTTTAATGAAACCCTTTAAAGAGTTAAAGAATAATAAACAAAGATTAATATTGACGGGTAAATTTTCTCATAATTCGGAATCAATGAAAGTGTAACAGAAGTAAATTGGCGAAATGCGCATCCCATTAAGCACATGATAAATGGTAATGGTAGTGTAAATAATTTGTATATTAGTCAATTCCTAAAGTGCACCATTATTATTATTATTATTATTATTATTATTATTATTATTATTATTATTATTATTATTATTATTATTATTATTACTATTACTATTACTATTACTATTACTATTACTATTACTATTACTATTACTATTACTATTACTATTACTATTACTATTACTATTACTATTACTATTACTATTACTATTACTATTACTATTACTATTATTATTATTATTATTATTATTATTATTATTATTATTATTATTATTATTATTATTATTATTATTATTATTATTATTATTATTATTATTATTATTATTATTATTATTATTATTATTATTATTATTATTATTATTATTATTAATATTATTATTATTATTATTATTATTATTATTATTATTATTATTATTATTATTATTATTATTATTATTATTATTATTATTATTATTATTATTATTATTATTATTATTATACGTAAAGAGAAGGGTATTTACATGTATATGCTAGAATACGTGATTGTAAGCATACCGGCGTGTGAAAATTTGTGGAAATGAAGCGTGTGACATGTGAAAATGATTTAAAACTAAACATAAGAAAGTTGTTACTAGAAACAGTGCAAATGACTTTGCAGAACAAAATTAACAGGAAATAAAATGTCCAAGGCCGCGAAAGCGTTAAAAGAACATATAAGACACAGCAGGAAATGTTATTCCTGTAAAAAGGTATACTTATATGCTTAGAACTTAGATTATTCATTATGTAATGTAGTCATAAGCTGTATATTCATGTATGAGCATATTTAAACGTAGTTTACAATGTACATATGTAAAAGAAAAATGAGAATTATACGGGCAATGACACACACGTAAGCAGTAGATTGAAAGAAAGATAAATAGCAGCATATATCAGACGGGGACGCTGATAGAACATCAACTAATACAAAGGTATAGTAGTCATTCTATCAGCGGGGCAGTTGAAACAGTACACTCAGTTTGGGAGTGTACAGAAAGAAGTACCGCTAGGCGAACAAAGGCAGGATTGGTCATTACCCCCAAGAGGAAAGAGGTAGTGCCAGCTGGAAAACCGGGAGACAAGTGAATGCTCTACCTGGAGGAACTCTTGTTTGGAACGTCGATGGACACAGTGTGGTAGGATGGTGAGTTCATAGCGATGCGTGTAAGAAATGTGTGTGTGTGTGTGTGTGTGTGTGTGTGTGTGTGTGTGTGTGTGTGTGTGTGTGTGTGTGAAAACCAGGCAAGAAGAGTAAGTGCTGACGAATAAAGAGAAAAGGAGAAGAAGAAGAAGAAGAAGAAGAAGAAGAAGAAGAAGACGAAGAAGAAGAAGAAGAAGAAGAAGAAGAAGAAGAAGAAGAAGAAGAAGAAGAAGAAGAAGAAGAAGAAGAAGAAGAAGAAGAAGAAGAAGAAGAAGAAGAAGAAGAAGAAGAAGAAGAAGAAGAAGAAGAAGAAGAACGAAGCAGTCTGTTGTGTACCACTCCTGGGATCAAAGAACCATGCTACCCCCGAGTACCCCCTCAGTATGAAATAAAAGAAAACGCCCATTAACGTCGCCAAACCAATCAACAGCTTAACCGATTTCTGTCCCAGTATCCCTGTCTCTGTCTCTTCCCACCCAGATGTTTACAGCAGGATTAAACTAGGCTGAGATAGATTATACACGTGGTATTAGCATGACAGTATATATGAAGAGGTAAATACACCGTGCGTGGTACTAGGGTAATAGCAACTCTGAGGAGGTAATAGCACCGTGGTTCTTGATGGGGCGTGCATGGAAAGAAGAGAACCCTGAAAGGGATAATGGCGGTGACAGACTAACTGCCATATATGTCTGTAAAATGGCTCGAAATAGTATATGAAACAATAGTAGAAGCAAAATTGGTTTATGGGATCGAATTATGGAAGGCAAGTGCAATAAATAAGTCTGTGGAATATTCATATGAAATGTTTTGTAAAGATTATTAGGATCGATTTAATCAACACAAAAGCGAGTCGCAAGAGTTGAATTGGGAAGGACTTGCAGAAGAGGGATAGTAACAGAAAGATGTTTAAAAATTGGTACCGTCCATAAGAAAACAAGATGGCAACATAAGAATTGTGTTTAGAAAAACAAAAGAGTCTAACACATAATAATAGCTGGTGGGCAGAATTAAGGAAGACACTGGGGAAAATAGGTTTGGGGGATATATGGCAGGAAGGAGAACGAAATTTTGGTTAATGGTTAAAAACAGAATAGAGGAAATGGGTAGACAAGAGCTGTGGGGTAATATTTTTGGCAAGAGATCATTAGTTACATACTTATATTTAAAAATGAAGAAAACTTGGCGAAGAGAAAGTTATATTCATAATATAGGCAGGGGCGAGAGGGTTTAGCCTCGTTGAGGACTGGGGCAATATTGAGACTGGTGCTTCTAGTAAGCCTGGAGCATTGCAAAGAATTAGGTAATTCGAGAAAAGCAATATGGGAAGAAAAATGGGAGAATAAAAATGTACTCTAATCTCTGTTTCATATAACCTTGCCCCGCTGAAATGTATCACTCCGCGTTCAACTACCTTCCCCCTCACCCTTATTGGCTAATGCTTTCGCGCCATAGGCCATAGGCGGTGCCTTCCCGTCACATTTAAACGTGCAGCAAACGTCATAATAATAGCCGGGAAGATAAATAAAATCATACAAATAAAGATGTGAAGGCATGCAAAAATACAAGTTTATAATGAACTGAGCAAGTTGAAACTGAATGACTGAGCAATGAAACTGGAAGAGTTTATAATGAAAGGCCTTTGGCCTTTTCCACTGGGATTTTTTTAAACCAGCACACATACCTTTCAAAAATGCTTTTCTTTCAGTCTTAAAAGTCGTGTGTTCTTCGTGTATATTTTGCGATTTGTATCTCGGTACAGTCTGATTGTCCTTAAATAACGTCTTCGCCACACAGCAATATCGCCTCTGTCTTTTAGCACATTTTTCTTGCCTCTTTTTTCATTCACAAACCCCAGCTGTATAAGCAATCTGCTGAAATTTGGTAAATCTGGATCCTAATTTACAGCAGACGAAATGTTACTTATGTTAGGAGTTCGTTTCTAAAGAAAAAACTATGCACATGACGACGCACAACATTTTTCATGTATTTTTTCCGAGCACGCACTTTTGTTTATTCCTGCTTTTGCCCGGAGTGGTAAGTTTTCCTGTTTTCTCGATTTCACATCGCGATGTTCCTACGGATCTAACACTCGACACCTGTAACTTCAGAGCACAGCTGTTCGACTTCTCTCACTGACAAAGACGGATTCTTCTCTGTGAGTGCATTAAACACATGCACCACATTCTTTTTTCGCCTGTTTGTAAAGAATTATCCTTGCGATACTTCAGCGAAAACCTGGCGGTAGACTCTGCCATTACACATATAATAAGTACACGCGCAATAATCGATCAATAAAATAATTTTCCTCGCGCACTGGGTACAACACACCGTCGAATGGCGATATATGACTAATCAAGTTCAAAACAAGGTCAGTGATAAAAGTCATATAAACAAATGTCACCACTACCGCTAAATCACGTGCTATCGTGTCATGTGCTTGAGAGCAAAGGAACCCCCTCTTTACTTCGTTTAAGAATTAACATGCATTTCAGATAAATCAACTCTGTTGCGTAATATGTTTAATTAAAATAGTTACGAAAATATAAATTTGACAATTCTCTTCCAACAGATAAAGATATATCACCATGTTAAATAACGAACTAATTTTTACCGCACGACAGTCTATACTACAATAGTAGCCCATGAAAGGTGATTAGGTCACGTGACCGTTAAGAGATGCGGGGCAAGCTTATGTGAAACAAGGTATAGAAACATTAAAGATGCTTACAGTAAAACATGAAATAAAGATAAAGAAGTTTGCGGAGATATTGAAGGAAAAATGGTTAAGAAGGATAAAGAAATTAAAAGGGAGAGATAATGGAGAAATAGAAGGTTAATATGGGTAAATTAGAGATAAATGTCCAGGGAGTCCAATAACTAAATAGCCCATAAGTATTAGGTAGCTGACAATATTTGTCCTTAGATTAGCAGAATTAGAGTGGAATATTGTAATTGTATTGGCCTCGCCGTGGCCGAGTGGTTAGACCGCTCGACTGTCAACAAGGCGGCCCGGGTTGGATACCAGGCTGCTACTACATGGCAAAGCGAGAACGCGTATCGGAAAAAAATCACAATACAGAGATGTTTTTGTCCTCCTCGGTAACGTAGATGGTAGCGTGCCTGTCTCAGGTTCAAGAGGTCCCGAGTTCGAATCTCGGTCAGTGTGAGTTACCTGGATAAGGTTTTTACCGGAGTTACCCCCTTATCTTTAAAGACGAATGTCGGGTAGTAAGTTCCATGGACCCTGGACACATTTGAGCATTATTTCACCCACTTCATTCCCGTCCGACATGACTTAACGTTGGAGGAGGACGTAAAATTACAACAACAACAACAACAAAGAGTATTTACAGAAATGTTTACCTCAGCTTATCGCACATAGACGGTGAGTCCAGTGTGTGTATACTCTGTTCAGATGTAAGCATGTCTTCTGCACAGCAATGTGTCATACATCGGCAGGCGCGAGAAAACATATCATATAGACACGCAGCTTCCAATCGCTCTTTTTGTTTCATAACTTACTGTACGTAAACTTACTAATATTTCACTCTTCTAATCGCCCATATAAGACCCCATAAGGGACGAAGGAAGCGCTGGTCACCTGAAGGTCGATACGCCTCAACGCTCTGTCGAGTAATAAGTATAAATGTGCTGTTCGAACGGTTACCATGGATTTATCTTTGGTAATAGAAACCTCTCTTATTATTATTCTGATTATTCTTTTAAGAGTGAGAGGGGTACTAACGCGCCTCCCAATGAACACATCACTTCAGCCAAGGGAATTCGCAGGAATCATAAATGACCGATAGATGTTCACTCCACGTGGAGTAATCAGTGCGTTATCTGAGTGGTATCTATTACCAAAGATAAAGCCATGGTAACCGTTCGAGCAGCACGACTATAAGATTAAGATTATTAATAGTGGTGGACAACATGGAGCTGGGACGTTTTCTTCGGGATCTCCGTTTCTTCCACCCTCATTCCCCCAACAGCACCATCATTATCCTCCTGCCTATCATTCATTTCGCCCTCATACTATCATCCACCTCATCCCAGGCGTTGGGCTTCTCCCTCTACCTTAGTTCCCCTATCAGACTCAGTACTTCGGCTTCCCTCGTCCCGACTTTCCGGGCTATGTGGAACCTGGCCGTTAACGTTACGATTACTGTTTATCATCATAATCATCATCATCATCGTCGTCGTGGTTGTTTTTGTTGTAAACCAATATGCAGAAAATGATAAGAGTAAAAAAGGCAGTACCTAAATAATCATTTTGAGGTTAGAACAAGGAATTGCAGCACTAAAATGTAAATGCTTTCGAGTATATAGAATTCACAGACCAAGGACACAACTTTTTCTAAAAATAGTTTTTTTTTTTAAACCAGGCGACCTCAAAACAATTGTAATTGTGGTGAAAAGCAGAATAAATTAGGTTAAACATTAATGTGCTACATTTAATTTGCGGCTGGTTTAAATGTGAAACCGTGAATAGAATGTTACATTTCCGTTGCAGACAGTATTCCGTTTACCCGATTACGCCATTGGGAGTGCTGGCAAGACAACACGTGGTATTAGCGCGACAGAAGCTACGAAGAGGTAGTACGGCTGCACTTCATATTAGGGAAACAGCAAGTTGGTAGAGGTAATAGCACGGCAGTGGACAGGGTACGCATGGTAAGTAGAGAGCCCTGAAAGGGACGATTTCGGTGACAGGAGTGAGAAATTGGAAATATTAACTGTCAGACATATTCGTAAATTATCTCGAAATACTATATGAAACAATAGGAGAAGCAAAAATGACTCATGGGATGGAATTATGGGTGGCAAATGTAATAAATACCTCATATGAAATGTTTGGTAAATGATTATTAGAAATGAATAAATCAATACCGAAGAAGTCGCAAAAGTTAGGTTAGGAAAAACGTTGCAGAAGAGGGATAGTGACACATATTTAAAATATTGGTACAGTTGCACAGATAATGAAGATAGCAACATATTAAGTGTGTTTAGAAGAACAAAGAAGTGTAACATATAAGGATCGCTGAAGTGCAGAGTTAGGAGAACAATCGGGAAATAGTGATGGGGAGGAGAACAAATTTGGAAGGATTTTGGATAATGGTTGAAAACAAAGTGAATGATATGGATAGAAAAGAGGTATGGGTAATATTTCTGGTAAGAAATCATTAGTTACCTATTTAAAACTGAAGAGAAATTGGGGAAGAGAAAATTATATAGATATGTGATTGGCAGGGAGAACTCGGTTTGGCCTGGTTGAGGAGTGGGGCAGAACAAAGTGTGAAGCATTGGTTGGTTGAATGTAAAGAGTTATGAAATTGGTGTAAAGAAATACGGGAAGAGAGAGAAAAAGTGTACTCTAGTGACACTAAAGATGCTTACAGTAAAACATGAAAAAATATTGAGGAGAGGGAAATTTCCGGAGAGAGTAAAGGAAAATATTAAGAAGGGTGCAGAAATTAGGAGGGAGAGATAATGAAGAAATAAAAGGTTAATATGGTGTAAAATTAAGGGTAAATAGGCTGGGAGCCCAAAAATTAAATATCTCATAAGCATGATGTAGCTTACAATATATTTACCTAGATTAAGAGGAATTAAAAGTGGAATATTGTAATTGTAGCAGATCTCTGTACAATCTCTGTGCGAATAATAATTAATTTCACAAAGATATACAAAGATCTCTTACAATATTTCACTTTTAATTCTTGCTAATCTAGGTACAAATATTGTAAACTACCTCATGCTTATGTGCTACTTATTTATTGGGCTGCCTAGTCATTAACTCCTAATTTTACCCCTATTAATATTTTATTTCTTCATTATCTCCACCTTTTCATTTCTTCCCCTCTTAACCATTGTTCCTATACTCTCTCCGCAAACTTCCTTATCTCCCTAATCTTTTTATTTTCTTTCTCCAATGTCCTAACCTTTTGGATTCAACCAAGTAACTTTGCCTCCATCAGGCTAAAAGCTCACTCCCCGCCTATCACATAATATATTCGTAATTTTCTCTTCCCCAATTTTTCTCCATTTTTAAATATGTAACTAATGATCTCTAGCCAAATAATTACCCCGCACCTCTTGTCTATCCATATTCTCTGGTCTGTTTTTAGCCATTAACCAAAATCCTTCCAAATTTCGTTCCCCTCCCCATCCCTATTTTCCCTACTGTCCTCCCTAATTCTGCCCGCCAGTTATCCTTATAGCTACAATTTTTTGTTCTTCTAAACAAACTTAATATGCTGCAATCCTCTTTTCCTATACAGCTGAACCATTATTTTAAGCATGTGTCACTGTCCGTCTCGGTAGCGTGGTGGTAGCGTGTCTGCCTCACGTTCAAGAGGTCCCGAGTTCGAATTTCGGTCAGGGTGAGTTACCTGGGTAAGGTTTACACCGGGGTTTTCGCTTATCCTGTAAGACGAATGTCGGGTAACTCTAAGCTCTATGGACCCTGGGCTCATTTGAGCATCATTTCACCCATTCCATTCATCGTCCGATATTACTTAACGTTGGAGGACGTAAAAAAAAAACATGTGCCACTATCCCTCTTTTGCGACTCATCTGTATTGATTTATTCATCCTAATAACTCTTTACAAAACATTTTATATGAATGTTCTACAGACTTACGTATTACATTTGCTCCTCACTATTCCATGCCAAAGTTCATTTTTAGTTCTACTATTGTTTCCTATACTATTTCGGGTCATTTTACCGTCTATCCGTTAATATTTGCAATTTCTAATTCCTGTCATCGCCACCTAGGCTCTATAGCGCTCCCCATGTAGAACCATATTACCTCCTCACACTTGCTATTACCCATCTGTATTAATCTGTGCTATTACCCTAATACCATGCGTGGTGTTATTACCTCTTGCAAATGGCTAAAACTTTCCAGTTCCAAACGCGTTCTGTTATCCTTGTTCTGCAACGGAAATTTATTATTGTATTCATTTCAACTAGTCCCTCATTCTTTGAAGAGCATAAATGCTTAATAGACGAAACCCCTTCGGAAATTAGGTACCGATATTTTACCGGAAGCACTATTTTGAGATCGCCTAGATTTAAAAAGAAAAGTATTTATAGGAACAGGTGTGCCCCAGGTCTGTAAAGCGCGTAACTCAAAGGCAAACTACATTTTAGTGCTACAATCCCTTGTTCCTAACCTCAAAATGGTTATTTAGGTACTGGCCTTTCTTCTTCTTCTTCTTCTTCTTCTTCTTCTTCTTCTTCTTCTTCTTCTTCTTCTTCTTCTTCTTCTTCTTCTTCTTCTTCTTCTTCTTCTTCTTCTTCTTCTTCTTCTTCTTCTTCTTCTTCTTCTCTCCCCCCTTCCCCTCCTATTATTATTATTATTATTATTATTATTATTATTATTATTATTATTATTATTATTATTATTATTATTATTATTATTATTATTATTATTATTATTATTATTATTGGTGTGGGAAACGAATATGCAGAAAATTATAGAGTAGAAAAAGGCAGTACTTAAATAACCATTTTGAGGTTAGGAGCAGGGGAATGTATATACAATTTACAGACCACACAACTTTTCCTAAAACTATTTTTTTTTTAATCCAGGTGACCACAAAACAATGTACTTGCGGTGAAAAGCTATCTAATTTTTGGAGGAATAATAAATTAGGTTAAACATTAATGTGCTACAAAGTACCTGGGACTGGTTTAAATGTGAAACCGTGAATAGAATGTAACATTTCCGTTGCATACAGCGTTCCGATAACAGAACGCGTAAGGAGAGGGAAATAATTTTGTACTGCACGTGGTATTACCGGACCAAAGTACGAAGAGCTAGTACGGCCGCACTTGATATTAGGGTAACAGCAGGCCTGTGGAGGTAGACTGTAGTGGATCGGGTGCGCATGGAAAGTGTGTAAAAATAATAATAAAATTATTTTTCTTCTTGCTTCCCAATATTTGGAGACTAGATCTTCTTGATTTTGGAGAGTTTCACATACCGTTAGATGATCGATGTTCATTAAATCGTCTTTATCACATAAACAGCACTGTGGAGAAGTTGTTAATCCAACCTTGAATAAATGTCCATTCAAACAATCGTGGCCTGTGATTAATCTGAACATTGCTAGTGAAGATTTTCGAGGTAGATCTGGAATTGTCTTTAGTTTGTTTTGGGGATCTTTCCAATTAAGTTTTTCAGAGGAAACTAGATAGTTGTTATATAGTTTTGTGAAGATGTTTTTCATTAATCTTTTAACTGTTTCATAGGGGATATTTTGTTTCGTTGTTTGAGATATTTTGGAACCCTTCTTGGCCAACATATCTGCTTGCTCATTGCCAGAAATTCCACAGTGAGATGGTATCCATTGGAAAACTATACATATATTTAAATGTTGAAGATGTTTAATCATATTATGAATTTCATTTATCTTTTCGGTTTTTGGGCAGTCATTTGAAATAATAGCCTGAATAGCTGCTTTAGAATCTGTTAAGAAAACTATGTTGGAAAGCTTATTTGTCCAGGCAAATAGATTTTGTAAGGAAGTATAAATTGCATCAATTTCTCCATCAAAACTTGTTAAAGTAAATTCCAACATGCTTATAGAAAGAAAAGAATTTACAGGTAGCTCCTGCTCCTGCTCCATCTTCTTGATTATAAAGAGAGCCATCTGTATAGATGTGTGTCAATTTGTCTACTGGATATATTACATTTATGGTTTCAAGGGCATATGCTTTAGCTTCTGTAGATGAGTATTCTTTCTTTTTAAAATCTGCAAGTAAATCTAGGTAGTATTCTAATTCAATGATGTTCAGTGGGTTATTAAGAGACATGAAAGGTTCTATTTTGGATGGGTAATTTAGTTTATTTCTTAGTTGTTGAACTTTCTGTATGAAGCCTAATTGATTATTCTCTGGAATTCTTAAGAGCTTTTCATATGTTAAAAGGGCTTGCATTTCTAAATCTGTCATTATGGGTCTGTTGCATGTAAATACTTGAAAGGTTATTATAGGAGTAGTTTCTATAGCTCCAGTAATTAGCCTAAGAGCTTGATTTTGTGTGCGCTCCAGTATCATGGAAGTTGAAGGTGATGATGTTATCAGTACTTCTCCACAGTAATTAAGAACTGGCCTTATATATGTATTATATGTAGTATTTAATGTAGATCTTGAACAACCCCATTTAGTTCCTGCAAGTCTTTTTAATATCTTAAAACGGTTAATTGCTTTATCTCTAATTTGTTCAATATATTTTTCCAAGTTAATTTTTTGTCAAACAATATTCCAAGATATTGAGCATTTTCTGTTCTGGTTAATTTGGTATTATCATAATTTAAGGTAATATTGGGTTGTTTCTTTCTTAGAGAGAAGAGATGATCATTACTTTTCACAGTGTTTACTTCCATGAGGTTTTTAGAACACCATTGTTTAAGGGTATTCAAAGAATTTTGAATATTTGTCTTTAGAATTTCAAGTTTGCCTGATTTCCAAATTACTAAGTCATCTGCATACAATGCAGTGTTGATGCCTGTTTGTTGAAGTTGTTTGGGCAGATCATTTATATAGATATTGAATAGAGTAGTGCTAAGTACTGCTCCTTGAGGTAAACCTAGATGGATTTTTTTGAATCTTGATAATGATGAACCATAAGAAGTTGCGCAATATCTCTCTGAGACAAATTCTGATATCCAGTGAAGCATATTATCTTTAATTCCCATCTGTTGTAGTTTCTTGCACATGGAAAGTAGATAGCACTGAAAGCAGGGGGGGGGGGGGTGGCTATGGCAGGAGCTGTAGGCAGGAGTTAGAAATTGTAAATGTTAACTGCCAGATATGTCTTTAAAATAGCTCAAAATAGTGTATGAAACAAAAGTAGACGCAAAAATGACTTATAGGATGGAATTATGTGGGGCAAATGTCTGTAGAAAATTCATATAAATGTTTTGTGAGAGTTATTAGGATTGAATAAATCAATACCAAAGTGAGTTGCAAAAGATAGGTTAGGAAAGGTTTGCAGAAGAGGATTAGTGATAGAAAGATGTTTAGAATATTGGTACAGTTGTATAGGTATTGAAGATAGCAACATACTAAGTTTGTGTTTAGAAGAACAAAAAAGTGTAACATATAAGGATAGTTAATGTGCAGAATTATGGAGAACACTGGGGGAAAAGGGATGGGGGAGAACAAAATTTGGAAGGGTTTTGTTTAATGGTTAAAAGTAGAGTAGAAGGTAAAGAGGTGCGGGGTAATCTGTTTGGCAAGAGATCATTAATTACATATTTAAAAATGAAGAAAAATAACGGAAGAGAAATTTATGCAGATAATATGTCACAGGCAGTCTGCCTCGGTAGCGTAGATGGTAGCGTGTCTGCCTCATTTTCAAGAGGTCCCGAGTTGGAATCTCGGTCAGGATGAATTATCTGGATAATGTTTTTTCCGGGTTTTTTCCCTTATCCTGAAAGATGAATGTCAGGTAACCTTAAGCCCTATGGACAATGTCAAAGATGATATGTTGATGGTAACTTAGTGTCTCCGCCTCCAACACTCTCCAGTGTATTACAAGTTAAGAAATGCTGCGGTGCTAAGGTAATGTCCATATATGAGTCACTATTGCGCCTCACGAATGTAGGGGCTCCTCCATGATTATGAACAATGAGGTCTTCTTCAGCGAACCACTCGGCTGAAGTTCGTCCTCGGGCGTCCTCCACGGGGGAGCAACATTGGTGCAACTTTGCACTGAAGTCCCCTCCAACCACAATCTCCTTAGTGTGGCTCCCCATGGCCTGGCGTAGCTCACGAAAGTAGGTACTGAACATTGGCAGGTCCACATTAGCAGATATATAGCAGTCGAATACAACCAAAGACGGCAGCTCAAGCCAAAGCCTTCACCTTGGCCGTTGGGGTTCCAGAATAGCGGCGTCCATTTGACGGTCGACGTGCCACTGTTTGTGTGTGACTTTGGCTTTGTTTGGTTCTGCGATGATGATAAGATCCACATTATGTTCTGTGGCCATCTAGTACATGAGGCCCATGGCTTCTCTGCTCCTGTCGATGTTCTCCTGCATTATTCGAATAAACAAGCACTCAGCCACAGCTGTGAGGTTAGGCCATCCTGCCTAGGGGAGCCGGCCATCGTTCATGAAGCGGTAGCGGTAGTGGTGGTGGTGGGAATGGTTGTGGTGTTGGTGGTGGTAGATGTCGTGGTGTTAGTGCTTTTAATGGTGGTAGTGGTGGTAATGTTTTTTTTTTGTGTAAATTACGTCTTCCAATGTTTAGTCATATCGGACAATGAATAAAATGGGTGAAATGGTGCTCAAATGAGTCCGGGGTACATGGAGCTTAGAGTTACCCAACATTCCTCTTTCAGGATAAGGGAAAACCCCGGACAAAACCTTATCCCGGTAACTCACTTTGACCGAGATTCAAACTTGGGATCTCTTGAACGTGAGGCAGACATCTACGCTACCGAGGCGGGATATAATGATGGTGGTGGAAGAGGTAGTGGTGGTGGTGCTGGCAGTGAGTGTTAATGGTAGTATTTGTTGTAGTGGTAGTAGTAATAATAGTAGCAATAGTGATGGTAGCACTGGCAAGGTGGTGGTATTGGTAGTGGTAATGCCTGTGGCAATGGTCATGGTACTGGTAATAGTGGTGGTGGAGGTGGTAGCGCCAGTTGTAGTTGTGGAATTGGTGGTGATGGTGGTGAAATGGTAGTTGGAATTGGTAGAGGATGGTGATGGTAGTGGTAGAGGTAATGGTAGTGTTAGTTGTATGTTTTTTTATTCCATAGGGGAAAAATATTCTTAGACACCACTCTTTGTGGTGTGTTGGATTTTTACCAACTAAAAAGCCCCTGACACTACTCATTTTGGAACTGCTTAATGGCAAAACATCAAAATGAGAAGCTGTACCACATTAACTTCTTCTATCTTCTTTTTAATTAGTCTCTAATATGGCCTTGCTTTGTGTTTTTATTTATTTCCAGGCCAAGCTATTGCTTACCATTGTTGGTATTATGTTTTCCAATGTCAAGAAACTTCCTTTCTAATTTGCTTCCATTTCTGGCAGTAGCATACTGCATGTTCTGCCGAATCCAAAACGTATCTACATAAACTATTTTCAAATTTTCCCATCTTAAAAGGTAATCCATCTTAAAGCCTTAATGGAGTATAACAAGCTGCATATAAAATGTGAAGAGTAAAGCAGTATTTGTTATATTGGTGGTGGGACAGCATAGAAAAAAGAAGAAGAAGAAAAAAAAAAGAAATCACATTTAAAAATATATATAATTAATAACAAACACTACTTTTCAAGAGTGGTGATTAGATTGATGTTTTACTTACCTTAATTAAGAAGTGTTATCATTATATAAAAATAATGTACCTTTTAATTTTATGCTGAAGTTTAAAATCTGATTTTGTCCCCCTGAAAATTTTTCAATTTAGTTGAAAATTGACAAGTGCCAAGTGGGAAACAAGAAAAGAGAAAAAAAAAAGAGAAAAAAACTACCAACCAAATATGATGCACCCTAACAGGAAAGAACAAGCAGCAGAAATGCGTTTTGAAGCCAACAAATGCAAAATCTGCAGTGTTAACAGCATATGGAAGAGAGATTCCATAAAAAAGCAGAAAAAAGGACATATTAGCATGCAGTAGTAGTATTTACACATAATACATTGCATTAGAGCAGATCCTGGTAGGTATACCATTTATTTATCATGGAAATTAAGCCAAATAACTGAAAAGAAAAGCACTTAAAATGCATGAAATCAGTGTATAATCTGTGAAAACTGGTGGAAAATCCTGCTTTGCTGTGTATTGATATAAAAGAAGAAAAAAAATATTAGGAATTAATAAAATCAGTGTATAAACCTTGTAAACATATCAAAATCATTTGCTGGAAAGTAAAAGAACTACGAACTAAATATTTATATATAATACATTGCATTAATGCGTGAACCTTGTAGCTATATCACTTATTTATTATGGAAATGAGCAAAAAGAACTGAAAACAAAAGTACTTCAAATTAATTAAATCAGTCTGTAAAATGTGCAAAACGGCAGAAAACATATTTGCCATATATGAAATTAAAAATATAATTGAAACCAAAGTATTAGTAATTCATAAAATCAGTGTATTAATCCCACTAAACAGGTTGAAACCATGATTTGTTGCAAATTAAAGGTTTACCAAATAGTTAAGATGTCACCGTACATAGCACAAAACAAGCCATGGAAATGCATTTCAAAGCCTAGTCTGCACACCTAAGAGCGTGTCTAATCACTTAAAAAACTGTTTTGATAAAATTTGAATAGTTTAGATTTTACGTTTTCTTGCCCATTTTGGTTGTATTGGAAAAGCTTGGCACAGTAAGTCACTGAATAATTATTGCAAAGCAAATGCCTAAAAATGACTGTATCATGCTAGTTCCTACCTCCTGAAATTAATAACTTTATTTGGTGCCCCTCACAGGCTTACCTTTACTAAAATGGTTGGTACATTTCTGGACAGGAAAATTTCTCAGCACAATTTTTTAAACTTACTCCTTTTCGACTTATTTTAAATCTAGTAAACTTTAAGACATGTCTGAACCCTTTAAACACAGCTTTGAAAAAATTTGAACATTTAAGATTTGTCATTTTCTTGTCCATTTTGGTTGTATTTTCCAATTAAGTCGCTGAATACTTAATGTAAAAGCAAAGGCCTAACAATGGCTATATCATGCTTGTTCGTGGCTCCTGCAGATAATAAGGTTACTTTTACTAGCTTTTGTGTTTCCTTCATCATTTCAGTAGTACTAGAAAAGATTGGTTTGTTAAGCCGTTCAATACTTATTATATACAAACGTCTAAAAATGACCATATCATGCTGATTCCTAGCTTCTGCAGATAATAAAAGATATTTTGGCCCCTTATATTCCTATCTTTAAAGGAATTGTTGGCACATTTAAGATCAAGAAAATTTCTGAGTAGCTCTAATGGGGCAATTTGCAGAGGCCATAAATTCATCTGTGCATCAATGGCTTTGGAAGCAAGACCTTGTGTTTTACCACATTGGAATACATGCCCTTGTTAAAAGGTGAACCAAAACTGTGGAAAAGGAATGGGAATTACATTGAAAAGTGACAATTTAATGTTTCATGTTGTGGCTTTCATGCTGTATAATCAAAGTTTTTCTTACAAAGTAAAAGAAAAAAATAGTTGGCATTAGTTATTGACTGACCCTCACTGAATATAGTTTATTGATTCTTATACTGTTATATAACATAAAACTGGTCTCATAAAGTATATAAAATTTGTGAACATTTTACAATAAATATAAATACATCAGTAGCAAACAATATTGTGAATTATATATATATATATATATATATATATATATATATATATATATATATATATATATATCAAATTATTCATTAACAACAATAATTTGTATTTGAATGGAAATGGACACAATAGAAGCAGAAGAATACATTTCATTTAACAAAATTATGCATTGAACAAAATTTTTTCAAGCTGTAATGGGAAATACTACAAGCAGAAATCAGGGTTAGCAATGGGCAACCCACTTTCACCCTTTTTGGCAAATTTATTTATGAGTGCACTCGAAACAAAGCCTTGCCTTGGATCTTCAAGTTTTGGTATAGATATATTGATAAAATCTTTGCAATCGTTTCAAATAAATATTCAGATGATGCATTAAAATTATTCAATCTGCAATTAAAAAAAAACTATAAAATTCATAATAGAAAAGGAAATCAATGGACAACTCTCTCTCTTGGACCTAAATATCATCAGAAATGACACAAAAATAAAATTTGGAATTTACAGGAGCGAACAGTCAGAAAATTACCTAAAAATCAGAGCTATAACCCAATTATACATAAATATGCAATAATAAACAGTCTTACACATAGACTAGTCCACATACCCTAGGATAAAGAAGATTACTTCAAAGAACAAAAAGTCACACTCCCTCCACATAGCAGAAGAAAATTGGATACAACAGAAGTCTGGTGTTTAAGAAAATTAAAAAAGCTAAATTAAAGAAAAGCATTAAAGAAAACCACCTTCACTAAAGAAAAACAGAGCAACAGCATATTCAGTGTATTCACATACCACTCAAAAACATTTAATAAATTCAAAAAGATCTTTAAGGAGCAAAATATTTTGGCATATACAATAGATACTCAATTTTAAAATTGCTAAATTCAAAAACAAAAGATGAAATCCCACCAATTAACAGACCTGGAATATACCAAATAAATTGTAAGAATTGTGAAAAATTCTACACAGGTCAAACTAAAAGAAACCTAAAAACTAGTCAAAGAGAACTTTAGAAACATCAAAATGAAACAAGAAGATAAGTCAGCAGTAGCATTTCATTTTTGGAATGAAAACCATGACATTGATCCAAATACAAATTTACTAAAAGGAGAGATAAACCAAAATAAACTGACAACATGGGAGAACATATTCATATGGATATGTAAGGACAGAGTAATGAACTTTGAAATCCTACCAGTAGATATTTTGACAAAGAAGTTCATAGTTCAACCGCCAGAGAGAAGAGAGCAGACGACAACAGACTTTAGTTGAATAGAGGTTGAAAATGGATACGACAGCTTCCGAAACTAGTCTCTCAATAATATAAAAATGTAAGTGACAATGTGTTAAAAAACTGACTACAAATATTCTTTTTAATTTATTTTCTCAGTTCTTGCAAAACATGATGTGAGACAATTTTTTTGTGAAGGGATGTTGCATCATTTACAGATGTCCAGGGCACACTATGTTCGTGCCTACAACCGTGTGTCCGGTCATTGGGACACTAACAGTACAACCCCAGCAATGAGTTTTGCCTTTGCATTGAGACACTCCACTAACCATTATAAATTCTGAAGTTAGTTTGTTTCTCACCTATGTGTCTTCAGTGCAGTGCTTTATTATAATGCTATGCTGTATTTCATTTAAGTATATAATAGTGAACATTTGAGTGGACTTTTACATACTGTTATTTTAGTGCCCTTTTAATAGGAATTACTATGTGCCTTTTTGTCCACGCCCTTCAATTCTATTCATTTAAAAGTGTCACAATGAACAGACACTTAAAAAGACCGAGTTTTAGCAAAACAGCTAGAAACTCCAAGACCAGAAATGTGTATGAAACAAGTAACCAGTGATAAAAACAGGTCATATACAAGAATCTTCACTAAAGCATTATAAGAAAAATATGAGTGGATTTGTGGCTGTTCAAAATATAACTTTTCCCAATTGTGTTTTGCTTGGCGGAGAAGATTTGCTGTGAGCAGACTACTATTACAGATTTAAAGCATTTAGCTACCAAAATTAAAAAACACAGTCCAAGCAAGAACCATTTAAATAATGAAATGAGCTTAGCATTATTAGACCAAGTTAATATCCTTTGAGTGAAGGTGGAACAGGCCATGAGCCTAAACCCTGAATTGCAGAAGAACAACTTGATGAAGGATATAGAATGTCTATCTTCAAGTATAATGAGCACGTAGGCAAAAACAGATACATTCTATCGCGCATTATACATTCTATTAAATTCTACAGTGAATTTGAACTTAAACTAAGTGACCAGAATAAAACAGAAGGCTCAGGCTATCCAGGTATATTCAAAGGAATAATTAAGCTATACAGCTTCAATTGACAGGATGCTATAAGAACATCTAGCAACCGCTACACTATTTAAAGGAACTTCAAAAAGTATCCAAAATAACTTACTAGATGTGTTATTGTCAGTGTGCCAAAAACACATAAAAGATGAGAGTGGCAGGCTGTCATGCAAGTTGACAAAACAAAAGATAACTCGTGCAAAATATAGATGACATGGACTTTAGGCTATGAAATTAACGGGGAGGTTTTACAAGATTTTGTGGTCTTTTTTTCTTTTCTTTTTTAAAGATAAATGACAGAAATGCTCAGGATTTGGCTGGGCATATTTTAAATCAGTTAAAAGAGATTAGCTTGGAAAATTCTCTCAGAAACTTATCAGTCAAATTATGCGTGATTGGAGGAATTTAGCAACAGTGACGTCAAAATTAATTGAAAACTAATTGTAATTGGTTTTTAACATTTTTTCACTAACATGCTGACTTTGTATTCTCATTAAGATTTGCACATCACTTCTGGCAGCCTGCCATTGTTGCAGTTCTACCTAATGTTCAAAGCAATATGTTGATACTTTCTCTGAATGTATAAAGATGTTGACATTAATCATATTTTGACTAATGATAAAAAATTAGCATTATTTTTCAACCTAAGGTAGACAAAAACTTTCTCAGAAACATAGTAGGAACTGAAAGATGGACTGCATTAGCCATGCTCTTCCTGGAAAAAAGATTAATCGACAAAATTCCAGAGCTCAACAAACATGTCATAGAGGATGGATAGAGTCAACATAAAACATTCAATGCCATGGCCGGGATTTGAACCATGGATCTCCTGGTTTCCGTCCAGTCACTCTAACCCATTGAGCTACCATGGCCAACGTGCCATCCTGACATTAAATTCTCCTTTGACTCATATATTTCCCCGGTAAACCACTAGGGACTCTCGCATCCGAGATACGCCATTTGTGGCGACTTACTATCGTAAGTACTTGAATCCCATTTAACTCTTATTATTTTAGTTAATTGATGGAAATTAATCATTTCTTCATACTAGCTGTGGATAACCTTAGCCTATACTTGAAAATTCAAATTTTTCAGTCTGACTCAATCTTTCCATACTTTAGCCTACACAGGGCTAGTGTGAAAGAACAATTAATTTCCATTAATTGACCTAATAGTGGTTAACTATAAAAAGCCTGGGACTTAAAGTACTTACACGATGTAAGTCGCCATTAAGTTTGTTGACTCATGTGTTTATGAGAACTCCTAAGTGGTTTACCAGGAAAAACACGAGTCAGTTGGAGAATTTAATGTCATATCGGCACGTTGGCCATAGTAGCTCAAGGGTTAGAGCGGCTGGGCAGCAACCAGAAAATCGGTGGTTCAAATCCCGGCTACGACATTGAATTTTTCAGTCTGACTCAATCTTTCCATACTTTAGCCTAAACACGGCTAGTGTGAAAGAACAATTAATTTTCAGTGGTAGGGGTGTTTGTAGACGCAGTTAAAATAAAGATAGAAAGCCGCTATTAGTCAGCCGCTGCCGTATACTTGGGGGAGAGACGTCTGTTAGCACGAAAAGTTCGCGCAGAATTTTACTCAGTCGCTGCCACATACGTGGAAGTGAAATCACATAAATTCGCATGAAAAGATTGCACGGAATTATAAACAGTCACTGTTGCATACGTGGAAGTGAGACGTTTGTCAGCCCGAAAAGTTTGTGCGCATGTATTTTGCGGGTTTTATGAGTTACATTAAAGTCACGCAGGATATCGTGGATATAATAAGTTTATTTTTATAGTGCGGGTGAGAATTGTGGAGCCTTGTAGTATACACTGACAAAAGCATACTCGATAAAGGAGAAGACTTATAGTGACGCGAGGTCTGCATAAAGTTTGTCGTGAGAAAATTTGTAACCAAGAAAAATACAGGTGATTGCCATTAGACAAGAAAACTGTTTCCTTCTACGCCCAAGTGATCCGCCCACCACCCTGAACCTCAAGAGCTCATTGCTTGCAACCTAATCCTATAACCATAAGATTTAGGAGAACTTCTAGAGCAGCCGTGGGCGTCTTCGTTCTCGCCATCACCGCAGAGGATGATGGAGGCGATTACCATCGTCAGCAGGTAAGAGCGTCCCAGAGAACCAGGAGGCGCGAGGTGATGTCGTCTTCAGCGTCATTGAGTGGATGACGTCAGTGATCAATCAAAGCATTATTGTCACCCAAGGGAGCGTAACAACGACGCTAAAACACTACAAATGTATACAGCTTCACAACACATTCTACAGTTTTACAGTTAGTGTGCAAATAATAATATAGCTTAATTTGTTAAAATATTTTTATTAACTCCCTTTCTTCTCTGTCTGTCCACTAGATACAAATTTTGCAATCAATTTGAAACTAGAATTACAATGAGCCAGAGATCTTTAAATAAATCTCAGAATGGGATGACAACACAATATTAATTTGCTTTCATAAAAACTTGCTTTCCCCCAAACTATGCTTTGCATGGAAAGATGTTTAAACTTCATGATGAGCTAGAGACCTCAAACTTTAAACATATCTCAGATATAGATATTAATGTAATATTAACTCAGTATGCTAAATCCAACCCTCTAAGTACTCTTTACAAAGAGAAATTTTTGAACTAAGTTCACAAAAAGCAGAAACTTAAAACTTTAAATATGCCTAGCTCAGAACTAATGAGAATGGAATATTAACTCATTTTCAAGAAAACCCTTCTATCCGAAACTGCTCCCTCCCACAAGGAAATTTTTTTAAAAAATTTAATTTTCTCAAAAATGGCTTCCATTAAATACTATTTCAATACTACACTGACGGGAAACTATATAATGCAGCTTGTTTTCAATTTACAGCAACTAAGATACTTCTTTACTCTTAACTCAGCACATTATCCCTATCCACCATCTTGAAACTATTAATCCTCCTTATGGATTGCTATCTAAATCATTCTGATTAGAAATATTAATTTTCTTCTCTTTGTTAAAATACTCATCCTCTTTGTTAAAATATGTTGTTGTTATTAATATTTAGATGAGTCGTATTTATTACACATCTGCTTCACTTTCGTACCTATTTATAGGACATGTTTTGCAAATCATCGTTTGCATCTTCTGCTCTTATGCGACTAAAGCTTGATCCAGTGGTGTGGTGGGTGTGGGTAATTCTGGAGTTGCTGCTGCCATCTGTTGATTTAGTAATGAATTAAATCTCGATATGTTGTTGTTGTTTTCCAATGCTAGGCTTTGGCTATGAAGCCATTAGCTCTCTTGCTCTCCAATATTTCTGTGTAGTGGGTCCGACAGGTAGGGCTTCACAGGTTAAAAGATGTTCTTCAGTCACTTCCTCTTCTTTGTTGCACAGAGGACAATTTGGACTTGTATAAATTCCTATTCTGTGTAAGTGTTTGGCCAAATAATCATGTTCCGTAAGTAATCTAAAATTTGCTACTGCAGCTTTACGTGGGATTTCTGGAATAATTTCTGGATTTTTAATTAAAATGTTCCATTTTTTATCTTTGGCTTTGTTAGATATTGATTGGTTTAGTTTGTTTTTATATTTGCTTTTGATTAATCTTTTTATGGATGTAAAGGGTAAGTTTTTACTTTTGTTGTGAATTAAATTTGCACCTTCTTTGGCAAGAAAATCAGCTGATTCATTTCCAGCAATTACACAATGTGCAGGTATCCACTGTAATATAATTCTTTTCTGTAGTTTTTGAAGTTGTTGGATCATTTTGTGACATTCTTTAATTTGGATTGACCTCATTTTATATGAACTTATTGCACATAATGCTGCTTTAGAATCAGAAAGTATGATAAGCATTTTTGAATTTATCTATTCTGTATAGAAGGTGTTGGAGTGAAATATGAATAGCCGTTACTGCTACATCAAAATTTGTTGTGTGGTATCCTGCTGGTTGTTAGACTGAGAACAGTGCACACTTAATTCCTGCTCCTGAGTTGTCCAAGTTTGATCCATCTGTGTAGATATGTAACCATTCTTCAGGTGGGTATCTATTGTTCACAGTTTCTAATGCTAGTGCTTTTAGTACATGTTTGGAAGTTTCAGATTTTGTAACTAATTGAATATTAATTGGTTCAAAAGTTAGTGGGTTTTCTATGATTAAAATGGTTTCTTTAGAATTAGGAAGATTCAGATCTGTTTTTAATTCCGTAACTTTGTGTAGGAAACTTGTTTGTGTTTTCATCTTGATTGGTTGTAGTAATCTTTTCTCCCATTTTGTTGTTTTTAAACTGCAACATTTTTACATGTTGTATTAGTGCCTGCTCCTCTAAAGTATTGGATAGTTCCGAGTAAAGGCTTGCATTGCAGTGATTGGAGTTGATTTTGCTGCACCGGTTATTAGTCGCAGGGCCTGATTTTGGCATACTTCTAGGCGATTTATGTGAGAACTGTTTGCTGTAACTATTACCTCTGCATTATAAAGAAGTATTGGCTTGATAAATGTTTTGTATGTGGTGTTCAGTGTCTCCCGATTACTGCCCCACTTGAGTCCTGATAATCTTTTCAAACTTGTTGATTTGTTAACTACTGCTTCAATATGATGTCTCCAAGATAATTTTGAATCAAAAATTGTTCCTAAATATTTTGTTTCATATGTCTCATTGTGCTACTTTATTCTCATCTTCTTGCATTCAATCCTTCTGAAACCTGGGGATCGCTGTATTTTGCTCCAAGTAGGAGATACGGCATAGCAAAAGTTTTAAAAAAGAGATCCTATTTGAAACTATCTTAGCGCTCTAGTTGTAAGAATTATAATGTCTCAACTTAATAATAATGAAAAATATTGATACCATCTACTGGTAACTTCACTGTTATTTTAAAAATAAAATTTCTTTCACATCTCCTATGAAGACTTTCAAACACCTGTCAGCTTATTTTCATCTTCTATGAATAAATCACCGTAACACAGAATGCTTGATGATAGTTAACACAGTTAACCATATTATGTCTTTAGGATAAAGGCTGTTGTTGCCACTTCTGCTGGAGCCTGAAACAGAATTAACAAGTTATCTTGAAATACTCAATTGCTGTAACTATCTGAACAAAGGACTAATGATAACTTTGTAAGCAAAATGCTCCATAAAATAATGAAACACGTGAAAAAGCTATTTGTAGTCGGTTTTTTGACACTTCATCACTTACATTTTTATATTTTTGTGGGACTAGTTTGAGAAGCCATCGCCTCCATTATCAACCTCTTTTCAACTGTCTCTTGTCGTCTGCTCTCTCCTCTCTGGCAGTGGAACTATGAACTTCTTTGTCAAATTATCTACTGGTGGAATTTCAAAGTTCATTGCTCGAACCTTATTTTTCCATATGAATATGTTCTCCCATGTTGTCAGTTTATTTTGGCTTCTCACTCCTTTTAGTAATTTTGGATTTGGATCAATGTCATGCTTTGCATTTCAGAAATGAAATGCTAGTACTAACTTATCGTCATATTTCATTTTTAAGTTTCTAAAGTTTCTAAATTTGACTCTGGTTTTTAGGTTTATTTTAGTTTAACCTATGTAACATTTTTCACAATTCTTACAACTCATCTGGTATATTCTAGATCTGTTAATCTCAAAAATATAAAAATGTAAGTGACAAAATGTCAAAAAACCGACTACAAATACTTTTTTAAAGCAATGTTGATGTCACTGTTACTAAATTCCTCCAATCACGCATAATGAAACAAGCTTTGAATCATATTCAACAGCAGAGTAGTTTAGGGTGTGCATTGAGAATTTAACATATAAATTTTATTAAAAATATAAATATTTTGAACACAAACATTTTAATTAACATTAATTCAACCATTTTTTAGAAAATAAAAAATCAAGAAAAAATGACCATATAAAGGTTAGTTTAGGATTGAGAGGTTTCCTTGATTATCTTTGAAAGAATGCTGAATCATTAATTAGAATGATGGATAATGTGAATAATATAATGTCAATAATATACTGTCATTAATTACTTCCATCAGAATGATAATCTTAATTAGTTCATTGTGGCATTATGCATAGAAGACCTCTATGCATCAGACTGGTTTTAGAACTGATTGTTTTCTGTTTTCTTTACATTTTATGCAGTGCATAAATGTAAGTAAACATTCTAACTGTTAAAGATCTCATGGGCGGTTTGAAGAATTAATCTTGGAGATTATGCATGATTGGAGGAATTTAGTGACATCAAAATTAATTGAAAAAGCTATTTGTCATTCCATGGAGGTGATGGCTTCCAAAACTAGTCCCTCAAAAATATAACATGTAAATGACGAAGTATTAAACAACCCACTATAAATAGTTTCTTCAATTAATATTGGAGATGTTTCTTTATACTTATTCATGAAACAGTATATTACTGACAGGAATGATATGTTGAATTACTTGCTATTTACATTTATATAATCTGTATTTAACACAATATTTACTCATGGTAGTAACTGTGATCTGTGGTTAATTTGCATTTAATGTAAGTATATTTAATGATTACACTTTTTTTGAAGCACCCATACTATGTGTGTGTTACATTTACCAATCAATTTCCTAACTTTAGTGTAGACTGGTGTGTGTATATATTGTGCATCTGGACTCAACTGAATTTAATAAACTGTATGAAACTGTCTATGGTCAATAACAATTTTGTCATATTTCTCTAAATGCTCTAATTATTTATAGTAAATCAATGTTAGTTACATTTGTGATTTATCTCACTTAGCAATCTGAGCACTGCTACTGCTGATTCTATGACTACTTAATGGTACACCTTTCTCCGCAACATGCATTACTGACACAAATTTATTAAAGGCAAAACTTATTGAAATAAACAGCTCAGATCATAATGCCAAGAGAAAAAAAGTGATATTGCAGAGCCTATGATGTGTTTTTAGGAAGCCAATGTATGAAAAATACTGATATATATATATATATGGATATAACATAAGCAGGAAAATAATCATCTTCAAACCACACTAAGGGGTACACTCACCAACCAAGATATAATACATAATGGGGCTGTATTATACAGTACTTACCTGAAAGCAAGAAAAATAGAAACATTGTCAGCTTAAATTAAAAATTCAGAATTTAGGAGTAAATTCTGTAACACAAACATAGTAAAATAAATTAGCTGAAGTTATTGAGTTGCTAAATCCAAGTATGTCTACAGGATAATTTAACAAATAACAAAAATATAAAAATATTATTTTGGAACCATTAATAGATATAATTTTTCTTCTTGGTAGGAGGAACTTTCCCTCTTGTTTATGGAGAAGTAAAATTATAGATGAGTCGTATTTATTACACATCAGTTTCACTTACATACCTATATTGAGGACATGTTTTGCGAACTATCGTTCGCATCATCGGCTCTAATGCGACTCCAGTGGTGTGTGTAGTTCTGGAGGTGCTGCTGCCATCTGTTGATTTTGTAATGAATTTAAATGTGGGGTTGTCTTCTGGCGGGATTTCGAAGTTCATTAGTTGGTTGTTATGTTTTTCTAGGTATATTCTCTCCCATATGATGAGTTCACTATGTTTTTGTACGTATTTTAGTAATTTAGTATTTTCAATTTCATGATTTTCAGACCAGAAATGAGCTGCTATTGCGGACTTATCAATATTTTTGGATCTTAAGTGCCTAAAATTTTCTTTTTTACTAGTGCCTATATTTCATTTTGTCCTCCCTATGTACCTTTTTCCACAGTCTTTACCCTTAATCTTGTAAATGCCTGACTTTTCTTTTGATTTTATCTTATCAGTATTATTACTGTTAAGTAGGTTTTTAATGTTGTAATTGTTTTTTTGGTGCCAATGTTACATTGTGTTTCTTGAATATTTTTTGGTACTTTTTTGTGGCCCAGGGGTGGTAAGTAACTTTAGAAAATCTAATTTCTTGTTTCGCTGGTGAAAGAGCTGAGATCTGTTTTAATCTTTTTTGAAGTATGAATTATTTTAATTTTGTAGCTACAAGGCTTTTTCCATATCCATTTTTAATTGCAGTTTTTAAGATTTGATGGTATTCCTTTTGATATTCTTGCTGATTGAGGAGTAGGTTTACTAATCTGTGAATGAGACTGTTGATGGTGGCATGTTTGTGTGGAATTGGGTTGAAACTATTTTGCTTTGTGTGTATTGCTTTTCTATAAATACCAAATTGCAGTTTTTCATTGTTTTTTGTGATTTTAAGGTCCCTAAAAGGTAGAGTACAGTCCTCTTCAGTTTCTACTGTGAATTGTATGCTGGGTTCTTAAAGGTTGAGTAGTTTCAAAGCATCATCTATTTGTTTGTAGTGTACTATTGCAAAGATGTTGTCTACATATCTGTACCATGTTTTAAAAATATGAGGAAAGGCTTTAGTTATGTGTGTTTTGAAAAAGCTCATGTATAAATTGGCCAAAAATGGTGATAGCGGGCTTCCCATAGCCGGTCCTGAAATTTGTTGGTAATATCGAAATTTAACTGTATTGGAACACCACAGTGAAGCAAAATAATTATTAAATTATAGATGAGTCATATTTATTACACATCAGCTTCACTTACGTACCTACATTAGGACATGTTCCGCGAAACATTGTTCACATCGTCGGCTCTTATGCGACTCCATAATATTCTTCTATTGAGTTGGCATCTAGGTTAATAGAAGTTACCCATTTCTTAAGTTGAATCAAAAGTTTGTCTATTGGGATGCTATTGAAGAGGCAGCAGACATCAAAGGATATTAAAAGTGTCATGAGGTTTTAGTTAAAGATTTTGAATTTTTTCTACCAGGTCTAAAGAGTTTTTTATGCTCAGAGTATTGAATTGTGGAAAGGATTGACATTTTTTGGATACACATTTTGCCAGAAGGTAAGTAGGAGTGTTAACACTATTTACCATGGGTCTCATGGGTATGTTGGGTTTGTGTATTTTAGGTAATCCATATAATCTTGCAAGGGTAGGGTTGTCTGGTTTGATAGTTTTTTTGTTCTGCAGTTGTTCAAATTTTACTATTATTGATGGTTTTGTGTACATCTTTTATGCATTGGTTGAGTGGATTTGAATATATTTCTTTGAATTCTTTTTGTTGTAGTATATGTAACATTTTTCCCCTGTATGTATCTGTGTCTAAAATTACTATTTTTGTTCCCTTTATCAGCCCTTGAGAAGATTACATCCTATTTTCTTAATGAGTTAATTATCTTAATTTGTTTCATATGTTTTCCTGGTTTTTTATTTGCTAAGTTTTCCAATATAGATGTAGATTTTTTCCTAATTATATTTTTATCCATAGTCTCTAAGCCTTCTACTGCTATTTCAATATCTGCAATGAACTCATCAGGGTTGTTGGAGTATGATATACACGTTTTCAGGCCTTGGTTTAGCATATCTATTTCCTCAGTGTTAATTGGTTATATTGCATTCCCTATTAAATTGTGTCAGAATTGCTTTCTCATAACTAATATATCCTGTGTGTAGCACTGTCCCAATTATTACAATTTTAGACCACAGTTTCTTGAAGAGTTTACTATATACCGGGTAGTTAAATTATAATCGAATCCACTCACAGCCTCTACATTGCCCGAAATGGCTGGCAGTCTCCAGAGAACTTACACTAGCAGAGGCGGACTAGAACCCATACCTTAAAATATATGCTGGAAATGTTAACCTTCTGCTCTCAAACAGGCAGCACATCTCATGCACACATTCTTGCTCACTCTCTGAAGCTCAACAGCAAGCATTCTTGTAATTTCTTGCACAATGTTTTTCCTAAGTTCCTGTAGTATGCGAGGATTGGAATGATACACGTCTGCTGAAACTGAAACTCTATCGCTACACACGTTAAAGCCAAATGATCCCTCTGAACATGTGAATTGTTGTAATTGTTGTTATTTTTATAATCTATAGAAAGGGGTTTCATTCACTCCACAGCTTTTGTTTTTCAATAATGAATCTTAGTTTCATTTAACTTGATGTTTGAATACTCACAACAGTCGATACTGGGCTTGAGAAAAACCTGTGCTACTGGATGAAAGTCCTCCTTATGATCATAAAATTGGAGTGTGGTGTGCAATAAGTGCTAGAAGAATAACAGGGCCCATATTCTTTGATGAAACCATAGATGCAGAGCGATATAAGAGGTTAATTCCGAGGCCATTTTTCAATCGCTTGACAGAAGAAGAGAAATCTTATGGTTTGTTCCAGCACATCTGCAACAGCACATATGGCTGCTGAATCATTAAATGCAGTAGGAGAAGTGTTTGATGGCAGAATAATTAGTGTTGATTTGTAGCCCCCTCGTTCTCCTGACCTAACGAGTTGTGACTTTTATTTATGGGTTCTTTAAAAGAAAAAGTGTATCACTTGAATCCTCATTATACAAGATATGCTGCCTATTCGAATGTAGAAGGTCAACATTTCCAGCATCTATTATGAGGTAAGGATTCTAGTCTGATTCTGCCAGCTTAGGTTCCCTGACAACTGCCAGCCATCTTGCGCAAGAGGAGAGAGGCTGTGAGTGGGTTCGATTATTATTTAACCACCAGTTATATCAGAATTAATGAAGAGTATTGATGTCGGTTTAAGTTTAAGTAATTTAAATTTTATTTTAACTTAACGCATCAGGATATGAACCACTACAACTGTAATTCTGAATATAATACTCACGTTTTTCATTTGGGTCTCTGGATCCACATGTCCTATAAGATATGTGTGTTTTCCGCTTGCTGCTTGGTACATATCCCGGGTTATAAATGCTTTGTTGTGAAAGTCGTCCATTAGCCAATAAGCGTGTAAAGTCTTGTTCTATCTGATTTGCTTGTGGCCCTAGAAAAGGATTATAACATCAGTATAATAATCCTGATTAGCAGTATTTAATAGCAGAATAAATACCTAAGGAACAATAACCTTGACAATACATCCAACCTCCAAAATATCTTCATTGAGCCTTTTACATTTCCAGAAATAAAACAAGCAATAAGGACACTAAAAAATAAAAAGAGCCCAGGTCCTGATACTGTACATCCGGAGCTACTAAAAAATTTAGTACATGAAGCACTTCACACCCTTCTAAAAATTTTCAATAACATTTGGACCACCAGAAATAATATACCAACATTGTGGAAAAAAGCAAAAATAATACCTATCAAGAAGAAAGGAAAACTGGCACAATCGATAGATAGCTACAGACCGATATCATTAACTTCAAACATAGCAAAACTTCTAGAAAGAATGATAGCTACAAGACTGACATTTTACCTGGAAACACAAACCATAATAGTCCCAGAACAAGCCGGGTTTAGAAAAGATAACTCAGCAATACATCAGGTTGTAAGACTTACACAAGACATTAAACAAAATTTTAATAAAAATAAGACTTCTCTAGCACTATTTGTTGATTTCAAAGGTGCATTTGACACAGTATGGCAAGAAATACTACTACACAAGATGAAATCATATGGCATATCAGGTCACATGCTAAACTGGTTTCAAGCCTTATCTCAAAGATGGTTTGCAGTGCAGTACAAAACAGCGACATACAAATGGAAACAAACCCAAGTTGGATTACCCCACAGCCACGTGCTGTCCTGACACTAAATTCTCCAGTTGACTAATATATATTTTACCGGTAAACCACTAGGGGCTCTAGTAAGGAGATCCATGGTTCAAATCCTGGGCAATTTTTTGCATTTTTCAGTTTGACTCTATCTATCCAAAACCTTAGCCTATATACGGCTAGTATAAAGAAATGATTAATTTCCATTAACTTAAATAGTAAGTGTTTAACAATGAAGCCTGGGATTCAAGTACTTACGATAGTAAGTCGCCACAAACATTGTATCTTGAACACGAGATCCCCTTGATCGAGTGGTTTACCAGGAAAATATATGTGAGTCAACTGGACAATTTAGTGTCAAGATGGCATATTGGCCATGGTAGCTCAAAGGATAATAGCGACTGGATGGAAACCAGGAGATCTGTGTTTCAAATCCTGGCCATGGCATTGAACTTTTCTTGTTGACTTTATCAAATATCAAGAGAATGTGCAGGTAATATTGTAAGTAATGTTTTGGGCTTTCACATGGTCTGTGCAAAATGGTTGCCATGTTTGTTAACACCTGATCAAAAGTTGCAAAGAAAAACTGTTTCTCTTAAGGATTTGGAGCCCTACTGTAAAAATCCTAGTAAATTTTTCAGACAGCTTATTACCATGGATGAAACTTCACAACACTCCAGAAGTAAATCACAGTCAAAATAGTGGGCTGCACCAGGTGAACCAGCTCCAAAAAAAGGCAAAGTCAATTTGGTCAGCTAACAAGGTTATGGCGAGTGTTTTCTGGGATACATAAGGAATTAGTTTTATTAATTACTTGGAAAAGGGTAAAAGTATCACTGGTGACTAATACGCAAGCTTACTGTAATGTTGGAGAGTGATGAGATGAAAAGATAGATACCTCATTTGGCAAAGAAAAAATCTTGTTCCTTCATGACAATGCATCGACCCATCGTTCAGTTATGGCAATGGGAAAAATGTGTGAATCAAAGTTTGAATAGCTTGAACATCCACCAACCTATTCACCAGATCTAACATCCAGTGACTACCACCTGTTCCTGAACCTCAAACAATTTCTTTCTTGGAGGACGAAGGTTTCACAGCAATCATTTCACAATGATGCAGTAAACAGCTATTTTGATAAATTGCACTACAGAGATCGTTTAATTAAATTAGAGTACTGATATAACAAATTTATTAGCCTTTCTGGAGATTATGTTGAGAAATAAAGGGGAAAAAAATATGTTTTCTTATTGCGAGTCCCAGTCCCACTCCTCATATTATAAATAAACTACAACACTTGGTAACTAACTACACTTGCCTATTTAAAATTGCCGAATCCTTCAGGACCGGTTTTGTGATATTTCCATCGCATCCTCAGCCAGCACACCAATTAGCCTATTGGTTACATCTCGAAGATGAGAGTTTGCTCTCATGCTGCCATCTACAGGGGCAAAACTAACTTATTGACCAAATCTGTTGGCAGTATATCAAAATTGATCATACAATTTTTAATCTTCAAAATAAATATTTTTTGAAACCATTAAATTTATTAGTCCATTCAATTGTTTTAATAATTTAACTTCTAGATTTATTTCATAGATAAATCATTAAAACAATTGAATAAATTATTAAAACAATTTAATGGTTTGGGAGAAAATATTTATTTTGAAAAATAAATGAATTCGAAATTCCACCAACATGGTCAGTAGGTTTGTTTTGCCCTCAGTAGATGGCTGCATGATAGCAAATTATTCATCATCAATCAGAAGTAACCAAAAGGTTAATCACTCTACTGCTTGAGGATGTGATGGAAACATCACAAAACTGGTCTCGAAGGATTGAATAATTTTAAAACAAATAAGTGAAATTGGTTACAGAGTGTAGTAGTTTATTTATAATATTTGATTGCTTCACTGTCAGTAGCTTCAGTTTTTACAAAATGAATGGCAAGTGATTTTTATTTATTTATTTTCATTGTCATAGATGTTATTAATTATAGATTTTCTGAGAGGAAACTTTGGCGTATAGCTTAGTTTTTGTAGTTTTATTCAATCATGCTTAAAATAAAGCCATGCAAATTTTTTCATTTTAAGCAGATTGTATCTGCCTCTGAAGATGTTTTCTCTATTCAACACACACCCTCTGAAGATGTTTTCTCTATTCAACACACGCACGCGCACGCACGCACGCACGCACGCACGCACGCACGCACGCACGCACGCACGCACGCACGCACGCACGCACGCACGCACGCACGCACGCACGCACGCACGCACGCACGCACGCACGCACGCACGCACGCACGCACGCACGCACGCACGCACGCACGCACGCACGCACGCACGCACGCACGCACGCACGCACGCACGCACGCACGCACGCACGCACGCACGCACGCACGCACGCACGCACGCACGCACGCACGCACGCACGCACGCACGCACGCACGCACACACACACACACACACACACACACACACACACACACACACACACACACACACACACACACACACACACACACACACACACACACACACACACACACACACACACACACACACACACACACACACACACACACACACACACACACACACACACACACACACACACACACACACCAGCATATTGAGTTCATTCACATATCACCCAAAAACATTTAATAAATTTGAAAAGATCTTCAAGGAACAAAATAGCACCTTGGCACTTAGTAATAGACACTCAATTTTAAAATTGCTGAATTCAAAAACAAAAGATGAAATCCCATCACTTAACAGATCCGGAATATACCAGATAAGTTGTAAGAATTGTGAAAAATGCTACATAGGTCAAACTAAAAGAAATCTAAAAGCCAGAGTCAAAGAGCACTTTAGAAACATCAGATTGAAACAAGAAGATAAGTCAGCAGTAGCATTTCATTTCTGGAATGAAAATCATGACATTGATCCAAATCCAAAATTATTAAAAGGAGTGATAAACCAAAATAAATTGACAACATGGGAGAACATATTCATATGGAAAAATAAGGATCACGTAATGAACTTTGAAATCCCACCAGTACATAATTTGACAAAAAAGTTCATAGTTCCACCACCAGAGAGAGAGAGAGAGAGCAGACAACAGATGCCAGTTGGAAAGAGACTAAAAATGGAGGCGAATGCCTTCGAAAGCAGTCTCTCATTAATATAAAAAAGTAAGTGACGAGTATCAATAAACCAACTACAAATAGTTTTTGAGATTAATTCTGTAGGTATTGTTAATAACGCAATCTGTGACAGAAAATAGAAGTACCACTCAGCATTTGACTACTAAGTGTACTCTCTTGTATTTTCTCCATAAAATAGCCATGTCAAGTGTGCTTACCTGCTCCAGGAATAATTCTAAACAGCAAACTCTTGAACATTTACTACAATGTTAACACACTGTTGTGCACACTACTTTAAAATACCTTCAGCTACAAATCCTTTGGAAAGATCATTTTAGTTTCCATACCTTTAAAATGTAGCAGGAACTGAATGCATGTTCCTCCATGCAAAATTCTGGTCTTCCGACTGTCCACAGTCAACATCCATTCTGGAAGTCCCATCACCTCCCTTACGTCGTCTATGAATTGTGCACTGCATTAAAACATTCAGTAATTAATTCTATAATACATCTATACCAATACATTTCACAAATGTTTGTCTTTATAAATATATAGTTTCTAGAACAAATTACTATTGTCAAAATGGATTTACCTTTAACCATAAATGACAATTTTCTCTCCTACAAGATATTCAGATGTATGCAAAGTTTCATTTTCATTTATTTATCAAACTATTTCTTCTAAGGACACAAAATTTTAAGAGTATATTCTCCTCTCTTTAAATCTTAATTCACTTATGTCAAAAAAATACATTTCACAAAAAAATCACAGCTCATCTCCAGATGTCTGATTTTCAGACAGACCTTTAGGTTAATTTTGGTGCCCAAATCATGCTCACGGTTTGATGAATTGGTTTCTAATTTAGTAAAATATAACATTTTAGGCAAATATGATGAATGGTCTCAAACACCATTTAACTAATCGAAATTATACTCCAAATTACCCAAAGTATGATAGAAAATACAAATTAAAGAAATGAAGACAAAAGAACTTTATAAACAATATTGGGAAAAATATTGTTACAGTTTTTAAATTAATGAAATTCAGTTTGTAACGATATGTTTTAGTTAGAACTTTTTGTATGAATATTGTTTTCTGATATGACTTAGAAGGCCATGTAATGACATATTAAAATCAAATATATGTGTAATTTTGAGATTGGCCGTAGTAATAATTGTATTACGTAATGCGATGACGTAGCAGTACATTGGCCAATCACAAAATTAATAGAGAAGTAACGATAGTTACGGAAAAATCAATAATCTTGAGAGAGATATGTTCTTCATTCTTGTTTGATGAGGATGAAAAATGTTTCAGTGAATATAATTGTAAAGGAAAGTTAATAACCTTCAAAAAGAGTTATTCGAAATTCGTAATAGTAACGAGTGGATTATACAATTAAATATATTACGAAATAGAAGATATATAAAATTTTATTTCTGTCACCAAAAATCCACACCTGAGAAAAGATCTCATGACTCTTTATTTAATCAAATCTCGACCTGGATCTTCAAAACAGTCGGCGTGCTTCCGATCTGCTGCGAGTGGAGAATCATTTTTCGCCACAAAATTGGCGCCCAACGTGGGGCTTCAAATTGGTAGCAAGATTATTTACACAACGGTCAAAGGAAACTTCCAACTATTATCTGCACATCGTTAGAGAATCAAGACGACCAACTGCAAGTTAAAAAATGTCAATATATGAAACTCCAAAGCGGACGTAAATTGCCGGAAAGAATGGATCATCGCCAGCAGTTTAGTGAACATGTGATTGAAGCAAACGTGCTTGCACAGGGTGAGAGACATGTTAGTGAATCACCAGATGTAAGTACCTTAGACCAGATAGTGAAGATGATAGCAAAACTCAGTAGCAAGTTAGGAGATGTAAACAATAAGATAGCAGATGTAAATAATAAGATAGAAGACGTAAATAATAAGTTAGAAAGTCAAAATGCAGTTTTGAATAGGAAGATAGAAAATCAGAATGCAGAACTCAGTAGCAAATTAGATGCTAAGATAGATAATATGAATGCAATGCTTAGTAATAAACTTGACCTGGAGCTAAGCATAATTAAAAATCAGATTACTAGCACAGAAGAACAGCTAGGTAATAGAATAGAAACTATGCAGGAACACTTTCCTATGAAAACAAACTCCATTCGCAGAAACGTACAGGATTTAACAGAGGAACAAATTAGGTTTTCTAACGATAATGCAAGCAAACTCGAGGCATTGAGAACTGAATACTCTCAATCCATCGAAGCCGTGCACAGTCAATTAGGATCACAATTACGATATAAGTAACCTAAGAGAACAACAAGAGAGGTTAGAATTTGTACAGAATAGCCAATCTAATGAATTAAGGCAACTAGTTAGCCAAGAAATAAGCAATGTTAGAAAACCCAATTGCTAACTTAAATCTGGACAATAATGCAAGTGTAAACAATATTCCATCTGAAATGCGAAACCATACCACACAAATAAGCAGTGTAGTGGAAAACCAGTCTAATTTACAAGAAAGAATAGAACATTTGCATACAAATTTACTTAAATAAAAAGAAAGTCTTAATGATTTGACACGTGTGGTCTTCGTAATTCAGGCGAGATCAGAAACTGTACCTGTTTGTGATCAGAATTATGACAATGTTAGTATAAGTAGCCACACACACCCACACACACACCCACACACCCACCCACCCACCCCCACCCCCACACCCACACCCACACCCACACACACACACACACTGTCACGATCAGGGTAACCTAGAATTCGACCCAATCTCGCAGGAGGAAGGGAATCTAACCTCAACACTAGTATGCCAATACCGGAGTTGCATTCTAAACGAAATTAAGATTCCATCTTTTGCCGAAGAGGCTGGCGACAGCGCAAAAAATTTCCTTCGCGAACTTGAGAATTATTTTCGGATAAAGAAAATCCCATCTGAAATAAGAATGCTAACACTTAAAGACGCATTGAAGGGTAACGCCCTTAGATGGTTTAAGTCCACTGGAGTTAACTTAGAGGACTATGCCACATTCAGGACTAGATTTTTGGCCAGATACTGGAGCCCGGCCAAACAGAATCTTATCCAGGTGGAATTGGCCACAGGAAGATTTAATCCTGCAATTCATAAGAGCTTGACGGAATACTGTATGATGCTCACATCTAAAGCGAGGATGATAGAAACATGTATGAATGAACAGGACATAATAACTGCTGTCATTCGCCATTTCCCAGAACATATCCGTAACAATTTAATAGTTACTAATTTTTAGATGAGTCGCATTTATTACACATCTGCTTCACTTTTGTACCTATTTTGAGGACATGTTTCGCAAATCATCGTTTGCATCTACGGCTCTTATGCGACTAAAGCTTGATCCAGTGGTGTGGATAATTCTGGGGTTGCTGCTGCCATCTGTTGATTTAGTGATGAACAGTTGAATCTCGATAAATTTAATAGTTGCTCGTCCGGTCGACATAGGAGATGTTCTGAGCATATTAAGTGAATTTGAGGCACAGGTAATCCCACCTGATTCTAGAAATAACAGGGAAAACAGGGAGCGTAATGGTCACAACTCCCAACACCAGAACGATAACAGACTAGATAGAATGCCACGGCGTGAACATAACCTCAATTCTCTCCATGGTAGCCAAAAGCAAGAGCATTACATTTGCGGGGAAAGGGGCACGCAATCTAACGACCAGAGGAGCCCTCCTTACTTATCGCAACTAAGGAGGCGTAACGGCCAACCAACTTCCCGGCCATAGTAATACCAACTATAACAGGAATTGCCAAAATAATGGAAATAGAAATAACTTTGGGAGATCACATCAGATCAACAACTTAAATTTCCGAGGTTTTTATAGAGGGAGGAGACATATAAACTACTCTCACCCCTATAACAGGCAAAATGTAAATAGTAGGTGGCAGGATACCAGAAGTGAAATAGGAAGGCTACCCGAACCAAGTTTTTATGGAGAGCAGGCTAGCCAACAAACACCAGCGCCACCTAATGAACAAAACACAAGTGATGCACCTAACCTCGATGCAATACAGATAACAGTACCCCCTGTATCTGCACCCCAGCTGCAGGAAAACTAACTCAAGATGGTATTGAAACTCCGGGTACCATCTGGGTGGCACATAATACAGTAAATAGGAGTTCCCTGGCAACTTTACTTGCTAACAGAGAAGCAGGGATTAATGATAGCCCACACAAGCACATGACAGACATAAGAAATCCACCTTTTGTGAGGATAAATATATGGGGAAATGAGTACGATGCCATGGTTGACAGTGGTAGTACCATGACTGTCATTAATGAAGAACTTTTCACTGCGCTAAAAGTAAACAGCAGACTTATATATCTACCAGTCTGCGGGGTTTCTTGCACTACTGCAATTGGCCAGAAAAAGGAAAGAATCCATTTCCAAGTGAAGTTACAGCTCACATTAGACGGATATGAGCTAGATTTTATCGCTCTAGTTGTACCAAAACTTGTTACTAACATCATCATAGGTACCGATCTACTGATTTCATGGTCTTGCATCTTAGATTTCTTAAGGCACACTTTGTCTATAAAAGACAATAATATTTATTTTGTGCTACCCCTGCTAGAGGTAGACAGTTCCTCCACTGACGAGAGAACGCAAGAGGGGAGAGATTTAGAAGATGATAAATTTTTCGTAGAGCACATTACGATTAATGATGATTATTATTTAGTCAAAGTTGGGTTAGAGTTAACAAATTTTGCATCATATTTATGTGACCAGGAGGAGATGGAATTAATATTTGTCACACAGTGCCTTGTTTCAGCTGTAATCAGTCTGGAGAACATGAATTAAATGATTTTATCGGTACACAAGATAGGTGCATAGACAACAATACACCAGACAACTTTGAAACATCTATCCAAGATAAGCTTGAGGAAACTTTTAACCTAAGTAAAGTGAAGAAACAGAAATTAGCTAATGTCCTTAGAAAACATAAGCCAGTATTTTCTAAGAGGTAAGGATTGTGCAACAAGTATGTTCACACTTTTGTAGTGAAGGGTTTACCACCATTTTCACACAAATGTCGCCCCATACCAAATGCAATCTGTAAACAAGCAGACGAATTAATCCAGGAACTGTTAAAGGATGATATAATAGAATTGTCAACATCTATTTATGTCAGTGCTTTGTGTTGGGTTACCAGTAATCAAAAAGTACGAATGATGCTTGATGCAAGATACTTAAATTCATATACACTCCCGGACCACTTTCACGCACCTAGCATTAATTCAATTTTGGCCCGAATGAGTAAATCTAAGTACTTTAGTGTAATCGACCTCAATAAATCATTTCTTCAAATTGCTTTGGACCCAGCAGTACGTCCATATAAAGGTTTTAGACACGAGAATCGTGTACACCATTTTAAGAGGTGCGGTTTTGGACTGAATACTAGTTCTGGAGCACTACTCCGTGCTTTACATGAAATTTTCGGTGAGGAGATGAAAGAATTCGCTGTAAATTATGTAGATGACTTCTTCATTTATAATACAGATTTAGAGGCGCATCTACAACATTTGGACTACATCCTATCAAAATTCCATGAGAGCGGAATGACCATAAATTTTGGAAAATCCAGATTCTTCGTCAAAGAAGCAAATTTTTTAGGTTATGTCATTTCGTCTGATGGCATAAAACCTAACCCAGAACATGTAAAAGCTATTGAGGATATCCCACCTCCTAAGTACCAGAAGCAACTTTGAAGATATCTAGGCATACTCAATTACCAGTCGAAATTCATCTTTAATTATTCTGCAGTCATCTCTCCATTGAGAGAACTTCTAAAAAAGAAGTAAAATGGAAGTGGGAAGAGTGCCACCAGGCGGCGTTCGAACAAAGCAAAGCTTTATTCAAAGAATCTATTCTACTGGAGTGTCCTAACCTAGATTTACCATACCACATATTTACAGATGCTTCTGCAACTTCATTTGGAACTGTTTTATGCCAAGTTTGGGATGGAGATAATCATGTAATAGCTACAGCTTCATGAAGTCTGACAAAAACAGAGTCCAATGCATGTGTTACAGAACTTGAAATTGCATGTATTTTCTACGCTTTATCTAAGTTCAAGGATTACGTATTCAATTGCAAGATAATATTGTACACAGACCACATCAATTTGTCTTTTATTCATATGTGCAAATTCACAAATTCAAAGATTTCACGATACATTCATGAAATTACATCTCATGACATAGAAATTAAACACATTGCAGGGTCAGACAATGTTTTTGCTGATGCACTTTCACGCCTCCGTGCAAACCGCTCCTTACCAGAGACGATAGCAATTCCTACACACGAAGTTAAACTAATGTCATTTAACCTCACAATAACGTCTTCTTTCGCAAAGAAACTTAGAAATTTGGGAAATCTTCAAAGGGAAGACATTCATTTATCACATTTATTTAATACAGCATCTGAGATTAACAGTAACACTACATGGAGCATAGGAAGACATAATAACATCTTATAGAAATTACATGGCAGAGATTGCTTAAAGTGGAAAGCAATTATCCCTAAGAGCATGGAAGTGGAAACGATTACCACCTTCCACACCTCGCTTATACATGTCGGCGTTGCCAAAACAGCAACTGCTATTCAAGAGTGTTTATATGTCAAACACTTATACAGAAAGGTCAAGCAAATCATTTCGACCTGCCTTCTTTGCCAAAAAGCTAAGCCATTGATGTAAAATATGATGTTGAACCTCAAGCTATTATAAGTGTATCGCAGTAATTTCTTTCAATTATTTTCGTGCGGCGGAGCACCAGGACGACCTTAAAGACAGCTAAATGTCAATTTCACGTCTTTTTACTGCAGCGAAAGTTGTTCTAAATTTCTGTAAAACAGATTTCCGAATCTAGAAACCCAGGTAGTCACATTTGGTGTCAGAAGTGGATTCACAAAGATGGAAGCCGCATTGGCGAAGATCTTAGAAGAGCTGAAAGAAATGAAAGCGGTAATGGAAGAAATGAAGTTAGCGAATTACACCCTCGCTGCGAAGACGGAAGCGGCAAATAACAACCCGGCCGCGAAGATGGAAACGGCAAATAACAGCCCGGCCACGGAAATGAAAGCGACGAACGACAGCCTGGCAACCGAAATGAAGGCTGTGAACAAGGCCCTCGCCGCCAAATTAGAAAAGCAGTTGGCCGGCGTGAGGGATGACGTCACCGAGCTGGACAAGCGAGTGGGTCAAGTGGACGAGCGCGTCGAAGACCTGGCGAACCCCGTTAACAATTTAGAGGGAAAGGCCGACAGCAACACCAAGTCACTGAACGCCAAGGTGGAGAACATCGTCGGCAGAACACTGAAAGATCTGAAGGCCGACGCGCCAGGGCGCGACACAACATCTGCGCGCGTCAAACCACCCAAGTACGACGACGCGTCAACTTTTGAAAACTTCCGCCGCCAATTAGACACAGTGACCAAGCACAACAAGTGGTCGCCAGAAGAATAGGCCACACAGCTAATAGCCAGCTTCCAGTGACGGGCCGCAGAGGTGCTGAACGCGATCAAGAGAGCGGCTGCGCCCAAGGACATATAAGAGGCCGTATATTCTACCTTGGACAGCGTCTTGCCGTAGTAAGCTATCACCCGCTCGTGGCCGTCCTGGACTTGGAATAGGACGCCTCCAATGCAATGGTCGCTGGTGTCAGTGGCCATAATGAAGGCGCCACCTTGTGCTGATTGCACGTTCTTTTGACGCGCTTCATTTGTTGTTTGTTATTTTTTCGTGCGAGGGCGCATGGTCGCCACTTTGCCTGTCTTGTCGGGTGTAACCGAGAGGCTAGGCAAAGCAGTCGTGCCTCGGCTTTCCTGGCGTGCGGAGGTGACTTACTCTTTGATTTGGACTTAAACCTCGTGTGATAGTAGGTACTTTATAGAACGGTTGTTCTGACCGTAAATATGCCTGGATCATACTTTCACAATTTGTTAGGGGAGTAATTCTCGAAACACCAAATTTATCTATGTGAATATTTGGGTTTTGAAATAGGCTTGAACTCTGCCCTAGTTCTCGGTAAACGAAATAGGGATTTGTAAAACAACAATATTTATATAGACCAACATTGCTATATTGCTATATTTAGAATTGAATGCTACTCCTAAACAAAGGAGAGCTGTCTGTGCATCATATTTAATTTGAAAAGTTGAAAAGGGAGGAATTAATAAACTGCCCTATTTCTCGCGCAGGGTAAAGCAATGGTAGTCTCAAAAGGTTGTTTGATTTGTGACGCCTGTAAGGCGATAATTGTAATATTCTGTTATTAAATGCAATTAACCCAGACGTTGTGGTATACTTGACAGGAAAATGGAAGCCATACCTTCGCCAGAGTTGATTCTGTTGATTACCCCCAACCACATTGGACCTTATCACTTGAATCCCTCCCCATTATAATTGTACCTCAGCCTCACGGTGCAGTTCAGTGGTAGCAGAGCGGGGTTTTCCTACCGTCAAGTGGGGGCGGTCAAATTGGGCATTGGGTTTTGTTTCGAATAACCATGTCAAGGGACCTTCAGCTTTTATGCAAAAATGAAATTCATTTGAGTTGGGGATTCAAGGGCGTGACGACTTGGCGTCAGCAGATGTTCCTGCCCTGTTAGATGCACTTGGTAGTGCGAAAGACAACGATTTTGTAACGTTGCGGGATACACATTTGTTGGTAATTGAATCACCGTCATTATGTGGGGCCGCGCGATTGGAATTTGAGGAATTGTTTTCTGATTCGAGTACGGTCTCGGGATTTGCCAAGGCCCAGGTGAGGCGTTTGACTGCCAGAATTTTGCATTATGTGCAACGGATTGAATGCTTCCAGAAATATTGCCCTAAGGTTAAGTTCGGGGTTGGGTTGGCCAAGCTGAAGGTGCAGTTTATGAGATATTCAGAAGTGCTTGCACCACAAAGTGAACAGGCTGCGCCGGCTGTGGTCACACAACCTGGGATGACTCAGGTCTCGGCTTTCAAGGCGTTAAAGTTACTTCATCCTTTACAACAGTTCGTCAAGTCATACTAAGTCTTTAGGGTTTGTGATGTTTCTAAAGCTCTTAAAGTTCTTAAGTTCTTGGTAAGAGCCAAGGATTTTGCTGAGTTATGTCAGGTTCCCGAACAGCAGTTGTAACTGCTTGAGGTAGTTATGTCAAAAGGGGCAGACGCGGTGCGCAGTATAATTGGGCGTGTTAAGGGAAGTGTAGATCCAGCGTCTGAGCTGCATGACAGTGTGCTGAAGTGTTTCATTCCTCGTCGGGTGTTACATGCATTAACTCAATATCTTTTTTTTTTTTTTGAAACCCCAGCGGTTGGGGGAGTCCTTTACTGAGTATATGAGCAGGGTTAAGGTATATGCGCAGGTACTGCAACTGTTGGATAGTGAAGGGCTGATCTGTGATATTATGATTACAAGGTTGAAGCCGGCAGTGCGGTCTGTGTTGTTATTTAGTCCTCGTTCTGCTACGTTTAAGACTTAGAGGGGATATTACCGAGTTTGGCAGAGTATGAGGCGTCAGATGCGGCACGAAACTACGAGCCATTGCAAGTGCCTCTCCATGGTGCTCGATTTGAGCCGCGGCAGACCAACCCGGCAAATCCAGCCCGAGATAATTTTCCCTCGCTAGGACCATGCTTTAAGTGTCGTTCGCGTGAGCATTTGGTTAGACAATGCCGGGTAGTGAGGGGGCGTGGTGGGTCTTCACCACCTGCGCGCGCAGACGGGCAAAGGCATCAGGATTGACAACTCACCACCAGCGGGATTTCTGCCTGTTTTCAGAGATTCCGTTGGATAATCGCCAAGACTTCTAATTTAAAACGGGCAGTTCAAGTGACTGTAGGAAAACTACAGCTAACTGCTCTCTTGGACTCGGGAAGTTCCTGCTCTTTGGTACACGAGGGGTTTTATTATCACTACCTTACTAAATTCTCGGGAAAACCGCGGCAGTGAAGGGCAGGGTGTGTGTCGGTAAATGGGTAAAAATTTCAGGTGAATGTTAAGGTTCAGTTAACCGTGCATTTTCCGTGTTTTACGTGGAAACACTATTTTTATCTTCTGCGGCACTTGCCATATCGACTGATATTGGGCCCGTACTTCATGTCTAGAGTCGCTCTAAGGATTGATTTTCGGGATGGGGAGATCACCTTCGCATTTGCCCCTTCTTTGCGAATCCCATTTCTTAGCGACCATTTAGTTAATGAGGGACCTTTAGAGGAGAAAGGGGAGCTCCGTTCACAGATTTGCAACGTAAATAATGTTTTCTCCCATTTGACAGAAGAACAGGGCCGTTTGCTAGACCAACTATGTGCAAATCACGGGTCGTTATTCGCCGACCGTTTAGGAGTAACGAATCTGGTGGAGTATGATATCCAATTAACAGACACCCCTGTGAGGTTACCACCCTATCTTGTTACCTCTTCTAAAATGACCATTCTTCGTATAAAGATCGATAAGATGTTACGAAAGGGGGTGATCAGGCCATCTACGTCTAGTTATAGTAGTTCGGTATTTATGGTCTCTAAGGGCGAGGACGATTTCAGGGTAGTGGTGGACTATCGGCATTTAAATAAAAAGATCAAAGTTGAGGCACAACCCATGCCGCATCTAAATTCCGCGGCGCATTATTTCGCGGGTGCCAAAGTATTTACGAGTTTGCACTTAAATAGTGCCTACTACCAGATCCTTTTATCTGAATCGTCTAAGCCGTTAACTGCATTCGCCGTTCCGTGGAGGCTATGTGAATTTTAAAGAGTTCCCTTTAGAATTGCGACAGGACCTCAGGTGCTGTCGCGGTTACTAGACTAAATATTTTCGGATATTAAATTTAAATACCTGTATCACTATTTAGATAATATAGTTGTCTACTCTCCCAACTTTGAGACCCATTGCAAACATTTGGCGGAGCATTTTGACCGGCTAGAAAGTGCGGGTCTTACCTTGCGCAAAGAGAAATGTAAGTTTGCTACGGGGCAGATTTCTTTCTTAGGCCATATGGTATCTCCTGCTGGGATAACGATCGATCCGGAGCGTACTAAAGTTATACGTAATTTCCCTCCTCCCATACCCGTCAGGGCATTGGCTAGGTATGTGAGTATGGGAAAGTTTTTTAGTAAGTTCATTCCGGATTTTGTGGCGCGGGTGGAATCGTTGAACCGTCTTCGACGGAAAGAGATTCCGTTTAAGTGGGGCGAGCAACAGCAGCAGGCCTTTGAAGACCTTAAACAGGCATTTATATATCCCCCGGTATTTGCTTTTCCGAAAGGTTCGCGTACGTTTGTCCTGCAGACCGATGCAAGTAGGGGATCGGTGGCTGCCGTTTTACTACAGGATTTTCCCATGGGGCGAAGGGCTATTGGGTATAGTTCGCGTACCCTTACTCCTGCCGAGCGGAAGTATTCTGTTTACGATCTTGAAACTTTGGCTGCGGTATTTGGTTTGAAAAAATACCGTGAAAATCTGGAGCATGTTGAGCTTACCCTGGAATGCGATAACCAGGCGCTTACGTGGTCATTGGGCTCGCCGCAATCTACAGGCAGGTTAACGCGTTGGGGTGTGCGTATATCTGCCTTTAAGTTCGTACCGATACATATACGTAGTTCTGAAAATTGTGTGGCTGATGCCTTGACCCGGGTGTTCGAAGAGCCAAGGAAACATAAGCCCGGTAATGAGAATGTTTTAGCACTCTGTGAATTTCCGGAATTGATCGAAGGTTTGTCCACACATCAAAGAAAAGTTCCGCATCTGCAGGGCCTTATCGATCGACTCGAGGGTGGTGAAGTTATTCCCCCTTATTATTTGAAGGAGGGTGTTTTGATGACCCAGGCTAGTTTTGACGGCAAGAACAAGGTTCTTTCGCCGCGTGCCTTGATCCCTATGGTGTTTGAATATTTCCATTCATCCCATGTAGGCGGGAATTTGGGAATAGCTAAAACCAAAAACAAAATTCACGAATAGTTTGTATGGCCGAATATGAGTAAAGAAATGGCTTCGCGAGTTAGAAAGTGTCAACTTTGTGAAATGGCGAAACCGGCGTAATGTACTACAGGGAAGGGTTTAGCATCGGAGGTGGCAAGCAGACCCCTGGAGAAATTATTTGTGGGCCCCTTTCCTCGTTCTTCCCAGGGGAATACGTACGCGTTAGTCGTGGTAGATTCGTTCAGTAAATTTGTATGGATGTCTGCCTTAGCAAAAGCGAATACTCGAGGGGGTAGTTACGGTTCTTTCTTCAAAATTTGCTGCCTTTGGCGCCCCCCGTTATTTGGTAACGGGTAACGCCGCTCAGTTTACCTCTTTCGCGTTTAGGAACCTTTTGTTTTGGTTGGGGCTTTAAACCCATAACCACCACCCCTTATTACCCCGGGCCTTCCCATGCTGAAAGATTCAATAGAAACCTTAAGTCAGCGTTAATAGCCTTTCATCATGATAGCCATACTAAGTGGGACATGAATTTGGCTCGGTTGCAATTGGTTTTCAATTCAGCCCGACACGAATCATATGGTGTTACTCCTTATCTGCTCATGTTAGCATATACACCTAACTCTCCCCTAGCTAATCTTTGGCGTCCGGATGATTTTCTTCCCTACAATGTTACTCGCGAGGAAATATGTAGAGTATGGAAATCAGCTTTCCGGAACTTGAAGTCACTTGCCCAGGTAAAGAAGCGGTATAATAATAAACGGCCTTCACCATATGCCGTTGGCCAGAAAGTACTTTGTAAGCTGTATACTCAGTCTTCTAAATGTAATGCTTATGCAGCGAAGTTTGCCTCTAGATATATAGGGCCGTATGAGACCTTGAACATTTTAAAAAATGTTTCCGTGCGTTTAAGAGACCTCCGCACGGGCCATGAAAGGAGAGCTCACATCTCTCAATTGAAAACCTTCCTGTAGTTTGATATCTTTCCTGTGTCTGTGTTCCCTTTGTGTTGTCAAATACTGTGTTATTGTTTTGGTGTGGAAGTTTATTTGGAGTGGAAGCGTGCGTTGTGCGCACCGGGCTGTATACCTCTACGGCACTCCTGTATTTACTTCCTGGTTGACGCGCGCGTGTTTGTGTGGTGACCACGTATGGGCGAGAGTCTGGTCTTTGGTCGTATGCCTGGCTGTACGAATGCGGCGTGTGTGGTTGAATATGGTGTCTTTCTCGTATGTTGGAGTATTTGTGGGGTGCCTGTGGTGTGCTTGCGATGTGTTGTTTAGTAATGGTGCGTGTTCTGCGTTGGTATTCTTGTGTTGTCTGGCCAGTAGCGAGTTAAGCTTATGCGCATTTATTGATACAAGGCCTTGTTTATATTTTCAACTTGTTTATCCTGTTTGTCTTGTTTATATTATTTAACTTATTTATATTGTTTACTTGTTGATGTCTAACTTGTTAAAAATTGTTTCGGATGAAATTTATATTTCATGTTTATAAACGGGTTTTAATCGTTTTATATTGCTATGGCTATTAAATAACTTAATATCGTTATGGTTAAATAGTTTATATTGGTATGAATGTTAAATAGTTTATACTGTTATGGTGGTTAAATAATTTAATAATTTTTGTTGATTCGAAATCAACTTAAACATTTGGGTCCAATCCTGATAACATTTTAAGGAAAAATTGTTATTTTGAGATCAGTCTATTTGAAGCCCGCATTTGTTTCCCTGGCTGCTGGGTTTGATTTGTGTTACAGCCTCGGCAGTCCCTTTGTTGCCTGTTCGGAAAGCACCTGACACCGCAGTTTGCCACTGTGATATGCTCAGCCTGGCTGTTTCCCGTCTGGAAAGCGCCTGGCCACCGCAAGTTAGGATGGGGAGACGACTAGCCTGGTCGTCTTCTGGGAGATTTCTGCTGTTCAGGGAAGCAACGTTGAAATACAACTGGTTTGGTTTGCTGCCCGAGTTTCCGGGCCCTGGACTTCCTAAATCCTTGACTTCGACGGGTTGGGCGTTTTTATGCACAAAGCCAGTAATTGTGAACCTCTCTGGAGCAACGAGAGATCAGCACGCCTTGGATGCTGGACTTCGTCCGCCCCGTCCCACGAACACGAGTTGTGCTCTGTAGTGCCAGTTGGTCTTAATGGTGGTTGTGGTGACAGTGTTTGGTGCCAGTGCTACCACAGTGACTTGTACAATAATCTGGTGGTGTAAGGTATATCCTGTTTACCTTGCGATTCCTGATTCCGATACTAAAGCTTTCTCCCTTCCTGAAATGCTGAGCGCGTGTTGTCAAACGGAGGGCGGGAGCATTGTGCTGATTGCACGTTCTTTTGACGCGCTTCATTTGTTCTGTTTCCTGTTTTTTCCAGCGAGGTCACGTGGTCGTCGTTTGCCTGTCTTGTCGGGTGCAACCGAGAGGCGAGGCAAAGCACTCGTATCTCGGTTTTCCTGGCGTGCGGAGGTGAGTTATTCTTCGGTTTAGACTTAAGCCTCGTGGGATAGTACTTTATAGAATGGCTGTTCTGACCGTAAATTTGTCTGGGTCATATTGTTAGGTGAGTAATTCTCGAAACACTAAACTTATCTATGTGAATATTTGGGTTTTCAAATAGGTTTGAACTGTACTCTATTTCTCGGTATGACGGATGTCGCGCGGGGTAAAGCAATGGTAGTCTCAAAAGGTCGTTTGTAATTTGTGACGCCTGTAAGGTAAGAATTGTAATATTTTATTACTAAATATATGTAATTAACCCAGATGTTTGTGGTATACTTGACGAGGAAAGTTAAAGGCTTACCTTTGTCAGAATTGATTCTTTGATTACCTCCAACCACATTGGTCCTTAACACTTGAATCCCTCCCCATTATAATTGTACCTCAGCCTCACGGTGTAGTTCAACTTGGTTGTGGGAATCTCAAAATAGGAGCACTACAAAGTGTCTTCTGCAGCTGCTGGAAAGCGCCATTGGCGTCCTCCGTCCACGCATAGGACGATTGTTCTTATGTCAGGCGGGTGAGGGGCTTGACGATGTTGGAGAAGCCCTTTATGAAGCGGCGGTAGGAACTGCAGAGCCCCAGGAAACTGCGGAGTTCTCTCCTATCCTTTGGCCGAGGCCAATCTCTCGCGGCCTGTGTCTTCTCCGGGGCTGTGGCCACTCCGATTGGTGAGACTAGTGTGTGGCCCAAGTAGTTGATTTCCTTGCGGAAGAGCTGGCACTTCTTCGCATTTAGCTTCTGATTTGTCGCCTGTAGTCTCTGTAACACCTTGCTCACGTTGTCGAGATGGTCCTCGAATGTCTTGCCAACGATAATGACGTCGTCCAGGTACAGCGGGTAGGGTCATAAGTCAAACCTCTTATTACTGATTCCATGAGGCGTTGGAAGGCAGCTGGTTCGCTGTAGACGCTGACGCCAAAGGGCATAACTGTGAACTGCCAAAGCCCTTGGCCCTATGGGAATGCGGTGTTCTCCTTGTCTCTCGGATCCAAAGCTACCTGCCAGTAAACCGACTTCAGGTCCAGGGTCTAGAACCACTATGCACCAGCAAGCGTGTCCGGCATGTCGTCAATCCGGGGTAAGGGGAAGCAATCTTTTCTGGTGACAGCATTCAGCCTCCTGTAGTCTACGCAGAAGCGTAGCTCACTGTTCTTCTTCGTCTCCCGTAGGGGAAGGGATCCGCCCCTTCAGCTGCCGTGGTGCGGGCGCTGCGGACCCTCAGCACTCGTGGTACCTCTGACGTTACTAGAGGAACCTCGGGCCGAACATCTGAGCCCCCCCCCCTTCGGGAGTTATTCGGATTGGGATGGTCTCGAGGGGGCAGTGGTTCCCGATATCCGTGGGAATCGGGTACGTCTAAGGACGGGGTTGAGGGAAGCCATTAATTCTCCCGGGTACTAGCCTGCAAAGCTAGTAGATGGTGTGCTAGATCGCCAGGCGGCCCCACCGAGGTCATATCGATAGCCTTCACCTTTGGTGTTGGCGCGCGTAAGTGGCGTATCCACTTCCATCCCGTCTTGTGTCCTTGGACCAGATGGGGGAGCTTGTTAGTAACCCAGGTCTTGTCCTATGGAAAGCCCCACGGAGGACGCCGAGCGCCCTTTTGGAGAGCTCGGATAACTCCCTGGTTGAAAGAGGCCCGGGTCTTGTTCCTAAGGGTTCAAGACTAATGGGAGTAGAACCTCTGGATTCAACTGACTCAACTGTTCTTCTTCGTCACCAAGACTACAGGGGAACACTAAGGGCTGACATACTCTTCAATCACTCCCCTGGATCTCAAGTCCTCCAGCATGTACCGTACCGCCGCTTGTTTCGCCAAAGGAACGCGTCTATGTGGTTATCGAAGAGGCCGGGCATCTCCGGTGTCAATGCGATGAAGCACTATGTCCGTGCGGACATGGCCGCTATTGAATTGACTAAAAACGCGCTGGTATAGTCTCTGTTTTTGTCGAACCCTGTCAAGCTGTTCTGTGGTCAGGTGGGTCGGCCGCCCTCTCCAATAAAACTTCCAACCGGGGACCCATGTGTTGCGTTGGCACCGGCTACTGTGTCTTTTCGATTGCTGTCACGCTGACCACGGACTCGCAGGTCCCCAACTCCGTCCACGCCTGGATACTGTTATTGGTGTCCGTCAGGTTGAAAAGCCTCACTGGAATCTCCTCTCGGCACGGCAACAATGTCCTGGCTAAACAGAGCCCGTGCACAGGAGTCTTCTGGTCCAGCATCATGTTCTTCGTCCGCTGGCCTTCCAGTCGCACCGTCACCACCACCTCGCTTCTCGCGGGGATAAGCACGTCCTCCTTCAGGATGACCCTGCAGATTCAAGGCGCTCTTCGGGTTGCCGGAGTATCACCTCTTCTCTATTGAGCCGCAGGACACTCCTGCCGACGACTGTTACCTTATGGCTCCTGAGGACATCCAGTCCCAGTGTCATCTGCTCAGCCACCTTCGCGACGAACACCCACTGACGCACGGCACTCCTTCCCGAGGTCAACTTCAGCAGCGCCTCCTTCTCCACAGGCAAGGTGTCGCCCGATGCCATCACAAGCCGGTATGGTCGGCTTGGTTTCCTCGACGGCAAACCCCTGGCTACGTCAGGTCTGATGACGGTCACTAGGTCTTCGCCGGCGTCCCTCAGCTGGTCTTCGATCTCCAGTGTAGCCGATACTCCTTGTTCTAGACGTAGGGGTAGCCGTCACCTTAGCCGTCTCCATCCTCAATACTGCTACTAGCGCCTCGTGGATGGTCTTGTAATCGCCGAGCAATGGACGCAGATGAATCTCCGTGTCTCGTACCTCGTCAACGAAGGGTAGGCGGCTTCCCGGGATACGAACTCTGGTAGGAGGTCGACTAGGCTTTGCTGACCAGTTGTTCAATTGCCAGTACGAACTCCTGCAACGCCTCCCCTGGCTGCTGCAACTTTGCCTTCAGTTGGCTGCGGTAGGCTGCGACTAAACGGTGGTTTCCGAAGCAGTTTTCCAGGGCTTCCCAGATGTCCTTGGGCGCCGCCGCTGTCTGGACCATGTTCAGTACCTCTGCGGCCCGTCCCTGGAGGCTGGCTATTAGCTGTGCGGCCTCTTCCTCTGGTGACCACTTGTTGTGCTTGGCCACTGTTTCGAATTGACGGCGGAAGAGCTCTGGACTGTCCGAACACTGCTTTGAGAAAGACCACAGAGTCAACTTCAAGCAAACGACCATCGTGGCCAAATGCGGCAGCCTCTGGGATTGAAAGGTCTAAAAAGCTCTGGCCATCTCTTCTGAGAGAACACAGAACCGGGATGCCGGATTGCAGTTCAGTTCTGGTTGGAAGCCTTCCTTAAAGATGGAAATCAACCGGCTCAGAAAACACAGATTCCGCCGCTACGCAGAGCCCCCTGAGGTGTAGAGCATAGAGGTGTTTTCCACGAGGTTGGCATTCACCGTCCGGCGGAAGCTATACATACATATATACTGGCCCTCATCGGCGGAAATTTTCTTGAATGGGAGAGGCGTTTGAGTTCTCTTGATGTAGAAGACAGATCCTTATGGAGAATGTCAAATGTACTTCTAGGGATCCCTAAATCTGATCCGCCCCTTACTGATGGCAGGTGAGTTGCTACTTCAGCAAGAGATAAAGTGAAAATTCTGGCTGAACATCTTGCCTCCTCATTCCACCCTGCAGAATCTGTTGACCAAGAGATAACAGACGAAATATCATTGACTGTAAGGCAGTATTCAGCACACCACACTTGCTAGATGATGTGAAGGAAACAACTGAAGCTGAAGTGAGCAATATAATTAGCTCCGTGCGCCCATACAAAGCAGCAGGTGCTGATATGTACCCTATGCTGCATTCAAAGTTCTTCCTCACTCATGGATCCTGTTACTAGTACATCTATTTAACAGCTTACTAGTATTAGCCTACTTCCCGGTAGCATGGCAGCATGCAAAAATCATCACTGTACCGAAGCCTGGCAAAGACTCACAACTAGTAAGCAGCTATAGACCCATCAGTCTCCTTCCTTCGATAAGCAAGCTCTATGAAAAGGTACTCCAGCTACGCCTAGAGAACTTGTTAGATCAGCATAATGTACTGCGTCCTGAACAATTTGGATTTCGACGGCAACACTCCACTATGCATCAACTTTTACGCATAGTGGATGAGGTGGTTAAAGGTTTCAACAACCGTCATTATGTTGCAGCCCTTTTCCTAGACATCTCCAAAGCCTTCGACACACTGGGGCATGAAGGACTTCTCCATCGCCTTATACACTACAATATCCCATCATACCTTATTCATACAATTCATCATTATCTCAAAAACCGTACCTTCGTTGTATCAAAAGACAACATCCTCTCTCATCCCTACGTCATAAATGCAGGGGTACCTCAAGGTAATGTCCTTGGTCCTCTGCTCTTCCTCACTGACATAAACACCCTTCCAACCTTAAGGGGCTGCAACCTCTATTTGTTTGCTGATGATATAGCCATCACAGTAGCATCAAAGCGCCATGAAAATGCAGTCCAGCGAGCCCAAATCTTCGCAAATATGCTACATGTCTAGTTCACCACATGGCGGTTGAAACTAAACGCCACCAAATCCCAAGCCGTCATCTTCACTAGAAGACCCCTCCAAGACGTTCCACGCATGCCAACTACCTAGGTGTAGTTTTGGACATGCATCTAACATGGAAGGAGCATATAACAACCGTGGCAAATAGAATAAATAGAAGGATGGCCATGCTCCATTCCCTATACAACAAAAAGTCTACTATGACGCTTAGCAACAAACTTTTGCTATATAAACAGGTTCTCAGACCTGCAATCACTTACGCCTGCCAAGTCTGGGGTGTAGCAGCCAAATCCCATCTTTACAAACTTCAGATTCTTCAAAATCGTTACCTTCGGTCAGCAGTCACTGCCGATTGGTACATCCCAAATGATAATATCCACTCTGATCTATCCTTCCCAAAACTTTTTGACTACATCTTACATCTATCCCATGCCTTCTATACCAAATTACCTTCTAGTTTCAACAACCTTATCCGTGGTCTCGCGGAATATGATCTTGACCCCGGGGAGAGATATATACGTCCCAGACTTGTCCTTGGACCTCAATAATATCAAATCCCTTTTTCATAAATGAATTTTCCTTACTTTTTTATACTAATACCAACTTTATCGCCACCATCTAACCACCATCCCTTATAAAATACCCACCACCATGCCAGTAAGGGTCCTAGTCCCGGTATGGCAAGAGTCGAAGGGACCCTCCTCCACGGAGGAGGACAACCCTTCAACGACCCCACGTGTCTGCTGGAAATTTTCTACACGTCACGCCGAAGACTCCGAGGAGGACACATCACACGACACAAGATGGGAAAGAAGAGGAATGCAGCATTAAGGAAGCAGAGCCAGGCAGTGAAGCTGCCTTCACCGCAGCTCTCACCAGCCAGCTCTCGATCGCCGTCTCCCGCCTCGCTGCCGGTACCGGCAGTCGAGAGGGAGCCTCCCGCGGTACCGCAGGGGAAGTTCTGGGCAGCCAGGTCCGCTTCCCCCACCGCGCTGGACGCCCGCCGGGCACCCAGTCAACCGCCGCATCACCTGGCAGCTGGAACTCCCAGCACCACACGGGCAGACGCAGCACCGCAGGAACCACCACAGCTGTACCTTGCGGATACATAGCCATCGCCGCCAGCACCGCAACCCCCGACTACCGCCATCACTCCTGCGATCACCGGAGTCTCCAACAGCTTCGCAGCAGTAATTCTCGGAGCACCTCGTGACCTCCCCGCGAGATTTCTACTCACCGCAGCATCACAGAAGTGGCCCTCAGTTCTAAGTGCCATGCGCATAACTTCATGAAGGAGCCCGACCACATCTGTGGTTTGCGCATCTTCAAGATCGCGACGCTGCCTTGAAGTCAGACCTGCCCATGCTGGGCAGGTAGAAGGTAGAGGCGAGCAGCCTGCAGCGCCACACACCGTGCAGGCACTGCTGCGCCTATGGACACAGCGCAGACGCGTGCACCCCACCTCCACAATTCCATTACTGTGGATCTCCAACACCAACAGCATCCTGCAGAGCCCACGATCTCCGCCGCTGCTGCCGCCGCCGCCGCCGCCGCAGGTACTGCGCCACATGTAATGGCCTCAGCCATTTCACAGGACAGGCGCAGTGCCCTGCATACCCACGCGGAGACTCATTTGGAACAGCACCCCAGAGCGCAGCCACCAACGAGCCTGCCGGATGGCAGCAAGCCCTTGGTTGCCTCCGGGAGGATCTGCAGGGTGTCACCAGCAGACTCCACAACCTTGAGGAGCTCCTGACCACTACAGTTCATGCCGCCAACCACCGGCCTCCAGCTGATGAAGTTCAGGACCTCCACTCGGAGGTCCTTAACTTAAACCAACGTCTGGGCGACCTGGAGGAAACCGTCACCGCTGCAGCCCGACAACAAGACTCCAACCACGCCACCCTCATTGACTTACAAGAAAGACTGACTACCATCCACGGACTAATGACGGACGGAACTACTCCACCGGACCAACTCTCCCCCTCAGTCACTCAGCTACAACAGACAGCAGAGACCATACACACCCAACTACAACACACCGAACTCCAAGCCAACGAGCACAAAGACATTCTAGCCTCACTTCAGCGGAAGCTGCACCACATTGAGATGCAGCTCACCGAAACACAACCACATGACCTCTCCAACATAGACGCCAGACTGGATCAACTCCATCCCCAGATCACCAGCATGGAACATAGATGCATTTAATAGAGCTAGATGCATAACAGATGGAGACCTCGCAAAAAAAGAAAAAAATCCACCATGGTTTTGCATTTCAGAGTAAAGGCTAATCACCCAGTCAGTAACACAAAAGCCGAACCAAAAACAAAATTTGCAGGCACAGCAATCATCACCATGGCACTATCTTCTTGTGTATAACTCAATGAGCTCACAACAGTTGAGATTAAGACAGCACGAGTACACAAATCTTTCACGAGAACACAGCTAAGTAGTCACAATTTAGAGAATTCCAACAACATATTTCTGCAACTGGATTGCAGGAAGTGGACCAGGCATCAGTGGATGAGTTTCCTATAGAACTTGGACTCAAAACCAATTAAGTAGCACCCGTAGTGTCACAAAAGCAGAGCGAAATTGACCCACAAATATAAGAAATGCTTCAGGTAAGAATTAGTACAGAATCTTTTAGCCTATGAACTTCACTAGCTGTGCTAGTTAAGCCTCAAGATGGTGATTTCTGTTCCTGTGATAGATTTAAGGAAGCTTACTCTGGGAACAAAGTTTGTAATAATTTGAGCACTTTGTGACTATCTCATGTAAAACAGTTCTTCATTTATGGAAACACATCACAAAGCATTCTTATTTTGAACTGTATTTTTTCACAATTTGCCTCGTTCACTTCTTCAATCAAACCATCAGGGTCAACAGAAAGCTACCCACCCCATGCTTTATCATGAACAGTAGATAGTTCTTCATTGAATTGTCTAATACACTTTCTTACCATTGAATCTGTCATTATATTTTCGCCATAAATCTCCAGAATTTCAGCAGCCTTAAGATTCCTTCCATTCAAAAACTGTATTATGGAACACACTTCACAGCTGATGGGATTAGAAATTGTCTCAAACATTTTGAACAATCATAAACAACTTTAAACACAACACAATCTGGATGTAATGGTGTCAGTGGACAGATAATGGAACCAGAGAGAGTGAGTGTGCATGGAACTGCAACACTAGCATTGTAGTGGCAGTAGAAAAACATGGTACTTATTTTTTTTTATTTTTATTCTTTTTTTTTCTTTTTTTTTGTTAAGGTTACTTGTAGAAAAGCTATTGAAGCTATTGAAGGTCATTTAAAACGTTTCCAAATTCAACAGTAATTGGACACATCCAAGAAAATATTCATTATATTAGACTGATTTGCATTCAGTTAAAAACACAAAGCAAATTTAATGTATCTTTAAATTCCTGCAGAGAACAACAACCTCTACAAGTTCATCAGGGTTCAGAGGAGACAATCCAAGATCAGGAGTTAACACTTCCAGCAGTTGATTACAGTTGAGATTGCAGACACGTCTATCAATAATATTCTTCTGCAATAAAGTTTAGTTAAGCTAGTCAAGTAAAAATTAGACTCAAAAATTATTGTATAAAATATAGCTAGTCATATTTTAAGTTAATAACACATTTTGAAGCAGTCTATTAAAGTGAGAAAATACTTACACAACAAACCGTGGAGGCTTTCGAATGTTGACGTATTTTATAATATCTTTGTCTGGTTCAATATTTGCACAGGCAAATCTGTCATTACCATGATCCTTTGCAAGAATAACAATTGATCGACCCATCGCTGAGACATCCCCTTCTGCAAAATGCATAACATGAAATATGAATATGTATAATTATTTTATTACTAATATTTATATGTGTTATTACAATTTTGAACAAATTTCTTAAAATTCTTTTATAATAAACCACCTATTCAAGCAATTCACAAATCACAGTGATTGTTTTAACTAGCCATTGGGGCTTAATTGCTTCTTAAATTCAGGCCCAAATGACGTAGCTGTTTTTTTTTTTAATATAATTTTCCTGAGAGTACCCAAATTATTTTCTACTTCCTTACAGTCTATCTTGATTTTATGCTCATGAGCTTTTCTTCCATAACTTCTCTGGGCAAATTACACCATTTCCTCATTTCTAGTATCTGAATTTTGTTTCTTTCTGTTCTCTTCAATGCGATACCCCTTTTGCTCTAAACAGAAATTTATATTTAATCTCCCCGCACGCTCAAATTTTTCAATATTCTAATCCAGGTAGCTTGATCCCCCAAGACACAGCATGTCAAGCAAGCTCTACTACTCCACTTTTTGTTTGCCATCTGCAGTACATAAGCAGTCTTTTAACTCAGTGATGGTACATGCTGTATGTAATATGGGATGCATTTCACAATATTTGGGCAGGCACATACGGAAGGTTGCTCTATAATATTTTGTAGCATAGAAGGATGCAACAATAAACTCTGCACATGTGTATGAATGTAGTACTATTTTTCTGGTGGTTTTCAATAATGTGCCATTCCAGAAAATTTGTCAGCTAAGTTACTAAGTATTTTCTTGAGGATGTATGGTTCTATTATAAAATTAACTGCAAAAGTGTCCAGTTATGTCAGCATATCACTAATGCCACGAAAGATGTCCAGTAATTAATGTTGGTAACACCCTCACTTAGTTTTCAGCATAACTGTTCTTTCATGTGTTGCCTACACTGTTCATTTCATTGTTCTAATAGTTGATTGCCATTCTTGTCCATTTTGGGCTTCTTAGTTCTTTTAGATTTTACTGCTATAAAAGCAAAAAAGGAAGCTTTAAACCCTTCTATCAAATGCTGGCTGTGTTTTACTGTACAAGATGTAGTGACCTGACCAAATATGAAATGAAATTATAAATCCTTTTATGGAAGTGTTGAAAACAGTGTTGTTGTATAAATTAAGTTAATTAGGAGTCGATTAATAACACAAAACAACACTGACTTTTAAATTTTCCCGGAACCGGTTTCTGAGGTCTTCCCTCTATCTTCAGCCGGACATCGACTAGTTCTCATTGGTGTAGCTGGCAATATTTTGTCTTCGGTCTCCTCTGGTGGCGGTTCGAGGAACTTGCTGAACAAATCTTTCTGGGGGATGTCGAAATTGAATACTTTGTTCCTATTTTTTGAAATAAAGATTTGTTCCCATGTGGACAGTTCTTCTTTTCCTGTTGTATGTTTTAGTAATTTTGGTTCTGGATTTATGTTGTGGTTTTTTTCCCAAATGAGAACTAGACCAATGAGAACTAGTCGATGTCCGGCTGAAGATAGAGGGAAGACCTCAGAAACCGGTTCCGGGAAAATTTAAAAGTGAGTGTTGTTTTGTGTTATTAATCGACTCCTAATTAACTTAATGAAATTATAGTTGTTTTAGTTGTGTTAGGTAATTATATAAGTGAGTAGTCATGGGCCAAATTAATATTTATTTTACTCCTGTAAACAACAAATAAATATTGGGAATGCATACAGTGTAGATTTGTCTGTAAAGCCACTTGATGGTTTAAATCAAAGTAAATGCTCAGTTTCAAATGTGTCTCCTGAAGACAAAAACAAAGACAATCAGAAGTCATACAAATATAATAATTTGTAACATGAAACTTCACTTATCTTATAAGAAAATGATGAAAGTTTTCTTATTAATTGATGAGAATCGTGATTTTGTGAGATAAGTGAACTTTTATGTTACAAATTATAATTGTATATATTTGTTTCTTCACTGTCAATATCTTCATATTTTATGTATTTAATCAGAAGTCATATTTGTCTGAGGAATGGTCTGATTGCTGGACACAGTATAGGTTCTACCATGTTTCATGTAAAAATACCATAGAACTCAGTGTTGTGATGCAACGGCTGTGCTAAGAGTTGATAGAATATTAAGCACATGTTGGATAACATCAAGTTTCCTGACTGTCACCACAGTATGGTAGAACTTCAAGCACTTTATTTTTAGGAAGCAAAAGCTGATACATCTAGGACCAAAAGTGAATGTTGTGCCTTTATCAATTTAATTTGTTCTTGATTTTGGACTTATGGCTGATGTCCTCCATGAACTTTTGAAATTTGGTTTGGAGCTGCAATAGTCTATACCTACAAGGCTAGGCTGACAACAAAATAAAAAACCTTATGTGTTCCATGACAGAACTGAAAGTCAAGTCCAGATTAGAAAACTCCATCAAAGTGCAACAAGTCTTAGCTTTAAGGAAACAGATCTTCATAAAACTTACAGCAAATATTATATCCCAATAACTTTATTTTCTTTTACAAAAAACTGGTAGACTCATTAAAGAAAAAACTGAGTTGAGTTGAGTTTATTGTAATTCAATATAGTGAAATTTACAATTGAATCATGTCAATATACACATTGGATTGGTTACTGCTTAAACATACACAAGTAGAATAGAACAATCAAACAGCTATTTACAATATAAACTCTTCAATAGTATAATATGCTTTATCAGGAAATTTCGCAAAGATTTTTTAAATTTACAAACATTTTTTTCTGTTTTAATTTCTTTTGGTAAAGCATTATATAATTTTACCCCTATAAAACTAGGCATCTTTTCATAAAGACAAAGCCTGTGACCCTTAATGTAAAAACCATTCCTATTTCTTGTATTGTAATTATAACTATCAGAATTTACTGACATTTGTATTCTGAACTTGTTTAAGTACAGGATGGTTTTAAATATAAAGACTGGGAAGTGTGAGGAATTGTAATGAAATTTTTTTATTGAAATTTGCTTTACTAGTACTGTCTCATATTTCTAAAGCATAGGTAATGTGCACTTGAATGAGGGAAAAATAAATTGTCCTGGCAGTACTATCAGGCACAAACTTTCTTAAATATGTAAGAACAAATAAGTTTTTAATGATCTTGGATGCAAGTCTATTAACATGTGTGTCATAGCTAAATATACTATCTAAGTATAAAATTGTAGAGACAGTGAAGCACAACTTAGCACAAAAGTGAATCGAGAAGATATTGACACACTGCTTCACTCACACTGTTTTTTCACAGGACATGTTTCAAGAGCTTTTGCTCTTATCATCAGCTGGAACTCGACTAGTGCAAATTGTAGTGGTTTCCTCTTTCTCCGTATCGTCAATAGATGGCATGATGTACTTGTCAAAGATATCCGGTGGTGGAGTTTCAAAATTCATGACTATGATGATTTTTAAATTACCTTTAAAGAGAGTCGATTAATGACACTAAACAACACTTTTAAATTTTTCCGGAACATGTTTCTGAGGCTTTGCCTCTATCATCAGCTGGCTCTCGACTGGTTCTCATTGGTGTAGTTGACGATATTTTGTCACAGGTCTCCTCTGGTGGTGGTTCAAGGAACTTGCTGGACAAATCTTTCTGGGGGATGTCGAAACTGAATACTTTGTTCCTATTTTTTGAAATGAAGATTTGTTCCAATGTGGATAGTTCTTGTTTTCCTGATGTATGTTTTAGTAGTTTTGGTTCTGGATTTATGTTGTGGTTTTTTTCCCAAAAATGTGTGGCAACTGCTGATTTTTCTAATGGTTTATATTTTATGTTTCTAAAGTGTTCCTTTGCTCTTGTTTCTAAATTTCTTTTGTTTCTTCCAATATAAATTTGACTACAATCATTGCATTCAATTTGATATATACCAGAGTTTTTGTTAGATGGAATGGCATCTTTGATGTTTGAGCAAATTAGGTTTTTTAAGGAGAAATGGTTGACTGGTGCTAGTTGAATGTTTTGTTTTTTGAAGACTTTTTTGAATTTATCATAGGCCCATGGATGGTAAGTGAATTTTTTGAAATCATATTAGTTTCTGTAGCTGAGAGGGTTGTGGTTTCCTTTAGTAGCTTCTTCTTTTTTGCTAAGTTCACTTTTTTGTCCACTAATGATTTGGGAAAGTTATTTTTTTGTGCTATTTCAATTATTTTGTTGTATTCTGTTTTGTATTCTTCTGTTGTGAGAGGGATGTTTACCAGGCTGTGTGCTAAACTATTGAAGATTGCCTGTTTGTGGGATCTTGGGTTGTAGCCATTAGCTTTTATGTAGTTGTCTGTGTTGGTTTTCTGTAAATGCCAAAGTTTAGTGTGTTTTTATTCCTCATTATTTTTAGATCCAAAAATGGTAAATGCTCATCTTTTTCTATTTCTACAGTGAACTTGATGCTTTTTTCTTGGATATTTAAAAGTTTTAGTGCATCACTGATGTGCATCATGTGTTTCATCTATATATCGTTGCCAGAATTTGAACATCCAAGGGAAACTTCGGCGCTCAACTACGGCAGTCATCAGCGCCCTTACAGAAACAAGTCATGGCAAAAGCCAGACATAAAAATTTCCAAAAACTATATAAGTATAAATAAAACTATTAAAACTGCACACACATATATATATATATATATATATTTAAAAAAAAAGAAGAAAAAGAAATATCAATCAAAACCTACTAAACATTTCCTTCACTAAATCCTAAAGTGTAATCTAGAAAAGAATCTAAATACCTTCTCCACTACTGCGTTATCGTCCGCTAGCATTTCTGCAAAGCTGGCCGGCAGCTGCAGAGACGTCCTAAGGTCTGCTAGGTGAAACTCTAGCAGCACATGTCGTACAGATAACGCTTCTTTGCAAAACGGACACAGTGGAGAAGGCTCCTTTTTAAATAGAAAACTATGAGTAAAAAAGCAGTGCCCAATATGCAACCGAGCCAAATTCACCTCCTCGCGACGAGATGACCGACAGGAGGTAACCCAGGGAATCGGAAGTTCTTTCACAGATCAAAGTTTATTATTGCGGAGAGCGGACCACTCTTCCTGCCAGCAGGTTTGCACAACTCTCCGCAATACGGCCCTAAAATCTTCTGATGTCACAGATGGTACTCAAACCCTGGGCTTCATGGTAGCCGTCTTGGCTGCCGAATCCGCCATTTCAATCCCCCGCAAGCCTACGTGACCAGGGATCCATGCACAAACCACGCTAACGCCAGAAGCGTCTCCCTGCACAGCTGTCTTCCGGTCCCGCATCTGGTTCTTCGTCCGTTGGCCTTCCAGTCGCGCCATCACCACCACCTCGCTTCTCGCGAGGACAACCACGTTTTCTCTCAGGATGACGTTCCAAATTCCAAGGCGTTCTTCGGGTGCCGGAGCTTCACCTCTTCTCCATTGAGCCGCAGAACCTTCCTGCCGACGTCCACCGTTACTTCGTGGTCCCTGAGGACATCCAGTTCCAGTATCAGCTCATCAGCCACCTTCGCGACGAACACCCACAGACGCAAGGCACGCGATGCCGTCACTAGCTGGAATGGTCGGCTCGGTTTTATCGACGGCACAACCCTGGTTACGTCAGGTCTGATGATGGTCATGGCTGCCCGGGTGTCAAGCACGCGGCACGGTCTCCCTTTCACCCAACCGTCCGCGATGAGGATGCCATCTGTACGTCGGCTGACGGCGCGCAGTGAGACTCGGCGACGGCACCGACACACCCCTCATCACGCCGGCCCTTACTCGTTTTCCGGTTGCTCTTCTTGGTGTCAGCAGGTGTCCCGGCTGACCACACGCCCAGCACACGCCACTTGGTCTTTGTCGGCGTCCCTGAACTGGCCATCGGCCTCCATTGTAGCGGGTACTCCTGGTCTTCGAGGTCGGGGTACCCACCACTTTGGCCGCTTCCATCCTCAATGCGGCCGTTAGCACCTCGTGGATGATCTTATAGTCGCCGAGCATTAGGCGCTGACGTATCTCGGCGACTCGTACCCCGTCGAAGGAGTAGGCGGCTTCTCTCGATTTACGAATCCGGATGGGAGGTCGACCAAGGCTTTGCTGGCCAGCTGTTCGACTGCCAGGCTCATCGTTTGCTAATACAGAAAGATATTAAGATAGTGAGGTGAGTTCAGCGACAATTTCTGTTAAGATCTACAGGAGCAACTGGAACAAGAGCAGCAATGGCTCTTTTAGTAATATTAGGAATTTGGCCTATAGATTTAATAATCAGAAGAAGAGCAGCCATCTATTGGTTTAAGAAAGCTAGATATAAGATAGAAAAGGTGATTGGAAAAAGATGTGCAAAAAAAAAAAAAAACAACAACAGGAGATTAATCTGAAACTTCTGGATGACTGGCAGGATGAATGGAATGATATTAAAGTAGGAAGAAGAGTACACCAATTTTTTCCGAATATGCGTCAACGTCTTATAATGAAACATCTACATCCAAACAAGGATTAATACATTTCTTGTCAGGACATGGACCGTATGGCACGTATTTTATGAAAATAAGGAGGAAGGAAACGGATAATTGTGGTATTTGTGAACTTCAGGATACTCCGGAACATGTATTGTTTGAATGCAAAATACATGAAGATCAACTTTGTGAACGAAGGCAACTTTTAGAAGGCAAACTATTAGATGATATCCTTAAAAAGAAAGAAGATTGTGAAATCTTAGAGGAACTTGCAGGCAAGGTATCAAGACTAGGGCTGGGACAATACCTAGAAAAAAAGTAAAGAGAGCAACATAGATTATTAATAGGACAAGCAGATGACCAACCACTGATGATTTCAGAAAGATTGAGGCAGAATATTAATCGAATGGACTAGTGGAGGGGCAGTCGATTCTACCCAACCCGCTTCAGAACAAGAAGGAGCCCGTGATATCAGCCGATGATGACAACTTTGGATACTGAGGACAATATACATTATAAATGGGATAAATGGATCACCAACAACCGAGGATGCCAGAAAGATTGAGGCGGAATAGTAGCTGAATGGAGTAGTGGAGGAGCAGTTGTTTCTACTCTCAGATGACAACCTACTTCAGGACCAGGAGGAGCCCGTGACGATCAACCTATGATGACAACTTTGGACACCCATAGAAGGATAGGGGCTGGCAGATGTAGAATGGAACAACCCGTGATCAACAGGAAGAAATATGATAAACCCAATTTAGGTTAGGTCAGCAATCTTATTAAAGAATGAAAATAACTTTCTATTTTTAGGCAGATGCATGTAATTAGTTTAAAATTTTTAGTTGTATAATTTGAATAAGATTGCTCAATAGGAAGTCAGCAGCATTAGGTTTATTAGCTATTTAGATTAATTAGAAATAAAATGTATCTGCACAACTCTGTTTTGTAAGAGCATAAAAGAATAAAGTTAAAAGGAATAAAATCGGTAGATACCATGCTTTGGTATAGCTTCTAGAAGCCAAAGCCTTGGTAATGCTGCTTCCTTGATGCCAGTTGACTGCGATAGGCTGCGGCCAAACGGTGGTTTCCAGAGCCTCCCGGATGTTCTTGGGCGCCGCCGCTATCTGGATCGCGTTCAGCACCTCTGGGGTCCGTCCCTGGAGACTGACTATTAGCTTGCGGCCTCTCCTCTGGGTTGGCCACTGGTCGAATTGGCGGCGGAAGACTTCGAAAGTTGCCGACTTTTGAGCCGTCGTGCATGGGTGGTTTGACGCGCGCAGATGTAGTGTCGCGTCCCGGCGCGTCGGCCTTCAGATCTTACAATGTTCTGCCGACGATGTCCTCCACCATGGCATTCAGGGACTTGGTGTTACTGTTGGCCTTTCCCTCTAAGTTGTTAACGTGATTCGCCAGGTCTTCGACGCACTCGTCCACTAGACCCAATCGCTTGCCCAGCTCCGTGATGTCATCCCTCACACCGGCCAACTGCTCTTTAAATTTGGCGGCGAAGGCCTCGTTCGCAGCCTTCATTTCTGTGGCCAGGCTGTCATTGGCCGCTTTCATTTCTGTTGCTAATTCGGCATTCATTTCGGCCATCGTCGCAGCGAGGTTCTCGTTTGCTGTTCTCATTTCTTCCAAATTGGCAGTGAAACTGTCATGTGCCGTTTCCATCGTCGCAGCGAGGGTGTCATTCGCTGTCTTCATTTTCATCAGCGCTTCTAAGATCTTCGCCAATGCGGCTCCCATCGTCGTGATCCTACTCCTCACACCAATTGTGACTGCGAGGGTAACGTAGATTCGGAAATCTGGTTTGCAGAAATTTGGAACATCTTTTGCTGCAGTAATAAGACGTGAAATTGACAATGAGCTGTCTTTAAGGCTGACTCGGTGTTTTGCTGCACGAAAACAAATCGTCGACTGTCGCAATAACCACAACTACCGCTACTAACATCTTGCGGGTATTTATACCTCCGCAGCTATTGTTTCTAGAAAGCCGCAGACCTTTCGAGAACTATAGCAGCAGCAACAATGGGCAGAACGTTCTGGAGCCTCTCTCTGTCTTTTTCTCTCCTGTCAAGCGCCCGGCTCTGGCGTGTGGCAGCAGCACAATGCCACGCGGTGACAATATTTAAAAACCGATGGTTATACTTTCACGAATTTGAGGTGCAATTTTTTTACACCTTTGCTGTCTGTTATCTTTCAAAGCCACCGTGATCCAAACTTCATAGTCGGGAATTGTTTTGCCTTTATGATGGACATACATAAAGTTTCAGGTTGTACAAAATAAGAAGGTCTGATAGTCGCAGGCTCTTGGTCTATTAAATACGAATGACAAACACAGATCAAAGGAAGCTCATACTGAGTGGCAAGACATGACCAAAAATGGAAGTCTACTTCAGTGGTGATACTAGAACGTTTTTTTTTTTTGTAATAAAAACATGCACTGTACATATGCAATCATGCTCGCATGCACGTACACATGCAGAATTTATTACAAAATTCAGCATCCTGAATTGGAAACTACCATACTACTATACACATTATACATATTATACATATTATACACATTATAAACAACACGAATAACTGTTACTGAAGTTTCAACTACATGAAAACCTACTTGAAAAGAACTATGATTTATAAATTCATGTATGGAAATGTCTCTTATCTAAAATATGCAAATTTATATATAAGAATACGTTAGTTTACATGTTCGTATGAATGATTTTTAATATAGTTTATAACATAGTTTAAACACTGACAGCTACTACTTTAATAAATTATTTATTTTACATTTCTGCAAAATGAAAGAACAGTCACGGGAGAATACTCCTGAGGAGATTAGTAAGTCAATGTCAGAGAAGCAAGATGATATTTGCTGTCACCGATAGCATTGTGGGTTGGAGCCGCCACAAAGTCAGAGCTGTATGTTTGGGCAGGAAAGACAGAGAGAGAGTGGCACGTAGAGCTGAACGCTTGCCGAGAGAGAGAGAAAGAAACAGAAAGATGACTGGAGTTTTCGGCTTTTCTGGTGCGATTGTTATCGAGAGGTCTACTGCATTCTAGAACAATGGCTGGAAAATATAGATTAGTGGCAAAGTGTGAGAAACAGTCAGTTGTGTTGGGTTAGTTGCAGTGGTGTTGTAATTGTGAGTTGTACCACAGTTTTCTTATGTTTGTTTACGCAAGAGGGGAACGAGACGACCTTTAAGACTGCTGTACACTCCACGAAGTCACATTATTTACTGTAAAAGCTGTAAATATTCATTATTTTTCTTCCCTCGCATTTCCCTGGAAGTTCAGAAATATATATTTTAATTTGATTAGAAGTTAAAATTTTCTTGAATTTCAAGCTCCTCTTGTATGAACAATTATAAATAAAGCACTTGTTTCTATCTTCTCATTTAAAGCATATCTTGCATTTTAATTAATAGACATTTTTAACTTTTCAAAACAAGAAAGCATTATAACTGTTCTGATGGAGGGGTAGCTACATTAGAAGCTGTGCTCAAAAAGAAACCAAACTTTTGAAATTGTGTGCCAACAAGTGGAGAGAGCGCGCTGCGGCTACTGAGCAAATCTATGAGTAGGTTTAGGCAACAAACTGCTGTTTTCAGTGTTTTGCTCGGACAATTAGCAAGCGAACCACAGCCGTTGAAGTAAATCCATGTACATTCTGTTTGTCGGATTAGGGACAAAGTAACAAAAAAGGAGCTAAAGAAACTGTGTGTGTGTGTGTGTGTGTGTGTGTGTGTGTGTGTGTGTGTGTGTGTGTGTGTGTGTGTGTGTGTGTGTGTGTGTGTGTGTGTGTGTGTGTGTGTGTGTGTGTGTGTGTGTGTGTGTGTGTGTGTGTGTGTGTGTGTGTGTGTGTGTGTGTGTGTGTGTGTGTGTGTGTGTGTGTGTGTGTGTGTGTGTGTGTGTGTGTGTGTGTGTGTGTGTGTGTGTGTGTGTGTGTGTGTGTGTGTGTGTGTGTGTGTGTGTGTGTGTGTGTGTGTGTGTGTGTGTGTGTGTGTGTGTGTGTGTGTGTGTGTGTGTGTGTGTGTGTGTGTGTGTGTGTGTGTGTGTGTGTGTGTGTGTGTGTGTGTGTGTGTGTGTGTGTGTGTGTGTGTGTGTGTGTGTGTGTGTGTGTGTGTGTGTGTGTGTGTGTGTGTGTGTGTGTGTGTGTGTGTGTGTGTGTGTGTGTGTGTGTGTGTGTGTGTGTGTGTGTGTGTGTGTGTGTGTGTGTGTGTGTGTGTGTGTGTGTGTGTGTGTGTGTGTGTGTGTGTGTGTGTGTGTGTGTGTGTGTGTGTGTGTGTGTGTGTGTGTGTGTGTGTGTGTGTGTGTGTGTGTGTGTGTGTGTGTGTGTGTGTGTGTGTGTGTGTGTGTGTGTGTGTGTGTGTGTGTGTGTGTGTGTGTGTGTGTGTGTGTGTGTGTGTGTGTGTGTGTGTGTGTGTGTGTGTGTGTGTGTGTGTGTGTGTGTGTGTGTGTGTGTGTGTGTGTGTGTGTGTGTGTGTGTGTGTGTGTGTGTGTGTGTGTGTGTGTGTGTGTGTGTGTGTGTGTGTGTGTGTGTGTGTGTGTGTGTGTGTGTGTGTGTGTGTGTGTGTGTGTGTGTGTGTGTGTGTGTGTGTGTGTGTGTGTGTGTGTGTGTGTGTGTGTGTGTGTGTGTGTGTGTGTGTGTGTGTGTGTGTGTGTGTGTGTGTGTGTGTGTGTGTGTGTGTGTGTGTGTGTGTGTGTGTGTGTGTGTGTGTGTGTGTGTGTGTGTGTGTGTGTGTGTGTGTGTGTGTGTGTGTGTGTGTGTGTGTGTGTGTGTGTGTGTGTGTGTGTGTGTGTGTGTGTGTGTGTGTGTGTGTGTGTGTGTGTGTGTGTGTGTGTGTGTGTGTGTGTGTGTGTGTGTGTGTGTGTGTGTGTGTGTGTGTGTGTGTGTGTGTGTGTGTGTGTGTGTGTGTGTGTGTGTGTGTGTGTGTGTGTGTGTGTGTGTGTGTGTGTGTGTGTGTGTGTGTGTGTGTGTGTGTGTGTGTGTGTGTGTGTGTGTGTGTGTGTGTGTGTGTGTGTGTGTGTGTGTGTGTGTGTGTGTGTGTGTGTGTGTGTGTGTGTGTGTGTGTGTGTGTGTGTGTGTGTGTGTGTGTGTGTGTGTGTGTGTGTGTGTGTGTGTGTGTGTGTGTGTGTGTGTGTGTGTGTGTGTGTGTGTGTGTGTGTGTGTGTGTGTGTGTGTGTGTGTGTGTGTGTGTGTGTGTGTGTGTGTGTGTGTGTGTGTGTGTGTGTGTGTGTGTGTGTGTGTGTGTGTGTGTGTGTGTGTGTGTGTGTGTGTGTGTGTGTGTGTGTGTGTGTGTGTGTGTGTGTGTGTGTGTGTGTGTGTGTGTGTGTGTGTGTGTGTGTGTGTGTGTGTGTGTGTGTGTGTGTGTGTGTGTGTGTGTGTGTGTGTGTGTGTGTGTGTGTGTGCGCGTGTGCGCGTGTGTGCGTGTGTGCGTGTGTGCGTGCGTGCGTGTGCGTGTGCGTGCGCGTGTGCGTGCGCGTGTGCGTGCGCGTGCGTGTGCATGTGTGTGTGTTTTTTTGTAAAGATGAATTGACAGCATGCGCCATTACAAGTAACATTACATGCTTTGCGTTCTTTGGTATTCAAGTTATTTCTTGGTTTGGTCATATTTTATATCCTTATAGTTGCTATTATTATCATCCTTCTAATCATTGTTGATATTATTCTCACTGTCACTAACTCTTTGTTTTTACACTGTACTGCACTTCACTTCATAGTCCTATTGAGTTACAGAATTGTTGGTAGTCTCTTAGATATTTCTATATAAGCTGTTGTGCAGTCACTGGCAAGCTTCCTCCTTTTTTCCTAATTTCTTCTGTTAATTTGTTTCTTTGTTGTAGTACATCTGGGCATTCATATAATATGTGATGTACCATTTGGTATCCTGTGTTACATGAACTTATAGGGTCATCTGCGATGTGGAAACTGTGTTTGTATGAATTGGTTTTTCCCTGTCCTGTAGTTAGTGCTGTAAAACATGACATGAGTGAGATTCACCTTGAGTCTCTAATGGAGGGGAAGAAATTCCTTGCTATTGCTCCTTTGGTTGTGTTGTTCTATCTGTTCTGACAATCCTGTATTCACTTTTCTCTAATTTCTTCTTCAATTGTAGATTTTGGTATCCTGTTGTAAACGGTTTCTATTCCTGTTTCTTCTCCTACTTGCTTTGCTAACTTATCTGCTAGTTCATTTCCAGGAATGCTGATGTGTGCTTTTACCCACTTTAAGCATATTTTCCAGCTTTGTTGACTAAGTGTTATTATAATTCTGTGTATATCTTCTGTTATGGAATTATGTTTCTTGATGTTCTCAAGAAGTGACAGGGTTACTTGACTGTCAGTGTGGAATGTAATTCTCTTCTCTAGTTCTATTTATTGATTTCTGTCATAGCTTTTCGGAGGGCTATCTGTTCGTCTTGATTATTAGAGCAATTTTGGTTCAACTTGAATTTTAGTGATTTGATTAGGTTTAGTCCTTTGAAAATTGCCACTCCTGCTCCGACTTTGTTTGCTATCTTGCTGCCATCCTTGTAGACATTGAAGTAGGTTGTGGTGTCTACATCTTCTGTCATTTTGATTTTAACTTTTTGAGCTGGATGGTTCCATTTATTAAGTTCCAGTGGTGTGTGTGTGTGTGTGTGTGTGTGTGTGTGTGTGTGTGTGTGTGTGTGTGTGTGTGTGTGTGTACGTGTGTGTGCATGTGTGTATATGTGTGTGTGTGTGTGTGGGGGGGGGGGGGTATTAGAGTTGCCAGATTTCAAAGGGGAAAAAAGGAGTGGCTCATTTTTAACATTTTTTAAATCAAGAAAGATAATTTGGCAAACACATTATGTTGAATATTAAACATTAAATTATGCACATTATTAACCTTCCAAGTGCTCCTCAATCTCACAGGCTACATTTAACTGTATTTCACTGAACTCTTGGCCTTTTCAGTCTACTCCAAATTCACAAATTCGAAGAATTTGGCAGAGACAGGAAAGTGATTATAAATCTTTAAAATTACATTTCTACATCAATATCCATTCTGCCAATGCCATTCTTGTGTTACGTATGACTTGATTAGAGCAATTAGCTTTCACTAAATTAGGGTTTTATTTCTTAATAACTGAAACACAGAATGTTTGTTTCCATAGTGCACATTAGCATTGTCTGCACAATAAGAAGACACATAATTAACATCTAAGTTGTTCTTCTCTAGGCTCTGCTGCACCAAACCAGTAATTGCTACAGATGTTTCCTCAACACTTTTCACAAACCTAGTAGCTTATTTTGCACTCCCTTTAAAGGGTCAAAGAACCGGATGGAAAATGGGAGCATTTATCGATTGCTTTGTTTAATGCATCAATAGCCAATGAAAAAAAGGTAGACGTTTTTTGTGGACATATTAAAATGGATACAAAGTCATTAACGGTTTTAGGAGCAAGAACATTCTTCACTATCATTTCCAACTTAGTGCGCTCACATGAAACTTAGGAAGCAATCGCAGAATCACTAAAAATATGGGACATAAGTTTTTATCCACAGCCCCTACCAGAATAACTTAAATTGTGTATCACAGCATGATACACTAGACCAAGTTCACAGGCTGTGATATTGTCATATTCTTGTTTATTGTTCAAGTTAACAAAATAATTTGAAAGTTTATTTCCAACTCCAGCATTACATTTTTCCTTATAACATTCAAATGACAACCATGTTAATGAAGTATAGAAGTGACTTACCAAGAGGGAAGTTAACATCTGTAAAAACCCGCCGCTGATCTCCTAGGTCAATAGTTCCAAGCCTTCCTGAGACATCTCCTACATAGCAACGTAATGGGTTATCTGGACCACATTCCTGTCTGTATAATTCATCCTGAAAACATACCTTACTAAGTACCATAATTCCTGAAAACATATTTTACTTACAAGGAAACTATCACTATGTTTACACCTGTACATGCTTGAGTTTGATGGCATCATCTCTGTTCTATGTGGGGCCTGTGTGCCAACAATCGGGTGCAGAGTATCTATAGCTGAAAGTACCCAAAAATGAATCCAAAATATGTAGGAGCAAAGAGGTATAATAACACAGCATTGTATGGGATGGATTGTTGATGGATGGCTGCCCTGGGTTTCCAGGACAACCTCAAAACCGTCACGGTGCTCCTGGACGTGGACAAGGCCTTTGCCACGATGTGGCACCAGGGACAAACTCAAGGAAGCACAACTCCACTCCCCATACCTCACCCTGATCAGTAGTTTCCTCCGGGATCGAACCTTCAGGGTGCATGTCGAAGGCAAACTCTCCTCCGTCAGACCCATAGCGGCGGGAGTCCCGGAAGGCAGTGTACTGTCGCCGTTACTCTTTGCTGCCTACATGTCTGACTTCCCTACAGAACCTCGCACTGTTCTGTGCCAATATGCTGACGATGTCCTCATCTTGGCCCAGAACAAAAACGTCCGCTACTGCCTCCCTCCGCTGCAACGATCACTCCGAGCCATCGGCACGTGGAGTGAAAGGTGGAGGATGGCCATCAGCCCACAGAAGAGCTCTGCCCTTCTGCTGGGGAAGGTCCTCCGCTGGCGCCCGGAAGGAGACCTGCGGTTGAGGCAGAGAAGGATTCCTTGGGTCCGATCTGCCAAATACCTGGGTGTCCGACTGGACCACAGCCTCACATTCACCCCACATGCCCGTGAAAAAATCAGCCTCAGCCATGCAACGCTTAGGCAGTTGTACCCCATATTCCGATTGACCATGCCCACTCGCCTGAAACTACGGGTGTATCGTGCGATCATCCCGCCCCTGATCCTGTATAGATGCGAGGTCTGGGGATCGGTGGCTCGTACCACCATCCGCGGACTGCAAGCCATGCAGAACAGGGCGCTTAGGATGATCTACGATACCGAATGTATGTTTCCTTCACACATCCTACCCTCCCATTCTGGCATACCTTACGTTGAGGACGTTGTGCGTGAACGCTTGCGCACATTGTATGCCAGGATTACATCCCATCCCAACCACCTAGTGAACACACTAGGGCAATATGACCAACGTGTGCCCAGGAGGAGAAAGAGCTACCGCCTCCCCAAGGATGCCCTTGGGTGATGAGACCAGCCTCTCATCCCCTTAACACTACACTCTGTCCCGGCCACACTAGGGCTGGATCTGGCCTGTCGGCTGACCCCCGGCAGTCAGGTCCCCCTGTGTGACGCCAATGAGAACCACAACCTAAACGGTCCCCAATCACCCGACCTCTCGCTCCTGGCCCCGCCACACTGGACGGACTCTGCAACACAGGCCGCCCCTAGCGTGGCGGTTTAGGGCACTGGCCTCCTACTTGGAAGCTCATCCCGCCACCAGGAGCACTAGCAGAGGCCGAATCAGGTCCATCAGTTAACAAGGACATCCAAGCTTTGGAGGAAAGACAAATCCTATAAGACCGCATGAGTAAATCCGTACAGCGGATAGGTATCGTGGCGCTCTACCCACCGTCCGGGAGTACCCGGATGACTTGTTCTCGCTCTTGGCTCTTGGATGGATTGTTTACCCCTGATGGGCAGCAATATTCACTTGACATGCATATATACAGAGTGCCATCCCTCACAGCCAGTACAGAACTGATAAGGGATGTCCAGCAGCTACTTGCAAGTGGTCCCAAGCAGTACTTTCCAGGTTTCAGTTTTGAGCATTGCGGTTCTGCTCTGCGACAGATTTTTGATGCACATGGTTTATATACAGCAGGCATTATACAAGTTTTAGATGCATATTTTTGTGGGTACAGCGATAGTTCCCTTGTTAGTAAGTGATATAATTTTCCAAAAATAACTTTGGCATGTAGCATGTTTAGCCTGAGCATCACACTAGACAAAAAGCCACACACATTGTAGTAACACTGCATTTTTGATAATTTTAATTCTTTTAATAAGATGTAAAAAATTGCATATTTTTATTGTGGAATGTATTTAAATAGATATCATTTAAGAACTATATAATCCTGTACTTCTCACAATATGTTACAGCTCTTAATGATCTGTTTTATTATCTTATTAAAACAAAATATTTATTCCAGAATGTCCATTATTTCTTCCGATTTCATATAGAATATTGTCACATATGCATTTTAGGGCAGCAAATGATTCTTTGCCACTTTGCCACTTACATTTTTATATTATTTAGGGACTAGTCTTTAAAGCCATCGCTTCCAAAACTAGTCCCTCAATAGGTAATATAAAAACGTGAGTGACGAAGTGTAAAAAAAAAACAAAAAACAGGACTACAAATACTTTTTCAATTAATTTTAACGTCACTGTTACTAAATTCCTCCAATCACACATAATCCTCAGATTTTATCATGACATCGCTGATTGTTTACTTGTGGCTTCTTCCTTATGCCCGATTTCACCAACAGATGTTAAGACTTAACACGAATTTAGCAATAGTTAAAACAAAAATTGCATTTCACCAACAAGTGTTAGCATAACACTTGTGTTAAATCTCTTGTTAAACAAACAAGCCAAATTTCTGATGTTAAGTCCTTAACAATTGTAAATAGTCAAGATGGTGAGCATGAACTCAGCTGTTGATGTCGATTTGATATATTTAAGGCCATCTAAATGGCATTCGGCCTTTGAGGAGCTATCCGAAGAAAAATTTTTACGGAGGTATAGACTGTCGAAAGAAGTTGCTATGAAGGTTACTGCGGAAGTACAAGAGAGGTTAGAACATGCATGGAAAGGAATATGCTGACCTCGCCTTTGCTTCAAGTATTAATAACCTTGCGATTTTATAATTCACTGAATTATGTGAATAATACATTGTCCACCTCCCATCTTGAAACGCTTAAGTCACTTGCCCTTCTTCGCTCCTCGTTTTAAATTTAGTAATACTGAGTTAGAACATGCATCGAAAGGAATATACCGATCTTGCCTTTGCTTCAAGTATTAATAACTTTGCGATTTTATAATTCACTGAATTATGTGGATAATACACTGTCCACCTCCCGTCTTGAAACGTTTAAGTCACTTGCCCTTCGCACCTCGTTTTAAATTTATGTAATACTGACAAGTTGTTTGGTGCTTCTAGTAGTGACACATGCATTTGAATTAAATTAGTTTCCAATATTTTCCCCGTGACATCTTTCTCTTACATTCACCGCATCCGTCTTCTTATTTTCCACGATATCCTTACACTTCCTCACCAATTCAATTAACAATTCTTTCCCCATTGATGAGAAATTTGTCTCACGGCTTTATTTATGATTTTGTTCAGCCACCATTTTTCAGCTTTTGCAGACGAAAATGAAAACAATAGCGCATCGCAGTACGTTCAGAAAATAATACGACTCATCCATAGCCTTCTATAGCTGAGACATTTACAAATTTCTTGGCGTTAACACAGGTTTGTTAACATTTTCAGAAAACAGGTTGGTGAAATGCAAGAAATTTAACAGCTTTGTTAGCGCTGTGACAATTGTTACGTTACATTTGTTAACATCGATTTTAACATCTGTTGGTGAAATCAGGCATTAGTGCAATAAACATAGAAACAGGGAAGTTGTGGCTGATCTCTTCATGTAACAATTAACGGCACATGTCACTATGGAAATTCTAGAATACTTAGGTATCGCTTTGTGATATGCTGCTGTAGTTTAAACCCAGGGCAGTAACACACCATTTTTGGTAATGTTCCCGGATCAATGGCCAAAGCCCTCTATTGCTAGGACAGTATTTAAAGCTGCAGTTTCTGGCAGCATGGTTGTCTCTTGGGTGATTCTTTCTGTAGCCCTTCGTCTGAGTGAGAATTTGCATCTTGACACCTCCTCAAGGAAAGCCCCAGTGAGGGGCACACTTTAACAAATTAATTAAACTTGAGCCTCTGAGCTCGACTTGTAATCTTATGTATTATTCAACCCTACTAATTACTGGTAGTTCCATCTGGCACCAACCAGAGTTTAAGATATTTGTTATTATTTACAAAGGGTAAAATAAAGAAAGTCTATGGCTTATATGCGATTGTTGTCTCTGCTGTCTGTTTTCTGCTATACAAACCCCAGTCACACCATTTACCCCCATGGTTGTGACAATATGTTGTTTGATAGCCCATCTACATTACTTATCTTCCTACTATAAATTGTGTAATTTGTACACAAAGTGTTGAAATCTAATAGCTGCAAATCTCTCATTATGATACTGGGAATCAAGAGGGCAAATGGATGAATTCCAGTAGGCTAAGCAAATAGCAATCAACCAAATCAACCACTTTTTGTTTGTTTGTGGCAATAAGTCAAAAATGGTTGGGCTCTAAATGTTTGCAGCATTTCCCCAGCCGCTTGTTAATTTTGCAGCAACCTCAGAGAATTCTCAAATCATATTGATTGTTTTTGTTTACGGGTCCAGGACTAATGAGAGTGGAGCCTCTGTAGTTAAATGCTGTGTTGATAGGTTGATTTATTAGTGCTGGGCTCCTTCTCTGGTCGTTTCCATGGCTGCCCATCTGCTATTATTTAGGTAAAGCTTGATGGATATGGAGATCTCAGGGCAATATGACAAGAGACAATACCAGTAAACTGTTGACTAACTGCAGTTTATTAACATATATGCACTATTTATTTATATTGTCCACCAATGAGAATGGTTCCACCACATATCATCTTGAATATGTAATCTTCAGATCCATACATTCACACCCCTATAATCCCTGTGTTAGACTTGTACTGACACTTTGTCTCCCTGCCTGTACCTGCATAACTATCTTTGAAAGGGCTGAGGGCTATGACCTCCTTAAGCCTTCGTACTGTAATGTTCCATTAGGTTTGTTTTTTGAAAAGACTATGGAGCATTCTTTGCAAGTAGTGGGAACATTCTTTAGGTGAAACATACTCAAATTACCTATACAGTATTTTACATTCACATTTATTAAATTTGAAAATATCTAACTCTCTCATCTTTATACAATTATTATTTATATTACACTTATATATTTACTAAGGTACTTATAAATAATGCCTCATATGCCCTTAAAGTCAAACAACTAATTTTATTACATAGTTTGTAAAATGTTGTTTGTCTTATAATCTCCCTTGAATTTTACTCTAAAGAAATTTGTTTACTATTTCCACTGTAAGGTTTATCAATGTTCCTGAAATCACCACTGTAATCACTGTATATCGTACTCTGCACCTGTATACTGTTTTATCCTAACAAGAATTTCTGGTTAAAAAAGAAAACAAAACACAATTCCCACCACGAGAATTAAACAACTATTCTTAAATATTAATTTTCTTACTTAAGATTTCCTTTTAAGTTCTATCATGGTTTCTTATAATTTTTTATAATGCTTTTAACATTTAGTATCAATTATTTTTATTATTTTTATTACTATTACCACAGCTGAGCGTCATGACTGCTAATTTAGTTATCTCATCTTCCCTTCATTCATTTTGTTTCTTTATCTTCTTCTGACAGGCTTTGTGTTGTTTGATATTTCTTCAATAATTCCTTATGGAATCTTCCCAGAATTGTATTACTTTTTTCATCCATGATTTCTACAGCAACAAAAATAGAAAAAAGAAAAAAAAACTTTGGTGACCTTATATGCGTCTTTAAAATACAGCATCAATATCTGGTTCACCTTCTGAATCTTACTCAAAAGTGTTTCATTTCTTAATAAGACTAGATCACCCTCTTGAATCTTCCATTCCATTCCTAAGTTATGTCTTAATTTTCTTTAATTGTGCTCTTCTTGATTCTTTCAGCTGCAATCTTACATATCTCCTCTGCTTCTATTTCAATGTTTTCTTTTACTTTTATAGATTAGGGAGCTTCAATTCCTACTGTATCGATTATCTTTCCTTTCATGATTTCCACAAGCTTAAAACTGGTCACTGGACTTGGTGTTTCATTCCGAATTCTCTTAATCTGTGGAATATATGAAAACTATTGGGTGTGGCGAGTATTACAAAGAATTCTAAAAAATATCCCAATATCTTTTATCCATCTTGGCCACGGCCTACTTCAGTCAACTGAAATCTAGGATGCAGCAATCAGGCTGTGACAGATTGGCCTCGCCCGAAGGACAAGCGAGAACTGCGCAGTTTCCTGGGGCTGTGCAGTTATTACCGCGCTTCACAAAAGGCTTCTCCAACATTGCCAATCAGGCTTCTGCCTGGCCAATATATCCCTTCCTCAAATCCGCAGGTGCTAACAGCGGTACTCACCACAGCATCACTCTAAAATACTCACCGGTGGAGGTTTTTTTTAGAGGGTAGGGCTGGTGGTTCAATTCCCCAGAGGAGTTCCACACTCCAATCCCAGAGTTAGTGCATAACATCCATTTTTCCTCCGCTCGAAAAAAAAAGCCAAGCCCCTCACTCGCCTGAGAGAAGAACACCAGGTTTATGTGTGGACGGACAATGAAGGCGCTTTCCAGCAGCTGAAGCAGACACTTTGGGGTGTTCCTATTTTGGGATTCCCACACTCAGGCGGCGCCTTCATTATGGACACCGACGCCTGCGACCATTGCCTTGTAGGCATCCAAGACGGCCATGAGCGAGAAATAGCCTACTACAGCAAGACACTGTCCAAGGCAGAGAACTACTGCGTCATCCGGCGAGAGCTGCTGGCGGTAGTGAAGACCTTGAAGCACTTCCACAAGTACCTGTACCGTCAGCCATTCCAACTGAGGACTGACCATTCCGCCCTAACTAGGTTACTCAGCTTTAGGAACCTGGAAGGCCAGACCGTCCGTTGTTCCAGAGGCTGCAGGAGTACGACTTCACCTCCGAACATCGTAGAGGGAAGAACCACACCAACGCAGACACCATGTCCCGAAGACGCTGCTCAGAAGAGTGAGGCCAATGCACAAGAGTGGAAGAGGAGCGTGCCACAGCTGTCAGAGTGGTTACGGCAGTGCCTGCAGACGGCTGGGATAGCACAGGCCTTAGGAGGAAGCAGCTGGCGAACGCCGACTTGGGACCACTCTTTAGAGAAATGGAGACAGGAACCAGACCAACCTGGGAAGACATGGTACCCAGAAGCGCTACATAGAAGTCGTACTGGGCCCAATGGGATTCAGTGAAGTCCAAAAGGGCGTGCTATTCCGGGTATGGGAATCACCCGATGCAAAGACGCAGAGAGAACAGTTGGTAGTTCTCCGAAGTAAGGTCCCGGAAGTCTTGGAGGAACTTCAGGAGGACACTTGGGATCAAACCGAACGATCGACAAACTCTATCAGTGCTACTACTGGCTGAGGCTCCGAGCAGACGCTGAGAGATGGTGCCGTCAATGTCACGTGTGCGCGGCTAGTCGCGGCCCCCAAACTAGGAGCCGGGGTGGCATGCAGCAGTACAATGTCAGAGCGCCTTTCAAACGCATTGCCGTCGACATAGCTGGATTATTCCCAGTGTCCGAAAAAGGCAACAAGTACCTGATGATGGCCTTGGACTATTTCACCAAGTAGGCGGAGGTGTATGTCATCCCGAACTAGGAGGCAAAAACAATTACAGACTGTCTCGTGGAGCAACTGTTCTGCCGTTTTAGGGTGCCGTTAGAGCTCTACAGTGACCAGGGCACCAATTTAGAGTGCCACCTGAAGAAGCCACCAGAAAGACTTAGGGTGAACAAGACCAGCACAACACCTGTACATCCGCAGTCGGGCGACATGGTCAAAAGATACATCAAGATCCTAGAAGAACACCTGAGGAAGATCGTGGCCAGCCATCAGCGAGATTGGGACATCAAGGTTCTTGCTGGCCTACCTCTCGTCAACACACAACACCACTGGACTGACGCCAGCGAGCTTAATGTTCGGCCGAGTTGTGACAAGGTTTTTGGGAACCCCCGGGAAGTGAAACAGCCAACAACCGAGTATGTGGAGAACCTCATGGACCATCTGCCCGACATGCATGAGATGGTTCGTCAGAACACCTAGATGGCGATCGACCACATGAAGACCCGGTACAACAGGTATGCCAGCAGCCAAAGATTCCAGCTAGGAGACCTGGTCTGATTGTACCGCCCTACCCAGACCAAGGGACGCTGATTAAAGCTTCAACAACCATGACAAGAACCGTACCGGATGGTAAAGAAGATTAACGACATGGTCTATCACATTCAGAAGGTTCCCCGAGGAAAGATTTTGATGGTACACCTGGATCGCCTGGCCTGTAACAAAGGTGCTATTCTGGACGAACAGCCTTGAGGGAGCAGTGTCGCCGATTGCGGTGTTGGTTGGATTCGCCGCAAAGTCAGAGCTGTAAGCCTGGGCAGGAAAGAAAGAGACAGAGAGTGGCGTGTAGAGCTAGACGCTTGCCGAGAGAGAGAGAGAAACAGACAGAAGTCTAGAGTTTTCTGCTTTTCTGATGCAATTGCGAATGTTATCAAGAAGTCTACTGCATTCTAGAACAATGACTGGGAGATATAGATATTGGCAAAGTGTGAGAAGCAGTCAGTTGAGTTTAGT